>OX377202.1:69307564-69697454 GCA_947396885.1 Heligmosomoides polygyrus polygyrus | reverse complement strand
TGTTATCAAGAGCAGACAGAACTGTAATCTGGGCGAGTAAGAGCGAGGAGAACATCGACCGTTGTTGTGTTAAACTGCACGCGCGGGCGTGTTCGGAGCACGATAACTCTGTCAGCTTCAAATCTTTCTGGCTGGAACGTGTGCGCAAGAAACTCTAACTGCTATCTTCTGCCGCTTCAAACTGGCAGCTGAAGCTAAGGCAGTTCAGGCAGCTGTGGTGCTCTGAGCATGTAATCGTAAAGTATCCTAAACGGCCTGTTCGCCTACGCGTTTTGAGGTTGTTAGCTTGCCGCGTCTTCCCGCAGTGGTCCACCGAAATCGGAAAAAAATCGTCACACAAGCCTCACCTTCATATTCGCACCCCTGTAACATTGCCTCTTCCTAAGCTACCTCGCTCTACTTCAGCGTACTACTAAACCGTTCTACTGACTACAAGATCCAGGAGTTGCAGCCGAAACGATTCGAATTTGACAGAGTTACTACGCTCTGAAAACGCCCGCGCGTGCAATCTGCGAGCGGTTGCCCCACTCGATTGATAGGTTCGATTCTATATGCATTGCTCCCGGCGTACTCCTAAGTCTCGCCGGAACAGAGTACAGCAATTCCTGAGTAGGGCAGCTGAGAATTTCTCATAAAGCTCCCTAAATGCTCACTCTACAAACTGTCCCCCCCCCCCTCGATTGATAGGTTCGATCCCATATGCATTGTTCACGGCGCACTCTCGGAGGATGTCTGGCATTACAAAGCACTTTACGCCATGCTTGAGGTGCTCCTTGAGCATACAAGTCCTGGAATATAAGCTTCTCCAATAGCAAAAAGTCTGCTCCCGTCATTTTTGACCACCCACTGCGAAAATGCGGCGGTTTGGCGAAGCTGTATATATGGTTGTGTAGACCTTGAGGAGACGAATCGAACGGTACCAACCTTTTCTCAGAAAACCTCATATTAGAGGAATTGTGACCACGCAACGGTTTTTGACGCCTTGCGGCCGACAACTCGTCCGCGGCCAGCCTTCTCAATGGAGCGCAAGTTTTCAATTTTGGCCATTTTTGATCTTTCATATGAAATGTATATACCAAACGATAGAGCTCGATCTCCTGAGCTTTTGGGTGAGTTATAGCAAAAAGACGCAAAAACCGCAAAAGTGCGGTTTTTTCGGCGTCTATTCAAAAGACGCGTCCGGTACTGTAGTATGGCTTCGGTAGCACCCCGCCAAGTTTCTTCGGCGGTCGTGACCGTCGACAACTGAATGCGAGAAGTCACAGCTGCTTCCCTTTCTTTCAGTCGCCACTGAAGCTTGGCGCGATCACTTGGAGAGATTTGGGCTCAAGCTTAGTGTCAAAAAGGAGAGTATGACGACTGACGAAGATGAGTCCAGCTCCATTAAGGTAAACGGCATTGAGCTGCCACGTCCTTCAGTATTCAAGTATCTGAGATCAGCAATCACTTCCGGTGACGTATTTGTTGAAACCAGCTCACACGTGAGTGCAGCGTGGTGCAAATGGCGCACTCTGACGGGAGTGCACTGCGACAAGAAGCGAGCCAGAACGGCTTAAATTGAAGATCTATAGAGCAGTCGTCCTACCTGTAGCTATTTACGGAGCTGAGTGCTGGCTCGTTCCCGTCACTAAAGAAATTACGGCGCTTCGGCGTAATGGAGACGAAGATGCTGCGGAATTACGCGTTTGGATCGTGTACGCAACGACTCTATTTGGCAAAGATCTGGTGTCACTCCGATAGTTGAGAAATTGCGTGAAGCTCGAGTTTAACAAGCTGTTCAGATTTCGAAGGAGGACAAGAAGGCGTTCGATATAAAACAACGAATCTTCAACTGAAAGTTTCTTAGTAGATATCAGCACATAGTAATTCATAAGCATTCTCAACAGACTCCTTGATTACAACCGAAAGAGAAATCCTATTATGTACGAATAAAGTCACTCCGCCACCTGATTTATTTTCCCTATCGCAACGCAGGATTTCATAGTCTGAAGCTATCTCACCTAAGACAGACGCGCCATAGAGTGGCTGTTATTCAACCACGTCTCACTAAAAGCATATATAATAGGAATATCCAAGAACGAAATTGACGTAATCCGAATTCTTGGAGATCGACCTTACATTGGCGTAGTAACATCTAAATGAACCCTTAAACATCCGAGGACGACACATCACTTTTCCTGCTCAATAACAACAGAATTCGATATTGGGCCGGACGCTTCTGGTGCTTCCCAATTGCTAACCTATGGCAGACAATGGCGGACCCGAACCAGACCCCATGCCCCGTTTACGCTGCTCTTGTTTTCGCTTCCTCTCTTCAAGAGTTAGAGATTCACGAAGGTAAACCCCTCCTCTAGCGAAAAAGCGAAGACGAGGAGCTCTTCTCACAGCGCAACGTTGAAAAATACGCGAAGGAAGCACAACTTTAGGTAAACGATCCCTACTCTGATCAGGCCTCCTAGACGATAGACACTGATTGGATTACATTGAAGGTTTAGAAAGTCCATAATATTACAAACACTTCAGCTCAGGAACACCACTGATTACTAGTGAGAGTAATCTTTCTAGTTCATGACACGAATGAAACTGTTCCGGCGGGTTCGACGAGCTAGCAGATGGTATTGTAACATGAGGAACAGAGCTCGAACTAAGATGTGGTTTGAGACTCTCAATTTCACGCCTAAGCTCTTCATTTCCACGCTTGAGCTCACGATTTTCGACGAGAGTATAACTTAGCTCCCGAGCCATTGCCGAAATCACTTTCTTGACCACTTCTGGAACCCTGCTGGATCGTCCAATCTCTTGAAATTGATTCTGGAGTACCTTCAATAGCGGCGATTCAGGAACTTTAATGCGAGTTGGCTTGGATCCCCGTTGGTGTTGCTTCTCCGGCCATTGCCTGAAAACGGAACAGTAGTGGTTCAAAAGACCGAATATATATATAGATCTATAGACATAGATCGAATATTCCTGTTGCTGTGGCAATCAGGAAACGAGAGGTTCTGCCCACTTGCCACAATGAGCACAGCCAAGGAGTAGCACTGGGAGTAAACTGTTCGTCGAGAACGAATCAACGGTAGCGAATCCGCAGGACGATAACGAGAGCGCAGTAGTGAACAACCGCACACCAGGGCACATCGACTCGAATCAAGAGAACGTGTCTCATATGATTTTCAAAGTGTTTGTAATATTATGGACTTTCTAAACGTTGAATGTAATCCAATCAGCGTCTATCGTCAATATCGATCCTAACCATACCACCCACAAACGGCAGATAACCCACCGAAATCGAGCGGATTTTCAAGAGCGGATGTCGGATTCGTAATCAGCGCCCCAAGTAACCTAAACGATTTTGGACGAGAAAATGTGACCAATTTCGAAAATATCGATTTTCGATGACGTCACCGTCAGCGCAGGCTCAGCCTAAGGCGCCCCTGTGCTAGATAGGAAATTGTGAGAAAATCGGTTTTTCTGAAATTAGCTGAGAGTGACACCTTTCGATAGAGCTTTCAGAGCTGAACAGAACGGTACCCATCAGAGTACTGAAACTCAAATCCGGGCGAGTAAGAGCGTGAGAGAATCTAACCGCTTCAAACTGGCAGCTGAGGCTAAGGATGACTAGGAGGATGGAAAGTTAGAAGAAGATCGTCGCAAAGTGCCTTCAGTGCTCTGCTCGCATACGCATTTGCATGCCGTTAGCTTTCCACATCTTCCCGCAGGGGTCAACTGAAATTGGAAAAAGTCGTGTAACACAAGACTGACCTGCATTTTCGCACCGCTGTAACTTTGTCCAGTCATAAGCTACGTTGCTGTGTTTAAACCGCTACTAGAGCATCTTGTTGCCTACAAAACCCACAAGTTGCAGCCGCGCAGGCTCACACTTTACAGAGCTATCGCGCTCATAACACACCCGAGCGTGCAATTTATCTCAATAACGGTCGATGTCCTTCCCGCTCCTACTCGCCCAGATTACAGTTTTCTCTACTCTTCGCAGCACCTTTCAATTGAACACAAAAGCTCTATCGAATTATCAAACTTGGCCGAATTCGAAAATATCGATTTTGATGACGTCATCGTCCCTCTGCTGCGGCCTAGAGCGCCCTGGTCTTCGATGCGAAATTGTCAAAAAATCGATTTTTCTGGAATTCGTCGAGAGTAGATCACTCGATAGAGCTTTTCGAGCAGAATATGGCGGTGCCATTGCGAGTGTTGAAAACCCAAATCTAGACAAGTAAGAGCGCAAGAAACTCCAACCGCTATTTTCCGCCGCTTTAAACTTTCACCTGAGGCTAAGGCAGTTTAGGTAGCTGAAGAGCTCTAAGCATGTCATCATAAAGCACCCCAAAACGCTCTGTTCGCCTACGCATTTGTAGACCGCTACCTCGCCGCGTCTTCCCACAGTGGTCCGCCGAAATCGGAAAAAATTCGTCACACAAGCCTCACCTGCATTTTCGCACCGCTATAGCATTGCCTCTTACTAAGCTACACCGATCTACTTTAGTGTATTATTACAACGTTTTATTGCCTACGGGACCCACGAGTTGCCGCCGAAACGATTTGAACTTGACTGTGTTATAGCGCTCCAAACACGCCCGCGCGTGCAATTTGCGAGCGGTCGCCCCACTCGATTGATAGGTTCGATTCTATATACATTGTTCCCAGTGCACTCCAAAGGCTAGGTGGACGGTCTTAGAGCATTCCTGAGTACGGCGGCAGGAACTTTCTGATAATAACTCTCCAAACGCCCACTCTACAAGCTGTCCCCTCCCCCTCGATTGATAGGTTCGACCCTATACGTACTGTGCACGGCGCACTTCAAAGGATACCGGACAGCTCTAAAGCAATGCCTAAGTAGGGCGGCTGAGAATTTCATATAAAACTCCCCAAACGCCCACTCTACAAAATATCATGCGCGCCCACTCGATTAATAGATTCGTTCCTAAATGCATTGTGCACGGCTCCCTCCTAGAATTCCTGGAATTACATAGCACTTTACGCCATGCTTTAAATACTTCGAGAACATGCAAGTCCTGGGAGTCCTCGCAAAAATTCTCCAATCGCAAAAAGCCTTCTCCAGATATTTTTTGGCCAGACTCAGAGAAAATGGTGTGCTCTGGTAAAGCTGTATATACCTTTGTGTAGATCTTGAAGAGACGAATCCAACGGTATTAATCGTTCCTAAAAAAACTCAAATTAGAGGAATTGTGAGCATACAACTGTTGTCGACGTCTTGAGGACTACAACACGGCCGCGGCCGGCCTTCTCAATGGAGCACAAGCTTCAATTTCGACCATTTTTGATCATTTATATGAAAGGTGTATACCAGACGATAGAGCTCGATTTACTGAGCTCAAGTATACTCCTGATTTCTCAAATGGATGACCTTTAGGCGAGTTATAGCAAAAAGACCCAAAAAACCGCAACCCAAAGTGCGGTTTTTTGGGCGTCTATTCAAAAGACGCGTCCGGTACTGTAACTTTGCACCAGCTTTGATCACGCTGATTTCACAGAATGGCTAGTTAGCTAAGCCTTCGAGAGTATGTATTTAGTAGAGAGACGAGCCTGGCAAGCGCCGAAAACTCACATATTTGGCTGGGATCGACAACGCTTTGAAGACGAGTCGGGTGCAGAACGGTGCTACTGTTTCATCACCGCTTAACGTCGAAGATGTTTCTGCATTCAAAAAAAGAGGAGAAGCTTGCTGTCAGATGTGAAGGTGATTCAGTTCCACTGGATAAAAGTTGTTCCCTTGGCTTCGTCTGGCAGTTCTCGGCAGACCTCGCCTTTCTCGCTCTTTGACACCAGTCACCCAGTTCTCAGCTGCGGAGCGCGGTACGTCGTCGAGCGTCCAGACGGTTTTTCCTCGATTCGATGCGCGGCAGCAGTGCAGCTGCTCGTTTTTTTTTAGCGCTTCCTCCAGAAGACAGTGGACCGCGGGTACGTCCGCCAAGTGCACACGCCGTGCCGCGTTCCATTCTTCCCATATCGGACCATTCACCCCCCACTCCGTAGTCCTTCTGTTGCTCTCCTCCGTACCCGCTCCCATTCGCTCACTGCGTCCGCTGAATTTCTGGTAGAATCGAACTGCGCTTCAGCGATTAGCTACGCGATTCAAACCTAGGGCAAATTTGGGCGAGCCCACAACGTGCGATGGAAGACTGCCTTATTCTATGACGCTCTCAGTAGGCGAATAGGCGGAGATGCTTTCCAATAGCACGTGTGTTCACCTTGTATTTCACATTTTACAGTCTTACAGCAAGTATCTGCCATCGCACTCGCTGAGAAAAAAAGTGTTCACCGGATTTAATTTTGATTTGTTACTTTTTAATCGCGGCATTTCATATTACGTTTTCTTTTCCTTCATTTCAAAGAACGTAGATATGTAGCTATACGAACTCGAACAGTTACACAGCCTCCAAGGCGTGAAATATGCGGCTGTTGAGAGTCAGCCCACAGGAATGAGGAGCGTAGGATAAGACTTCCACTCAAATTCAGCAATCCCCCGCCGATTCAGCTTCGCGACGTGAGGACCGATGCGTCGTGAGACAGAGAGGCTTTGTCCCGCTTCCGACCTCTTAAGCGAACAGCATCGACCACGTTCTAAAGTTGAGCAGCGCACAATTGTGCAGTCGCTGTGGTCTCAGCAGAAAGAAACCCAACGGAGAGCGTTCCTTGAAATCGCAACCATAGCAGAGTTGGGCTTCTTCTGGTGCTGGCAACCATTCCTCTCGGAGGTGGCTCTTCGCAGGGCAGCCATTGCCTGTACTGCGTATGGTAGAGCAAGGGGACCGATTCTCTTCCCCAGCAACAATATCTTGATGAGGTTAGCTCTTCACGTTGGACATCTAGTGGACGATGGTTCACAGATGGATTTGATCAGTAGGGGTCATTGTTGATTCGTGATTGCAAGCACGTTTACATTTCCTTCCAGCTAAGGTATCGATAACCTTACATCGCATTTTTTGCTTCGAATTTGTGCCAAGATGGGCTCCAAGAAGAGAAGAGAAACCGACCAAATCTTCTTCCTGAATCCAATAATCAGAATAAGCAATAGAATCAGTTACAAATTGATATGCAAAAATAATCGAAATCTCACAGTTCTTCAACAGTTTAAAATTATACGCCACAAGAATCGAATAGAATGAGATAGAATCAGCTGCATAAATATACCTAAATTTGCGATGTCAATTTTCAATGTCGACGTTTTCGAAAACCTTACGTTCCTTGCACTTCCTTGTCCGCTCTCCATCCATTGGTATTTTTCGGTATCATAGGTTACAACATGCTCAGAGGATGCTTCTCAAAGTCCTCAAGAACCCGTTTGAAACTTTGTAGGCGCCCTTCATAGAAGTGAAAAAGGCCATTCCAGTTGGGCGCCCTCTACACTGCACTTTAAAACAGCTGTAGCTTCATTCCCTTCTACGCTGTGTACTCAAATACTCAACAAGTAAAGAATGGGAATCATCAGCATGTCTACCTGAAATCTCTATCGGTCGTCTGTTCCAAACATGCCGTGAAACGGTGGCAGCACATGAAATGAGATACAGGCGGTAAAGTATGAAGTCGGAAGAGTGAAAAAAGTTTTTGACAAAAGTTTAAACGTATAAAATCAGCAGTTCACGGCACGCATAACATTTCGTCCGAACATTTGCTGTAGAACAAAATCGAATGTCGTTTAACCTCTGTTCGCGTGGTTTAATGCCTCGCTTAGCGCAGGTTATAAGATGAAACGGTTTTGGTGACCTGCACAGCCATTAAAAGTACGTAATTCGACGAAGTAATTCAGCTACCTACCACCCAGTTAGAAATTACCATACAGTTTGGAAGTAGGCGTGAGAATAGCGCAGCCATGCCTTTCCCTGGATCCATTGTTCCATCGAACTGAAGACAACGAATGCTCCGCACAGAGCTCGCTAAGCGAAGGGCTGGCAGCAATGGCAGAAAACGCCTTGTTGCTGATCACGGCAGAGGTGCTCGGGAAGGCTGCTTCCCAGCGAGCATATTCGGGACGACTCGCATTTGGCGCCGACGGTCACGTGGCGCCATGACACATTCACCCGCCCGATCCAGACGGCTGTGTTCCCTCGTATTTTTCCAGCAGCTCTGCTTGCTGAGCCTCTGATGAGGCTGTTCACCTGAAATCTCTGTTCTGTCTAACGAACAGTGTGTTACAGTACGTATCGTAAGTGTAGACTGCACCTGAAGAGTTTGAGCTCCTTCACTAAGGTACTGTGTCATTATCACCAGCGAATTCTGATGCTATGGAAAACGGCTGACACAACACACACAGGTGTTTGCCAAGCTTTTTTTCCTCGAAGAACTGAGTGCAAAACCTGCGCCACTTGCTGCAAGTGTGTCACGCACCCACACCAGATTAAGGACTGGTGGATTTTCAACGATAGAGAACGTTAGCTCGGTGGTTAACTGGCTGCTAATATTTCGCAGAAATCATCGGCTATGCGTCTGCATGACAACCTGAAAATGTTCCGTTTTCTAATGCTGAATGGCCCATTGACCCATGACTACTCTCGAACGTGGTAGGTTCCTGCAGCATCCATGTCCGTTTAATGCGTTCCTCGAGAATTTCTCTCTGGGTTCTGTAAGTTCTGATTCCTGATCATAACGTCAAATGAGGTTTGGTAGGCCAGTGAAACTGAGCTCCAGAAGGGGTCGCGAATCGCTAGACTCGCTGTGAATGATGCTAGCGTGAATTCGTTACGCTCGCGCGCTTCATTCCTCAGAACGAAGGCTTGAAGGGTCAAATACAGGCTGTTTCGCTAGCGACATCGTCTTCTCTCCGTGCTTCGTAATGAGATTTAGAAAAATGGGCAAATATCGTAAATAAGAAATAACAACTTTTTATTGCAATTATTCAATAAAAAATATCCCACCATTGTTTAACAAAAAGCAGTGAGATCGGCAAGGTTCACTGAGATGCAATGCTTGTGTCATGTTTCGTATATCTCCACCACATTGGTAAAGGATGGCGAATTCGCCAGCCATTTCTGCTCTTAAACGGGATTGCCGCACCCGTTCTTCAGTAGCGAAGAAGAAGGAAGATATCAAGCAGCTCGTTACAGCATTTCATGGATGCCTGTACCTTTTCCTGAAAATAGGCTCATGTTAGATGGAGATACGAGAATGCTCATACCTCGGCATTATTAATGCTCGTCTTTAAGCGAACATTAAGATATTAGCCATCGATCCTATTGCTCAGGCAAACTTTCCAAAAGTGACCATCGCCTATGTTGCTGCTTTCTGACGTTCTCTATCTGTAACGTGAGCAGGATGACAAGCGTGAGCAGCTATTTGTAGTTCCAGTGCTGCACTCTAAATTAAAATTGAATCGAAATAGTCGAGTGCGCACTCAGTGCTCTAAGTGGTCGCGTTTCCGAAACATAGCTTTGGTAAAACCGTTAATGCAGTATAATTGCGTTCTGTATGTATCTGGTAATCACATTTTCAATTGAAGGTTAACTACGTAGGCATTGTAGCAGCTGCAAAGAGGTATGGTTTATGTAGAAGTGAGAAGACATCTCGAATTGGTGCCTAATTCGCCAGAAGAAATTGCATGACCTAATTCAGCATGAGTGCTACAATGTAGAAATACTGAAGATGTGCGCATCTGCTGCCTCCTTGTGAACGTCGCTGATTCCTGAAAAATTACGTACTATTGGGTGGTTTGGTTATATTGGGAAGAACTTTTCAGACGGCTACCAAGAGTGGTTTGAATTCCATGACTTCTCGAGGTTTCGCCTTTGGTTCCCAGGGCCTTGTTGTCCAGCCCTATCTCGCGCTCAGCCCTTTCTTTCCGAGGCAGCCGCGCTCCAGCGAAACAACCACAACAACTGGTCGCTTCCGACCAGTTTACATCACTTCTGACGATGGGGGCATGGCAAAATGTGGTAATTTTTACAGTCAAACTCCCTTTAATACTTAGATACTTACTTAACCCTGGATATCCACCATCACGAGGTCCGTCTTCACTCGTACTGGTTTTGTATAGATACACCAGCACTTAATTACTCGAACTGAAGGCGTCTTTTCACACTGCCTTCTGCTCCTTGCTGCTGCTGCACGCTTCGTGTTATAAGATTACTAAAATTAGGTTGGTCAAAATGTTTGGAGACGTTTGAGATTTTCTTCCTTATTTTTTATTTACCATACAATAGAGTTCGCTAAAAAATATAATCACCACCGTTAGTCGCCCTAGTCTCGCCCAAGAAGAAGGTAGATCAAAGCAATCGCTGACCGCCCGTTCAACACCTTCAGCTTTGGTGCACGCGAAGAGGTGGTGGTCCGATCTCGTGTAGAGCTCGGAGACAATGGAGACATCGGTCAGACAATACTTGCGGTTGAGGATGATGTGGTTGATCTTGTTGTGGAACTGGCTACGGGGGGATTCCCAGGTCCATCGTAGGGAGGGAGGCTTCTGGAACTGTGAGTTTCCATGGATGGTCTTAGTCGACATGATAAACTCAGACAGCCCTTCACCTTGCTCGTACCACTCCAAACCGTGGGTTCCGATGTGAAGTTCTTCCGACGACCTTCGTGGCTCGATCTTGGCGTTGAAGTCGCCGACGATCACCTTGTAGAAGGTGTGATCTTATAGAACTTCTCCAGCCCCACGTAGAAGGCTTCGACCTCTTCGTCGTCGTAGTCGGATATTGGGCCATACGTGACGAATACAGTCAAAGCTGGCACGGATCCACATCACTTCAGTCGGAGACGTCCGATTCTGCTTATCAGGGACTCGTACGAGTCGATGTTCATAGCCAAGTGCGTGTTGACGAGGACACCAACGCCGCCTACTCCCCTGTTGTAGCATGCTCCGAGGAACAGTTCTTCTCCGGAGTCGTAGGCGGCTTGTAGGGGGTGTGTCTTCGTGCAAGCTTTTGGCCGGGTCGACACAGATATAATGCCTCAAGAGGGCGAAATATGCAAGTGACAGTCGGAAGGGCAATGTCAAGGGAATAGAGTGGTTGCAGAACCGCGTCCCAGCCCAGCTCCTCCAATTTTCACTTGAATCTTTAGCTATGTGGAGCCGGTCTTCGTTGTGGAGTAGGTGGGTAGAAGCTCGTTTCGGACAGCGCTGGATGGCCAATTCTTGTAGCTGATTAGCGCAAATGTGACCGGGGATGGTGTGCCCTTGAGGCAGCAGCTCGTAATACTATTTATTCCGCTCCTGAAGTCTCAGACGCAGCGAAGAACGTAGTGCATTGAGTAAAGGCTGGTGTGGCTTGCGTTCGCGCGCCTTTTCCCCGAGGTCCCTCAGAGCACGATGCGTTTTAGAACCCTAGAGAACCCAAATCCCATCTCCAATAATCAGGCCTTCCAGAAACCTCTTTCGGTGCGGGTGGAGAACAAGAAACTGACAAATGGACGGACCCGAGTAAACCGTGTGGTAGCGGTCAAGACATGAGGGCACCTTTCTGAGCACAGAACTTGGACGCGAACGAGTACTGTGGAATGCATACTCCCGAGTCTCGCATCTCGAAGACTATGTGTTACTCTGTTGATCCGTCCTGACAGCATGGAGAACTACGGAATTTTCCACTGTGTGGCTTGTACCGATCGAAGTTTGTGTTTGAAGTCCGTGCCTCTTCTCTCTCTTTTGAAGCGAGCGGACCGGTGCTTTTCCAGTGTGCTGGAAGTGGTGTCCTCCCTCAGTGCCGATTAAGGCTAAAGTTAGGGAAATCGACGTGGCTCTGCCTACAGTACCGGACAAGCCGTTGCGCCCAACAAGCACAAGCGGCGACAAAGATGAGAAGCGGCGCAAAAGGGCAGCGGAGAGCGCCGTTTTCCGCTCGCCACGCTTCGCGCCGGATGCAAGTCGCTTTAGGGCGCGACGTCATCAACTTCTGGACGTTAGGCTGATGGAAGGAGCCTACCCATGCGCTTGGACAAGTATGGTCTACTGTCCGGAGCTAACTGCCGGCATGACGTGAACAATACATATAGGTCCGACAGAATCAATCGAGTGGGCGCGACAACCTATAGAGCGAGCGACAGCTTGTAGAGTGAGCGTAGGGGGAGTTTTAAAGGAAACTCCTATTCCTTCTACTCAAGAAACGCTCTAAGACTGTCCAGCTTGCATCTGGAGTGCGCCGTGAACAATGCATATAGAACCAAACCCATCAATCGAGTGGGCGCGACAGCTTGTAGAGTAGGCGTTTGGGGGTTTTATCAGAATTTTCTGCCGCCCTATTAGGCATTGCTCTAGGACTGTCCAGCTTGCATCTGGAGTGCACCGAGAACAATGCACATACAATCAAAGCTATCAGACGAGGTGGCGCGACCGTTCGCAAATTGCACGCGCAGACGTGTTTGGAGCGCGATAACTCTGTCAAGCGTGAACCCTTCCTGCTGCAGTTTGGATTTTGTAGTATGTAAGAAGCTTTAGCAGTTCGCCATCTGAATCATCCGAAGATCCGGGGTTTCTAAAATTCCCATCTGAAGATTTTCTGTTCGCCATCTGAATCATCCGAAGATCCGGGGTTTTGAAAAACGCAATGGTTCGGATAAAATCGGATAATAGGAGGTTAGCACGCCTTGCTGCCGAACTCTGCTTCATCGATAACCTTACTTTTTCGGGCAGATTTTGCAATCATTTAGAGGGAATTCTCTCACAAGAGAAGGGTCTAAAGCGTACGTCTGAACGGGGAGAGAGAGTCATCCTATTAATTAAATAGGAATAATCCCCACCCGTCAATTAGTATAAAAATGTGTTTTATTTTTGCCAAGTCGTTAAACCCAAGGAGTAGAGGATCCTTAAAGTTACAGTGGAATCGGTGCTTCACGAGTTGGAGGGTCTTGTACGCCCGCGATGAGGGAAAGCAGCTCAGAGCGCAATGGGTAGTGACGATGCTTCATGGGAGGAAGGTCGGGGGTTCGATGCTCATGCGCTGCTGCATTCCTGCTTTTCAACTGATTGGTTGAGGTTTGAGGGATTCTGACGTCTACCATTTTCAGACGTTTTCTGCACATTTTCCAGCTGCATGCTGTGGTACTCAACATCATGATGTATAAATATTCTACAGTAGTGATACACAGGTACAAGGTGCATGAAGCAGAACTGGGCTCAATACGGGCAGCGTATAAAGGCTACATGCTCCTCACAGTTTGTTTCCCTACAGCGGCCAGTGACCTTGGGTAAAACCGCCCTGTTAGGATTTTCAAAGGAGACCAGGATGTGGCGTCACATGTGGTTAAAATGAGAAAGTCTGTGGATCCCGCAAAATGACCTGAACGGCATAGAACACTTTTTCCTTCATCTTTGTCTGTCACCTGGAAATCAGAGGTCTGCTGGAGGTTGTCTAAAACCTAACATCAACATTGCCGCCAATGCTCGAGTGGTGAGTGGTGATCCAACCGCTCACGCTGAAGTGTGGTCCACCTTTAGACAAGGAACCTTCGAGGGAAGAAGTCAAGCTGGCCGAACAGATGGCCAGCATACTCAACGATTTCGAAGCAGGTCAACTTGAAGTTAACGAAGGCGAACAGCGGGAAGTGGTGGAAGAACAAGAAGAATGTTGGAGTACGCAAGATGGACTGATAGACGTGGAAAGGCTAGCAAGTAATGGGCATATGACAGCGTTTTCGGGTGGAACTCTTGTTTCGGAGGAAAGGGTACGTCTTCAATTTGCTTTTGTTTATGGAGCCGATCTCATTGGTCCATGTATGGAAGCAAACTAGGAGGAGGCTGCAGCCTTTATACGCTGTCCGTATTTCCGCCAGTACTTCTGTTTCATGCACTTTGTGTCTGTGTATCACTTATGTTAAACGCTTATATATCATTAAGGGTTGAAGAGCTTTCTCATTGCCTCTTGGTTAAAAAATCGTCCAGTGATAAACAAGTGGCAACAAAGTTACTCTCTATGGAATACATCCGGAAAAACTGCGCAGCAAACATCTTAAGTGGTATAAATGTCAGAATCTCTCAAATCAATCAATCAGTTGAAATGCAAAAATGCAGCAGCGCAAAAATTCGAACGCCCGACCTTCCTCTCATGGAGCAACGTCGCTATCCACCGCGCTACGAGCCGCTTCCCGCCAGCAGCATCGCGGGCGTACAAGACCCACGAACTCGTGAGGCGCCGATTCCACTGTAACTTCAAGGATCCCCTACTCATAGGGTTTATCGACTTGGCAAAAAAGAAACACATTTTTATACTAATTGAGGAAGGTATTCCTATATGATTTGCTCTCTCCGTTCTTTGGGGTCTTAATGCTGTTTTTTTGTTTGTTCTGGAACTGCAAAGTAGCTCAGGGGAGGGCCCTCCTCGTAAAGCAGCCAAGCACGTAGCACTGGTGTATTTCACCCATTGGTGAACTGAGCTGGGTCAGTTATGATGTAATTAGGCATCCATGTGCCTTGCTACCAGGGCATATAGCCACCTTATTCAAGGTGAGGTCAATGAAATAAACGCGGCGTTACTGAGATGTTCCGTTTTTAAGAGGTTGCGTGCCTCTATTATATCACTTATCCGGTTGTATCCGAATCGGATATCCGAAATCCGGTTCGGCCGAAAATCGCGTTATCTGAATCACCCGAAGACCTGGATTTTCTAAAATTGCCCTCATCTGAATCATTCGAAGATCCGGGCGTTTGAAAAATGGCCTATCCGAATCATCCGATTATCCGGAAAATCGGTGTCGGATCCAATGTCTAATAGCTAGCCTGTGGTGAGGCCCCCGATTTCGGCAGGCCGTAACTCGCTCAGAAGTTTCACTTCGCAATTTTGACACACATTTTCGTAATCAGCATTCCGGGCTCTTTCGAATGATCCTGGTTTCAACTTGAAGTTCCATGGGAGGTCGAAACCCTTACCTAGTTAGAGTGAGCGAAACTGCAGCTGTAACTAAGGCAGGTTAGGCAGCTGGAGAGCTGCGAGCGCTTCCTTGCAAAATATTTAAGTGATCTGTTAGCACGTGCATTTGTAGGCCGTCAGCTTTTCGCCTCTTCCCGCAGTGATCGACTGAAATCGATAAAAAATGGGTTGCACAAGCCTGACCTGCATTTTCGTAACCTTGTCCGTTCTTAGGGTACATCGCTGTGCTTTGGCGAACTGCTAGAGCTTCTCACAGACTACAACATACACAAGCTACGGCCGGAAGGGTTTACACTTGACAGAGTTATCGCGCTCCAAACACGCCCGCGCGTGCAATTTGCGAGCGGTCGAAACCACCTCGACTGATGGGTTCGATTCTATATGCATGCGCACTGCGCACTCCATATGCAAGCTAGACAGTTTTGGAGCAATTAAAAGGCCAGGAATTTCCTTTAAAACTCCTTTAAAACTCCCCATACGCTAAGTCTACAAGCTGTCGCTCGCTCTATAGGTTGCCGCGCCCACTCGATTGATTCTGTCGGGCCTATATGCATTGTTCACAGCACGCCATGCCGGCAGTTAGCCCCAAACAGTAGGCCATGCTCGTCCAAGCGCACGGATGGTATACATTGGATCCAAAAGAATCATTTTCGGATATCCGCTTCGGATATCCCGATCCGAATCATCCAATTATCCGGCCACCGCGAAATTGCCCTTATCCGAATCATCCAATTATCCGAAGATTTTCGATCGGATCCAATGTATAACGGGTAGGCTCCTTCCATCAACCTAATGTCCAGAAGTTGAGGACGCCGCGCCCTAAACGATTTCCATCCGGCGCGAGCGGAAAACGGCGCTCTACGGCGCCCTTTTGCGCCGCTTCTCACCTTTGACCCGCTTGTGCTTGTTGAACGCAGCGGCATGTCCGGTGCTGTACCTATCACACAGAATATTCGAGAATCATCTATTATATAATACAAATGTCATGTGGTAGACCATGGCTTAAGGCAACTGGAAGGAAACCGAAAGCCGCCTCAGTGTAATGGAAACGAAGATGAGGATGGCCGGAATAACGCGATTGGACCGTGTTCATACCATAGGAATAAAGGTTCTGTGTCACCCCGATGGCCGACAAGTTGCGCGAAGGTGGTCTGCGATGGTATAGGTATACGAACGTAATATTATACAACAGGTCAGGTAACACATTCCATTAAACAAAATAGAACAACTCTGAGCGGTTTAAAGCCACGAACTCGTGATTACCAGCGCGCCACTAGGGTGGTATGGGTTACCTCTTAATTTATTCACTAGGGTATGGGTTACCACGGCGAAGCCAACACCCAACAGTGGGGGGCTACGCGCTCCTCCTTATATCCATCATAGCTCTGCTCAGCGCAGTACTTGGGTAGGAATAGTTGTATTTATTTATTTATATTTGATATCTTATTTAACCATATTCTTGTCTTATTGGACGCTTTTCAAAACAATTTTGAACCTTCCCAATCAGACACTTTTCACAAGAAAATGATCACCTTTCTAATTTACTCCTTTCAAACCAATTTGGACACTTTTGAAAGCCGAGTTGGATAATGTTCTAAACAAGCTTGGCGGTTCGGAAGTCAAACTGAACATCTTCAAAATAAACACAAGCTTCGCACAGATTGCGCTAAAGACTCTCTAAGAAGGTGAAAATATTTTATTGTCTAAGGAAGGTTTGGAGTACAGTACCACGCATGTGCTTTGGTCAATTGCCGAAAAAGCCGCTTTGGAGCGTTGCAAAGCGGATTTTTTTTAATAATTTTTTAAAAAATCATGTACTTGTGAAAATAAACATATATTTGAGCTTAGCAGCTCGATCTCTATCCTTTTACATATAAATCTCAGTAGAGTTGAACAATGCATATAGGCCCGACACAATCAATTGAATGGGCGAGACAACGTGTAGAGCGAGCAACAGATTGTAAAGTGAGCGCTTGGGGAGATTTATTGGAAATTCTCAGCCGCCCTTCTCAGGAATTGTTCTAAGACTGTCCATATTGTCTTTGTAGTGCGCCGTGAACAGTGCATACAGAATCGAACCTATAAATCAAATGGGCGCGGCAGCCTGTAGAGTGACCGTTTGAGGAGTTTTATCGGAAGTTCCAAGCCGCCCTTCTCAGGAGTTGCTGTACTCTTTTCTGGTGAGATTTTGGAGTACATTGTGAACAATGCACATAGAAGAAAACCTATCAATCGAGTGGGGCGACTGCTCAAAAGTGCGTGCGCGTTCGTAGCGCAATATCTCCGTCAAGTTCGAATATTTCCGACTGCAACTCGATGACATTGTAGGCAGCACAAGTTTCTTGGCGTGATCAAGAGCACAACGGTGTAACTGATGAATGGACTAAGTTAGAGCGCTGCGAAAATGCGGGTGAGGCGTGAGTGACGCATTTTCCCGATTTCAGTCGATCTCAGCGGGAATGCGCTGAGAACTAACGGCCTAGAAATGTGCACGTTGGGTGCTTTAAGATGACGTTTAAACTGCCTTTGCCCCAGCTGCCATTTTAGGGCAATAAACATAGCGGGTGAAGTTTCTTCGGTCCTTACTCGCCCATATTTGAGTTTTCGACACTCACAATAACACCGTTGGCTACAGCACAAAAAGCTCTATCGCACAATGTCAGTCTCGACCATTTTCAGAAAGATTTTTGACAACTTCCCATCAAGGGCGCGGCTGCCCGAGGCCGCGGCCGAGGGACGATGTTGTCATCGAAAATCTATATCTTCGAGTTGGGCCACGCTTGATACCATTCGATAGAGTAAGGTTAACCTGCATTTTCACACCGCTGTAACTTTGTCCAGACATAAGGCAGATGCTGTGTTTTAGCGTGCTGGTAGAGCGTTTTGCATCCCACAAAACTCACAAGCTGCAATAGGAAAGGTCTACAAATGACAGAGTAACCGCGTTCAGAACGCGCCCACGCGTGCAATTTAGCACAACAATGGTTGATGCTCTCCTCGCTCTTACTCGACCAGATTACAGCTTTCCCTACTGTCAGTAAAACCTTTCAATTCAACATGAAAAGCTCTTTCGAATGCTGCCAAAAATGGCCCAATTCGAAGATATCGGTTTTCGATGATGTCATCGTCCTTCTGCCGCGGTCACGAGCGGCCTCGTCCTCGATGCGAAACTGTCAAAAAATCAATATTTCCAAAATCGGTCGAAATTGGTACCGTTCGACAGCGCTTTTCATGCTGAACAGGACAGCGCTATCTCAAGTGTCGAACACTCAAACCTGGGCGAGTAAGAGCGCAAGAAACTCTAACGGCTATCCTCAGCCGCTTTAAACTGGCAGCTGAGGCTAAGGCAGTTTAGGGAGCTGAGAAGTTTTGAGCACGTCGTCGGGGAAGCACATGAGCGCGCGCTCTGTTTGCCTACGCATTTTAAGGCCGTTAGCTCGCTGCATCTTCCCGCAGTGGTCCACCGAAATCGGAAAAAATGCGTCACCCAAACCTCACCTGCATTTTTGCACCCCTGTAACTTTCTCCAGGAAAAAAGATGCGTCACTATGTTTTAGTGCACTGCTAGACGTTTTTGCTGCCTACAAAATCCACATGTTGCAAACGGACAGGTTCACAAGTTACAGAGTTATCGCGCTCAGAACACGGCCGCGGTTGCAATTTGCGAGCTGTTGCGCCCACTCGACTGAAAGGTTTGATCCTATATACATTGTTCACGGCGCACTCCAAAGGCTAGTTGGATATCTTAGAGCAATTCCTGAGTAGAACGGCTGGGAATTTCTGATAAAACCCCCCATACGCACGCTCTACAAGCTGTCTCCCTCTCGATTGATAGGTTCGATCCTGTATGCATTGTGCACGGAGCACTCTAGAGGGATTGCTAGTATGTCAGAGCACTTCGCGCCATGCTTGAGATACTTCGAGAACATACAAGTCCCGGAAATAACCTTCTCCAATCGCAAAGAGCATTTTTGGCCTCCCACTGCGAAGATGCGGTGGTCTGGTAAAGCTGTACATATGTTTGTGTAGATCTCGAAAGGACGAACCGAACGGCACCAACCGTTTCTCAAAAACCTTAAATTAGAGGAATTATAAGCATACATCGGTTTTCGACGACTTGCGACCGACAACTCGTCCGCGATCGCCCTCCGCAATGGAACGCATGTTTTCAATTTCGAAAATTTTTACGGCTCCATATAAACAATGTATGTATACCAAACGATATAGCTCGAGCTCCTAAGCTCAAGTGTTTCTGCATCTTCTGAAATGAACGAGTTCTAGGCGAGTTATATCCAAAAGACTCAAAAGCCGGGAAAACGCGGCTTTTTCGGGACTTGATCAAGAGATACGGTCATAACTGTAGTGAACGCATTGTTAAATAAACTTTGCTGCATGTTTAATAAGAAATTAAAGAACAAAACATATGGGATGGCTCAAGTCTTTCTGAGCAACTCAATATGTACATTTCCGGAACTTCTTTGCCGTTCAAACAGAGCAAGCCGTTTTGAGGAATTCTGGATGATGTGTGTCTTGATGCGATGTTCCAGCATCTGGAACCCTTGCAGATGGTGAAGAAATGTGATTGCCAATGGATTGTTTCAGTTCCATGTAATACCGTTCAACGAGAATAGTGTTAGGATGCAAACGCAGGCACTCGGTGAGTCGTCAACGACGATTCGAGTCAGGCGAACGCAGTATTGGAGCTTCCAACAGATTCGTTGCAGAGCTGAATTTTGGACAGCCGCTGCCCCCGGCCGATCCGCAGCACATCCAGAATCGACAGCACTACGCACAAAACGCTCCGAGCAACAGCGACAACAGTGCGTGAGAACTGCACATTCAGAAATGATTTTTTTAAAAGCTGGACCAATAAAAGGCAGACTTCAAGAGCAAACCTAGTGGGAACAGATACTCTCTTCCCACTAGGTTTGCTCTTGAAGTCTGCCTTTTACTCCCTTTACTACTCCTCTACTTTTACTCCTCTTCCACTTCATTGTAAGTTCTGTTTACAGAACTGTTTTTTTTGTTTAAGTAGACGCTGCCTCCATCGAGAATGATCACTGTTTCAGCCCGTTCGCGATCGCGGTCTACGGAAGGTACGGATAACACTGAAGCTAGCCATAGTAACACCGCAATCAATGAGGTAGGGAAAAATATTTATTGGCAGAGTCTGGGAGCTGTAAGACCGTTGCCAAAATATGACTTGCCAATTTTTAAGGCTACATGTCTTCTTTTGAAACTCTGTATGGACAGGAAAGGTGTTCGTGGTTCTCATACGTTCCTCCATTCAGTTCAGCTTTCATTTCCTGCCATGCCCTAGGTTGACCGAAAACCTCATTCGTGAGATAAAATGGAGTACCGCTGTGACGAGGATAATTCTGACCAGGTCAGCTGTAGGTGGTTGGTGAGGTCAGCTATAGGTGATAGCAATCTCGCATTGGACCTTCGTACTCACGATCAGCTCAACCAGTGTGAAAACTGGCGCCGTTGCATACCCTGCCTACTGCTCTTTACCAATCTAGGCGAACAGAATCAAAGAACGTTTTCAGCGTTCGATATTGGACTGCACTGCGTTGTTGTTCAACATGCAACCCAAATAAGAACACCATTGTTTGTACTTTAACGCTTTTATTTCCCGTTCTACTTCGACCTTGCACTGCGGGCCAAGCTGTCAGGTGACGCGAGCAGTCGTTTCACATCCGTTTACGCCGTCTCCCTAAATCATCGTCAGTTCACGTAGAGTGGATCTCAATACTTTGGAAGTCATGTCCGTGCCCCCGCGGTACTACACAAGCGCCAATATTTGTCCCTTTCGACTAAAATTATCACTACTCCTAATGAACCGATCAACCCTTACCACGTAGATAGGGCACAGTATGCTGTGAAAGCTTGCGCAGGAAATATATGATGACCTGCCCCTACTCATTAGTGAGGTGTTAACCACTGGAACGAATTCGGGTCCCAAGACCTCTATCGTGTGGAGAGTGCTGACCTATCGGATTTAGTCAAGCAAAGCCAGACGCAGAATGTTGGGAGGTGCAGCCCTTTCCCTCGCTCCCCTCACAGGCCGGTGGCTAGTAGCCGAAGGTCCGGACAAGTCGTCTCGCATGTCCTCACCGAGGACGTCCTGGGAGGAGTGGGCCACCTTCATTAGTTCGCCAACGCACCTATTAGAAGGAGTTTGTGAATGCGGTAGTAGGGGTGATGCTGATTTGTTCAACACTCATCACTGACGGTGTCGTCTGAATTTCGCGGAAAATAAGGCTTCCAACAACACATCGACTACTCTTCTTGAACAAGCCATCTAATTGATGCTTACATCATCATCAAAAAAACTGTATCACCTGTATCACCTGTCGTCCCGTTGATCATCGAGCGGGCGCCAGCAGCGTCTCCATTCGTCCCTGTCGCGTGCCAGAGTGGTTGAATGGATCCTCCTCGCTCGAGGAACACGAAGAGCGCCATATCGGTCGTTCAGGGCTTTCACGAAGAAGTCCGACCAACGCGTTGGTGGGCGTCCCGGTGTTCTCCTCACATCCCGCGGAACCCAGTCGGTAACGGCTCTCGTCCACCGGGTGTCTGTGAAGCGCATTACGTGGCCGGCCCACCTAATTTTCGACAACTTGGCCCACCCGAAAGCGTCTCTGATCTTCAAACTTCGGCGAAGCTCGGAACTCCGGAGGCCTTCTCTCACTTGCGTGAGTCGTGTCACTCCGAGCACCGTCCTCTCGACTCCACGCTGCGCGACGCTGATCGCGTGTTCATCCTGCTTTCGTATAGCCCAGGTCTCTTAGGCGTATGTTAGGGCAGGAAGAACGGTAGAGTCGAATAGGTGGGCACGGAATCGGACGTTCTTCGTCTTCTTCACGACTCTTTCGACGCTCTTGCAAGCTCCCCAAGCCGCTCTTTCCTCCTGCTCAGCTCCGGCACTAGGTCGTTGGCCAAATTGACTTCGCGACCCAGATACACGTAACTGGAGCATTCGGAGATGCTCGTTCCGTTGAGCGAGAATGGGGCATCAGAAACTTGTCCGTTCCTCATGAACATCGTCTTCGTAAGATTCAGCTGCAGTCCAACATTCCCACATACACGATCGAAGTCGGCCAGCATTCGCTCCTCCTGGCTGATGCTCGGTGTTATGAGCACGATGTCGTCAGCGAAACGAAGATGGTGCAGCTGCTGGCCGTCGACCTTCACTCCCATGTCTTCCCATTCTAGTTCGCGCATGACGTTTTCGAGGGTGGCACTGATGAGCTTCGGGGATATGGTATCCCCTTGCCGAACCCCTCTCTTCACGTCGATGACGACGTCGTTATAGAATGGAGAGATCTTGGTCGTGAATCCACTGTACAGCTCTCGAAGGACTATGATGTACTGAGTAGGAACACCCTGAGTGAGCAGGGCGTTGACGACTGCTTCAGTCTCGACGGAGTCGAATGCCTTCTTCAGGTCGATGAACGTAAGGCACAGCGGCAACTTGTACTAACTTGTACTCTCGCGACACTTCGATGAGCTTCGTAATGGTGTGTATGTGGTCGATCGTGCTGAATTCTCTCCGAAATCCTGCTTGCTCGCATGGCTGTCCTTCGTCCAGCGTTCGGCTGATCCTATTCTGGATCACTCGAGTGAACAGCTTGTAGACTACGGACAGCAGGCAGATCGGGCGATAGCTGCCAATGTCGTGCACGTCTCCCTTCTTGTACAGTAAGACGGCCTTGCTGGTCTTCCCTGAGATGGAACCTTGCACTCCGACAGGCAGCGTGTGAAGAGCCGCACCAAGGTGTTGATGAGCGCTGGCGGGAGATTCTTCTGGTATTTAGGTCTGATCCTATCGGGACCGGGTGCTGTATGCTTCTTCACCGACGAGATGGCGTGTCGGATCTCGCAAGGGAGAACAGAGGGGACGACATATCCATCCTGCAGAAGACGGCATGGGGGCACGTGGACGTGGCTATCGCAGAGATCGGAGTAAAAGTTGTGGATGACCTGCTCCATGGCCCTTCTGGAAGAGGTGACGTTCCGTCAGGACGTCGGAGAGCGGTCATCTTGGTCTTGAAGTTGACGAAGTTTCGGCGGGCATTGTGGATGCCCAACCCTGCCTCTGCTGCTTCAGCTAACACTTCCGCCCTTCTCTCATTGAGATCTTCCTTTATCGCCGCTCTACATAGCTTCGCAAGCTCGGACATCAGCTGCCTGACGCTCGTGCTGCTCCACGCTGGCGTATCAGCTCGATAGTTTCCGGAGACAGGCGTCTCTTGGTGGTCTTCAAGCTCTCGGCTCCCTTAGCACTATCGCGGAGATGGTGCACGAAGTGGTAGTATTCCTCGTCGACGTTGTCCATGACGGCATCTTCCCAAATGCCGGCAAGAGGGATGTAGAGGTCCCAGTTGATGGTTGTTCTGGGACCCCTCTTTTTGAAGTTCGCGGCCTTCTCTCCTTGAGGCGAAAAGCGAAACTTCGCGCGAAGGAGGCGGTGGTCCTATCCCGTGTAGAACTTGGGGACAACGGAGACGTCGGTCAGGCAATACTTGCGATTGAAGGTGATGTGGTCGATCTCGTTGTGGAACTGGTCACCGGGGGATACCCAGGTCCATGGTAGGGAGGAAGGCTTCTAAAACTGAGAGTTTGTGAGTTTCCATGGATGGTCTTGGTCGACATGATAAACTCAGACAGCCCTTCACCTTGCTCGTACCACCCCAAACCGTGGGTTCCGATGTGAAGTTCTTCCGGCGACCTTCGTGGCTCGATCTTGGCGTTGAAGTTGCCGACGATCACCTTGTAGAAGGTGTGATCTTATAGAACTTCTCCAGCCCCACGTAGGAGGCTTCGACCTCTTCGTCGTCGTAGTCGGATGTTGGGGCATACGTGACGAATACAGTCAAAGCTGGCACGGAGCCACATCGCTTCAGTCGCAGACGTCCGATTCGGGTTGTCAGAGATTCGTACGAATCGATGTTCATGGTCAAGTGCGTGTTGACGAGGACAACAACGCCGCCTACTCCCCTGCTGTCGCATGTTCCGAGGAACAGTTCTTCTCCGGAGTCGTAGGCGGCGTGTAAGGGGTGATGTCTTCTCGTCTCGGTCAGTCCGATGACGTCGTACTTGTTCTTCCTGGCTTGCATCATCAGGTCCTCGACGGATGCTTCCGATGCGAGCGTGCGGGCGTTGTAAGTACAGATCGTCATCCTAGTCCTTCTCAGTTTGCGCAGCCTGGTTAGGCCCTGAGATTTTAGCAGCCTCTCCATACTCGTCCTTTCCATCGCTGCAGAAATGGGGGCTCTTTTGGGGTCAGGGGAATGAGGTACTTTAGTGGTGCCGTGTTTGACTGCAATACAACACGGGTAGCTAGTCAGGCTCTGTCGTGCGGGCGAAGAACTCCGGGCAGCTAGCCAGACTGCCGGAAGGGACGGGGCGAGACTTTTGAAGCGGCTTCGAATCGCCTTAAGATGTACTCCCAGTCTACCGAGTGCAAGCTTTTGGCCGAGCCCACACAGTTACAATCCGCACAGGCGCGAACACATCCAGGCACACTGTGCATGAACATGCCGCTCCCACGCACAAGGAACGCGTCGACCCGACGCAGCTGGAGCAAGGAGTCCATCCACTGCATCCCACCTGCGTCTCTGGGCAGTACACGGTCGCATTTGGTTCGCACTTAATTCCCCCTATCCACCACCCGGGGACGCGCCACGTGGCCCTGCGACAAACGGCCCGAGACCCCTCTTAACAAAAGAGTCCGAAGACTCTCCATCGAGGGAGATCCGTGGAAAAAAACTAGGAGCTAAAACCACATAGACTGTTTAAACCGAAAAGTTCAATTCATAAAGAGCAATTAAAACAGAACTGTATTCGGTAATATGTTAATCTCCACAATGTTTATAATCATGCTGTGCCACGAGGTTGTTAGGTGGAACCCTATCGCCCTGAAGTTTCGACCGTCTCTTCGTCTTCAGAGGCCTAGAAACGGTTCGAGGCTTTATCCCTGCAACATACCCGACCAAGCGCCTCACCAACGCTAGCGCTGCAGAACTAATGCCGGAAACACACACAATGTCTTTTGAAGGCGACATCGTTGTCCAAGGAACGATGCGACACCGCGGCGGATTTCTCCAAATTGAAGTCGTAGAGCAGGCACGCAAGCACAGTCATTTTCTGGTCTCATTATAGTCTGAAGGTTCTAATTTTAGAAGCCGGTGAGAGAAAAAATTAGTAAAAACAGGAAGTGTAAAAGATGAAACGTCGTGAAAACTAACCTTAACTGAGCTCACAAACAATGTGAGTAATTGTGAAAAGAACGCCACAGTGTACGCGACATTCCGTATGGGACTACGACACGGCATTCCCTAATAGCATTTATATGGTTTTACGCCCATGCAAAGAGCGACCACGCAAATGTCTGAAGCTCGGATGACGTTACGCTTGCCGCTTACTGGCCGAATCAAATTTGTACAAATTTGAGCTTCCTCTGCGTTATGATGGGGCGCCTGGCGACCTTTCGCGACTCTCCGGTAATGACGACGCATAAGAGCGGCACAGTTTTGGGTGGCCTCGATGGGACCCGAAAGAAGAGCACTGGTTCGGAGTACGCGGGAAGCACTGCGCCTCTGAGAGTGCGCTATCACGCTGCCCTTTGCAAAGTATTTCCTTCCTTTCCTGATAGGCAGAAGATGACTTCTTGCATCGCTGTGCATTTAAATCGTTTCAGAGAATTTCAGAGCCCGAGAGAGTTCTAGAGAACCACTTTTACGCCTTTTGGAAACTCTTTTCACGAAAATCAACTTGGAACACAGGTCATTTTCAGTGCGGAGCACTAACTGAAAATTCGCAGACCAAATTTTTGGGCGAGGAATTCTACAGACGTTAATGGGGTCGCTCACCTCGTTCAGTTAAATGTCCCACTTCAGTTTTTCAAGAATTTCTCAGCTGAAAAACTGATGCTTGAATAACTCGTTAATGCTATTTCTAGTCGAGAGTAGAGAACAGTTTTCAAACCGTTGAGCCAAACCTAATTATCGGACACTTTGTTAGCGCAATTCTACCTAAAATAGAATTATCACTATCAAACAGTTAAGGATAACATTAACCATGACTGCTGCTTCGCAAAATCTTCGAATGCAAGTGCTCCGACACGTCGAACAGTGTGTCTCGCACTTGCGTGCTTCGCGCGACTTTGCACCATCCCTAATCTATGGAAGGTAGTCTTTATAAAATATAAAATTCGTTAGCATCTAGGACCTTCCTTTATCTAGGACACCTAGGCATCAAGCCGTTCAGCACTTCGGTAAATTCATCATAGATATTCTCTCCGGCCATTAACGTAATTAGTTTGTGCTGCGCAGTACTTCTGTCCCTCAGGTTGCTCCTCCGCAACTGGAGGATGAAATCGTACTACTGGTTAATTTGACGTCCAAGGAAAGGACGCACCAGGTGGACAAGGCCATTATATGATCGTGTCTTGTCTTCTATCCGAATATGATTTTGAGGTTATTCACCTCCTATAAAGTAACTTGTTTGTCGTGGGATGATGGCTGTCTTGAAATGTTGGCTCGCCCGAACTCCAGACATTTAGCACTTGTTTTCGTGAACTTTGGTTAGAAGTGTAAGAAGTGGAGGATTGTAGAAGTGTAGGAAGGTTTCACTAGTCGCTACCGAAAAAGGCAAAGTTTAATAAACCTCTGGATACCGTTTCTCCGTCTCCGTGTCTCACTTCCTACCGTCAATTACAGAAAGGTAACCATACCAAGAAACTACACTATCCTACAGGTATTGTTGTCGGAGGGTTAATACATGCACGGCTCAAATACTCGTCACCGAACTACTCGTTCCACTGACATATCTATAGCGTGGCAATTTTGTAGGAGATTCGTATACTTCTGCCTCATGTCTAGTGGGACACTAGAACGCGGTAAAGAATTAGAGTTAAGCAACGCTCTAGGAAGTAGTCCGGGGTTACGTCGACAGCCACGTGCTTCCAAACGAAGGTACGAGACCAAAAAATTATAGCCGTTGCAGCGCTTTTCAACAAGACCTTATAAAACAACGACAGATGAGCGGAGAAAATGTCTTCGCATTTCGACAGGTATCAGAGCATCCGAAGAAAAAGCCGTGCTGTGATGAACTTGCACGATCAAACACGATGCTACGTGCAATGTAGAATACATCATGCGTGAAGTATACTCAGGAAAACATTAGGTCAAGTCTGTGGCTGAAGTGTGCTGGACCAAAAAGCAAGTTCAAGAAAAAATGCTCGGCGCCTAGCGCAGCACTGAGCCCCATTCACAGCTTCTGTCTTCTCCAAACGCCTCGTCATGTTCTTTTGTAGAAGTCTGCGCCTCCACTACGCTGAAAATGTTGTTCACTTGCGTTCAATTGTGTTCATCGTTTCGAAGAATCCCTGATAACTCTCCGTTTTGGTCAACATATCTGAAAATGCTCATCTTTAAAGCCGTCGGTGCCGATCTCTCAACCAGTCCAGAACCTCGGGATGGCGCTGCAGCATGCTACCCTCGACACCCAGACGTTCACTGGTTTTAACAATCCAGGTACGTTAATGGCTTCTGGAACATTTTCAAGTAGTTGACACATCACATGCTTCATTGCCCTCAGAGTTATAAAATGATTCTTGAGCAACTAGGGGAGGAGATGTCTTTTCGAGAGGAACACCATTGCACTCCGATCTCTTTACGATTGGAATAAACCAAGATCTTCGATGAGTCTTGATATCGCTGCTGAAGCACGTCCTTTTCTTGACTGTATGGAGCCAAGTCCTATGTAGACGACGTCCAAACGCTTCTTCTGCCAACGTATCCGCCTCTTTGCCGTCGCCATGGTCGCCGGAAGGCCAAAGTTAGAAGTGAATCATTTCATCAAATACAAATTTTCCGATCACAGGGATAATTCAGAAAGTAGTAAATCATTATGAGCTGCTGGATAAGTAATGTAAGTATGGTAGCTAGGGAACTCGATGCTGCCGCAAATCGCGTACACCTGCAAAACCCTACGTCATTAAGGTTTTCCCCCTTTGCGGAAAGCCGAAATGCCGAAATCTAACGGGTTCTGGGTTGAAACCATTGCTCTGCAAATTATCCACAAGTTGCCATCGCTTGCCTGAAGAATGGCCTACCACTGTCTCCTGTGCTTTATGTCGTATTGTAAACCTATGAACTTCAGCACGTGCTCATGCTGCCTCGGGCTTCATGTCCGAACAAAATTAGCAGCGTTGGCCGGATAAGGATATTTGAGCTGCTGAACCTCGTTCTAGTGCAGTTTAAAAACGAAGGATAAAGGACGGCGACGATCAATTCTTTTTTGATGCGCCACGCATCCTACTTCTACGGAAAGTCGTGGAGGCAATTTGAATGCGTTTTTAAATACGTATACAATAACGTACGGTGGTTAGCCAACGTACAAGTAATTGGGTCAAGTCTGATGCCAATTCCCCAACCGCGGAGGAGTGAAAGGCATGGTTTCTCTGGGTGGGAAATTCGAAGCAGGAACCCGGAATCATGTGCACGCGATAGCCGGCGCCTTCCCCGACTGCGCTACCACGCGAGCATTCTAGCTCAATTCATCACATTGTTGCACACCTTACGGATTCTTTAACAACTGCGGTAGGCAGCGCTTTTACGATTTCACGTCATGGAATCCTCGTTTCGAGTTGAGTCAACAGCTGGGTGGCACCAACGCTAGCCACGTTCATGTCGAAAATAAAAAAGGAGTGCTCGATCACCGTCCCATCCTTTACTGCCGTTACCTTGGTGTCTGTTTCATCGTATATTCAAACAATAAGAAAGAACAGCGAAGAGTGATACCTGCTTCGACACGAAGAACGAAGAGGTAGTCCGTACTCGTTTCACTAGGCAGAATGCAAGATGAGTTTTCGTTCCTCAATGTTACCTCCGTCTCTTTAGAAGGAGCCCAGCAGACCAGATGGCATCGAAAACAACCCAGTATTAAAAATATCCTAGTTGATTTCCGCAAGCTAGCTGTAACTAAGAACCTGATTAAAACTACTGCAGTGGTTTTCTCCGCCAACAAGACAGATCTGACCCACTGAGTTTAGCTTGTCCGGTAGCTCGTTCAAGCTGGGATATCTTGTGAAACGAGTCCGTCGGCAAAGACCTCCTCTAGGGGGTTATTTGGGGTGAGGGACGTTCTGCCTGAAAGCGGCGCGGGCAAAGGCGCGGGACAGTGCCTGCGGAGACAATTAGCGTCGACTCGCGCAGTGATACCCGCCGCGTCGCACTCAGCCAGGGAGCCCTCACCGCAGAAGCGATGCTGACCCAGCCAACTACAGGAGGCTGTAGGTCGACCAGATTTGGTGTGATTACAATCGATAAAGGGATATGAGGCTCAGACGGCTTGCATTGGCAGTCCTGAATATGGGACTGATCTGAACCCTACCATCTTCTATATCAGAATTTCAAGCTCTATCGAATGAGTTAGGAAAGAATCTTGTCTCAATGACCCTTACAACACTTTTTTTCAGGCGCAGTTACCTTTCGGTAAATATCAGTTTTTATTTATATCAGAATTAACTACGAGGCATGCTTCCAGGCTACTGATGTGAACTATACCTTCTCCTGCATTATATCTGTCTAGATAACCTTAAGGCGACTTTTTGGGCGTTGTTTATTTTTGTTAAATAACAGTTTTTTTTATATCAGAATTAATTTCGAGGCACGTTTCAATACTACTGATGTAAACCCTACCATCTCTTGTACTAGAATTTCGAGCTCTATCGAATGATCCAAAAAAGAATACTGCCTCGATAACTCCTAAGGCGATTTTTTTAGGCGCTGTTTATTTTTCGCTAAATATGTTTTTATTCACATATATCAGGACTAAATGCGAGACTTGCTTCCAGGCTAGAATTGCACGAGGATTCCAACTAGATAGACGAAGGATCTTTTAACATAAGTTCAAAGCATTAGTTTCTAAATTACATTTCTTTATCATTTCGTAACTGATTTTTCTATGGAACTTTACAATGCACACACCATACATGTCGAGACTAAGTCTGGATAGGTGGTTCATGAAATCTAATGTTCACCGAGAATAAATTTCATCACACAATACTTCAAATTGCTCGTCCAGTCGTTTGTGACTTCTAGCAGTTTTTTGACCTCTCGTTCCACAGGCAATGTACCTGCATAGCCAATGTCTCCTCTCCAATTAACGAGTTAGGAAACACTGATGAGATGCTTTGAAAAAATTGGAGTACGTCGGTGTTCTTAGGAGGTTCACCGACTATCAAATTGAACTCTTTGGGCAATTTCAGACTGTGAACATGCTCTACGCACTGAAGGATCATAATGTCATTTTCAAAAAGGTTGAGCACTTGAAGGTCTCTCGTCTATCTAACTATATTTCCCACAATTTCAGCCTGGAAGCATGCCTCGCAATTAATTCTGACATAAATAAGAACTGATATTTAAGGAAAATAAACAACGCCTAAAAGCCGCCTTAAGGGTTTTTTAGACAGGATAATTTCTAGCTCATTTGATAGAGATCGAAGTTCTAGTACAGGAGATGGTAGAGTTCACATCAGTAGCCTGGAAGCATGCCTCGTAGTTAATTCTGATATTAATAAAAACTGATATTTACCGAAAGGAAACGGCGCCTGAAAAAAAAATGTTGTAAGGGTTGTTGAGACAAGATTCTTTCCTGGCTCATTCGATAGAGCTTGAAATTCTGATATAGAAGATGGTAGGGTTCAGATCAGTCCCATATTCTGGACTGCCAATCATGCCGTCTGAGCCTCCTATCCCTCTATCGATTGTAATCACACCAAATCTGGTCGACCTACAGGCTCCTGTAGTTGGCAGGGTCAGCATCGCCTCCGCGGCGAGGGCTGTCTGGCTGAGCGCGACGCGGCGGGTGTCACTGCGCGAGTCGACGCTAATTGTCTCCGAGGCACTGTCCCGCGCCGCTTTCAGGCAGAACGTCCCCCTCCCGGTTATTTGGGGTGCTGATCACGAATTAGACATCCGTATTCCACGATTCGATCGGAGACCAGCCATACCGTTAACAATGGTGGTCTAGGCAGGATCACCGACTTTAGAGTATTTCTTGCGGTATACTTTCCATGCCTTTTTATTCCTCCGCTGATATATTTCAGTTAGTTTTGGTCATTTTTAGTCACAATATTTATCAATGAAATCTTTTCATTGATTCAATCTTATTGCATCGTTCTCACCACCGAACCTCTTCCAGCTTTTACTTCAAGGTGAGAAATTCGTTATAAGATATTGACGCTTACGAAACGGATGTCAGGTTCGTGGTCAGCACACCAAATACCCCCCCCCCCCTCCATCAGACGAAGTTTCAGCGAAATCGGTGACTCTGCCTGGACCACCCTTGTTAATGGTATGGGTGATCTCCGTCCGAATCGTGAAAAACGGATGTCAGATTCGTGATCAGCACCCCAAATAGCATCCCCTAGACAAAGTTTCAGCGAAAAAATTTTTTCGACCGAAGTCTTGTCGGTGAAGTCGGAACTTTTAACTAGTGCCCTATTTTGTTATTTGTATTGCACTTCTACTCTGCTCTACTCCCCGTTATATGAAGTTAGACTTGTGTTCTAACTCCTCGCTGGGCGGAGTTGGGTCGAAAAAAATTTCTCGACCTCTTCTCCACCTTTGGAATCCTGAATGTACTACAATAGCGCCATAATTTTGCAACACCCTCTTTGTTCTGTTGATTGGGGAACCAAAACAAAAAGGAGATAGCAAAATATTTCATCTCGGTGTGAAATCTTCCACTGCACACCGAGTCTGCCGCAGCTGATCGCGCCGCGCCGCGCCGCGCCCTTCCCTCCAGCGGCGCGATTCGCCGAATACCGTAACCCGAAATTCCGTCAAATGTGGTGTTTCGAGGCGGCGGAGTATGAAAGTGATGCGGTGCCGCCGGGCGGTCAGCCGCGGCTTACTCGGTGTGGGGTGAGAGATTTCACCCTTTCGACCAAACTTCTCCTATTGGGAAGGAGGAGGGGTATTTAGGATGCTGATCACCAATCTGACATCGTTTTTTGATGTTACAGGCGATTACTAGGTTTGGATGATTAGGGAGTTTGGGCGAAATCGGTGACCATGACCTTAGCCCGTACCTTCTGTAACCTAGGAAGAGAATGGAGATCTGTAGACATTCACGAAGCTTCATATACCATGCTAAAGATATGCTTAGTGCACAGTGACCCCAGAATGGCCATATGAGAAAGAATTTTGAGTGGTTATCGACGATCAGTACCTTCCAGCAGTTTTACTTTAAGACCCGCACATATCGCAAAATAAGGAGGGGTTTAGTGCCGTTTGTATTGCAGGGGATTCGACTTAATACCACACTCACCGTTTTCAACCATAGGTTGAGCGGACGAGTTCGACTCCAGGCTTAGGATAGGATTCGTCGCTCACCAAAGAAATCCCATGACAAACATTGACAAGATGCCAGAGGAATCCTTTCTGTTTTGCTCCCTCAATGACACAGGGACCGTTTCCGGAGCACGGCCAACTGGCCGCGCCGCTCCCCAAATTGACGCGCCGCGTCACGGCGGGAGTACAAAAGGCGCCTTATAGTCCCGCCGCGGCGCGGCGCGTCAATTTGGGGAGCGGCGCGGCCCGAATCTGACGCGCCGCTGCGCGATTGCAGTAAGAAAGGGAATCGTCAGCGAAGCGCGGCCACGAGCTTCTGCGCGCTGCGGCGGTCCATGAGTCATTGAGGGAGCAAAACAGAAAGGATTCGTTTGGCTGATCAGCGCATTGCATCTTGTCAATGTTTGTCGTGGGATTTCTTTGGTGAGCGACGAATCTTTTCTTAAGCCTGGAGTCGAACTCGTCCGCTCAACCTACGGTTGAAACTGGTGAGTGTGGTATTGATTGGAATCCCCTGCAATACAAACGGCACTAAACCCCTCCTTATTTTGCGGTACGTGCTGGTCCAAATGTAAAACTGCTGGAAGGTATTCATCGTCAAGAATCACTCAAAATTCATTCTCGCATGGACATTCTGGGATCCTGTGCACTAAGCATATCTTTTGCGTGGTATATGAAGCTTCGTGGATGTCTACAGATCTCCATTCTCTTCCTAGGTTACAGAAGGTACGGGCTAAGGTCATGGTCACCGATTTCGCCCAAACTCCCTAATCATCCAAACCTGATAATCTCCTTTAACTTCAAAAAACGATGCCCGATTCGTAATCAGCACCCTAAATACCCCTCCTCCTTCCCAATAGGAGAAGTTTGGTCGGAAAGGTCAAATCTCCCCCCCCCCCCTCCCTTCACTGAGTCTGCCGCGGCTGATCGCGTCGCGCCGCGCCCTTCCCCTCAGCAGCGCGATTCGCCGAATACCGTAACCCAAAATTTCGTCAAGTGTGGTGCCTTGAGCCGGCGGAGTATAAAAGCGATGCGGCGCGGCCTCGCGACGCGAAAAATCAATAGCCATGCCGACCATTACGCCGCGCCGCGGGGCGGCGCAAGTATAAAAGGCGCCTAAAACCCATCACCTCGACAACCCTAGTGAGCCGTACCTGCTGTAACCTACCGTAATCGACACAAATTTCAAAAACGGATGTCAGATTCGTGATCAGCACCCCAAATAACCCTCCTCTGGTGGTTTGGGTAAAAAAAATTTTTCGAGCTCTTCTCGACCCCTGGAGTCGTGAAAGTACGATAGTGCCTTGATGACGGTCTAAATCAGCTTACTTCTAACACATCTCCTGCACATTTATTTCACTCTAAATTCTCAAGTAAGGGCTTTCCTTCAGCTGTGCTTCACTCACTTCTCTCATTTTCTGTATTACACAACGTTTTGTGGATCATGTTTATAGATCCATATACAACAGCTGCTTGAAAAATACTTTAAAATTTTTACAACCTTGTGTTTTTTAGCGAATGTTAATCAGTGACCTCACATCAGGTGCGGATGACTGGGGCTGTCGAGGTCATAATTACCGATGGTGCTGATTACGAATCTGACATTCGTTTTTGAAATTTCGGCTGATCAGGTAGGTTACAGCAGGTACGGGTGACTAGAGCTGTCGAGGTTATGGGGTGTTGATCAGGAATTTGAGCTTTTGACAATTTAGAGTGAAATAAATGTGTAGGAGATGTGTAGGAAGCAAATTGGTGAAGAAAGCAGCGGTTATGAAAAAAACGCAAAGATAGCGCATAGCACGGTAGTCGAACACCTGGTCTAGCACTTTTGAAGCAGCCTCGCACCCTACTGCGCCAAAGACACCATCGAGCCTTTCGCAGTGTCCCATACAACAGCGAGCGCGTTCACGTGCTGCCGGTGCGCTACTGTACCCCGCTCTTTTGTTCAAGGACTCAGCAAAAACATGTTTTCTACTATTCTTTAGGTTAAGTGACACCTGCATAGATTGAGGAAGTCAGATACAACTATGCCGCTAGATGCCCACAAAGTGTTATAAAAATGAGGTGTTTGAAATCTCCATAAAGATGCTATCTGCCACATGAACCCAGAGTTTTGAACGAAACACATGGTAAGCCTTTGTATCCTAGCCAAGATTCAAAAATGAACAGAGGGGCTTAACGCATACGCATATAGTGATGTTCCTTTCTTTCTCCTAAGTAGGACCTCGGGCCTCTTATTACACCACAAGACTCCTCACTGTACGCCTAACGAAAAGAAGCCTGTAATGCATCAATCATTAGGTGAGTAACCACTCGTGCTTTGTGGCAACACATAATGATTTACTGGATTTCGGTTTACTTCCATCATCTGAAAATGAACAGTATATGTTTCCTGTTTTGGGCGGGTGGTAGCGCAGTCGGAACAGGAGCCGGCTATCGCGTGTACCCGATTCCAGGTTCCTAGTTCGGCACGTATAGAACAGCAATCTGTTCGTCTGTTGGCCATCGTAACTCGTTTTGCCAAATACACATTCAAAATTCCAACCCGTTGAAGTAGAATGCGTGGTACATCCTAAGGAGGATTCTGTTGTCCTCTATCCTTTAATGCTATGCCATGTTTTGGATGTGGCGATTCATTTCCGACTTCGGATTCCGCGAGGCTCTGACGAAGGAGAAGATGTAGAGACGTTAGCCGAACATATGTCGGCATCTTGGATTCGGCTTCCCACGAATAGATTTTTCACTTTACTTTTGATCACCGTCAAAAAACGTGCGCTGAATCCATCATTCAGCTGTTATAACGTTTCTGTCACCGAAATTTCCGCTGTGCCTGGCGGGACTCGAACCCGTACTATGAGTGCAAATTGGTCTCGAGGTGTGGAAGTTAGTTCGATCAAACTGCATCGGTGGTGTAGGCCACGTAGGGCGTCCCGCCTGGAAAGAGGGAGCGGATTCGCTTTCAGCCCGGCGCTAGAGCGTTGATCGCAACAAAACAACGCTATAGCAGCTTACGAGGTAAGTAAAGCCACTTTGGGTTTGAAGAACAAGTCTTGAAAAATCGTTAAGCTTTCTTAATCCAAGCTCGGTTCCAAAGGCCTAATGCCATGGAAGAGGAGATCCCAGAAAGGTGTCGACCTATCGTTAGACTTGAGATAGTTACGTGTATTATAATATGCTTTCGCATTGAGTCAGCAATACATAGCGCCATTTGTATGAAATTTCAGGCGAAATATCTATTTTTAAACTCCACCGTTAAAATAAAAAATTGTTGCAAGTGCAGCATAAGATCGGATTCTATTCCGTATCTAACCATAGGTGTCTATGAATTCTAGGGTGGTATTAGAAGGTGCGAAGAAAATAGTGACCGCGTGAAAATGGCCTATGACCTTGCAGCATGACGATTCAATTACTTGCAATATAACGAGATTCAAAAACCAAATTCCAAAACGTTCTGCTTCGATCGTCTTCTGACGCAGTACGGTATCTGTATGCGTTCACGATTACTGTGTGTAAGCATTGTTTAGCTGATTTTGAATTCTAGCTCAGGGAGCTTTCAAGGACTGCTGACTGACACCTCAGGTCTACATAGCTTTCCATAACTTATTACGTGGAGTAACCCTGATGGTAGAATCGTGAAATTGGCAAGACAATTACAAGTATGCAGTCATCCTTCAACTCCCACACGAGTTTTTTACTTTCATTGGGGCAGTGCTTCACTGTTCTCAGCAGTCTAAGTAAACAGAGGATACATAGTTGTTCAATGGACTGATCTTTCTTGGTCGAAAGCCCCGAAATGTGCCTCGGACTTCTAGGTACAAATACAACTTACTAACTTCTCTCCCAAACGCTACCGTCCAGCTAAGAGGGCAGCATTTTCTTGAAGCGCCACTAAGCCATTTCTGCAATATAAGAACCACTTTCATGAAAAAGTTGGAACACATTCGAGTGCCGCTTTGTGAGTGATTCCCATAGATTAGCTAAATATTGAAAATGCGGTGAATGTGTCATATTTACTCTCTCTGTTACCTTCGAAATCAAGACTAACAAATGATATGCTTACATAGGCAGTGGCCCGGCTTCTTCCTTGATGACACTGAAGCTGTGCGGCAAAAATATATGTCCTCTTTGAATAGCCGAAAATTCTTTTTCGTTTGCTACAATAAAATTGCACATTTTACATTAAATACATAGCAAGAAAGGAGAAATGCTGTAACTTATCATTCGTTAAGATTGCAACACGCACAGACCTTCTTTTCGCGGTATTGGTTTGGCTGACAACGTAAATTCTTGCATATTTTTTTGCTGAATTTGGCCAGTATCCTTGATCACTAAAGTGTATTAATAAACATTCAGCCAACACTAGCGTTTCGAGGCAAGCTGAAAGATTCTGCACTTTTCGTCTAAAAGACAAGCTTCTTTACTGATGCATTCGCCAGACAACATAGAGGCGAAAGAACCCTCAAGTGGCAAGCAAACCGTAAATCAACCACCGTCTGTTTCCGAGATCACTGATTGTGCGTACCTTCGTCGGAAGGACGGTGCTTCATGGCGGAAAGCGGATGATTGGCCAACTGTAGCATAGTTTGTGACTTCTCACAAGAATTTGGAAGCTGTTTCAATCAAGAACGTCCATGAACAGGAGACGTCTTGTTTTATGCAGTACACTGCACAGGCTCAAGGTTTTGCAGTTATTCTTACTCAATCGAGATTGCAGGTCAGTCTTCTAATTCTGCAAATCAAAGCTCTCAAATTCGCGCTGCGGTTTGTGTAAAACTCCATGTCTGTATACAACAGCTACACCATCAATCAAGCAAACATCGCGAGTCTCTGCGCGTCAGCTGAACGGCTCGCAAACTAGACGGTTTTTGTTTTCTAGCTGCTTAAAATAACCTGTCAAACATCACTGCGCTTAAAAGAATGTGACCAGTCAAACAATGCTCCACAAATCCACTGGTGCATGTACAAGCGGCATCGACAAAGAATACTCTAGCGTGCATGGTGAAGTGTTGCCTAGAAAATTCAATAAAAAATGTTTTTGAAATATTTGGCTCTGCTTAGAAAAGCACCAAGGAAAAATAGATAGGGAAATCATGGACCGGTTTGTAAAGATCAGTGGCTAGTGCACCTTTGATGTGCAAACGCTAAAAAACGTGCGAAAAAACAGTGAAATTAGTAAGAAGAACACTTGAAACTCGTGGAACAAAAAACAACGGCCAATGGATCAGTTGAAAAGCCACTTCGGACCACGTCCAATCCCTTCATCTACTTCATCAATGGATTAAAGCAACCAAAAAGCATACATGTGGACAAGTGTCTGAACTTTGCCTTTTCAGATCTCTTCCCCTTCCAACCGAACTCGCTGCTGCAATATCCGATGCTGTCGTCGTTCGGGCGCAATCCCCAAATGAATGCGGTACTCGCTTGATTTTCCATGCACGTGGCTTTTATTCTTCTTTCTACAGTCTCACAAGAGTTTGAGCAGGAAATGAGTGGCGGTTCATGCTGACCATTGAAAAATGCGCTTGAATATTGCAACGTCTGGTGATAGGCTGTCTCATCTCTATCGGATGAGGAACACCAAATTCTGTAGGTTTCAGGAACAGTGATACATTAACTGATTGCTTCTATGGATAAGATTCGGCGACGATTCCTTTTTAGTATTACGTGATTTTTATTTTAAAGAAAAAAGGTCCAATTTTTGAGAGACTGAAAAACAAAAAGTGCAAAGCTGAATAGATTGCATGGAATGTTCTTCCGAGTACGGTTTTATGTGACGTGCACGAGCAACTTCAAAGCTCTTCCAACCCCAAAGCTTGACAGCCAACTGCTTAGCAGATAATTTCCCGTTCTACTTACAATCATTTCCGGGAGTCTCTATACTATACTGCTGGCATTCACGAAACGGTCCCCGGAATGGATTCGCTAGCCTGATTCATGCTATACTGATTGGGTCTCTTTCAACTGTCAGCTCAAACTCATGCCTTATAGTGACCGTTGTAGCATACATCCATCACAAATTTTGGTTAGAATACAATTTGTATACATACAAAGACAACTGCTGTGCAACGAAAAAGTGATATCACATTGTCTGGACTGCTATTTCGCATGCGCTATAAGCGTAGCCGTGAAGCAGTTGATTCTTGAGACAACGAAGGTTTGGGTTGGCCGGAGGATTTTGGTGAAGCCTATTATTGGTTTTATCCTCGTTCATAACGGGGTCCTGGTTTTGAGATTTTAATCCTCTGCTGGGAGTATTCGCATTTGGAATGTGCTAGGCCTCATTCTTAGCTCCCTTAAGCGGCCCGGCGAACCGAAAATTTGGCGTGCCACTTTTTAAATTTTACATTAAGAATGAACCGTATTTCCTCTTTTCCACGTTGTTAAGCACTTCCATGACCTTCCGTGATACTAAATGGCTTGTCTGGCACAAAGGCTTCTTTGAAATGCTTCGCAGCGACCCCTTCCTTTACTCCAAGCACTGTTGGCGAATAAGAAGTCGATGTGCCTTCAAAAATTGCGTTGCAATCGCTAAATGTGGTTGGCCTCAAATCGTGGTAAACAATTTTGCAATAAACCTGTACTTCACCAATTGCAAGGGGCTTGGAAATACGTGTTAGCTGTGTCGTACACATATCTCAATCTCGCTTAAGAGAAAATAAATATGCCGACTTAAGCAGCCTCTTCTCACGCGGTTGGATGGAGTACTACTGCAGCCCGTGAGAAACTTGACTTACCCCATTTGAAGGCCGCAGAAGTCCACTGACGTATCCTGACGGTTTCGACTGGAACAAAGGTCGCAAATGACCGCGTAGTCTTTTAACCAGAGAATCGTTACTATTAGAATGGTCAATAGAATCAACTAGCTGGTGAGAATCTCTGTGTTGATCTTCGACGACACTTCATAGTACAGGAGAAGTGATTTCCTGGAGCTATATAAAGGTACAGAGTGGCCCGTACATGATCCTAGGGCATGTTTTAGAGACCACTAGGTTGTCTGCAGAGCGGTCAGTCTACCCCAGCTGCCAACATGAGCCTCTCCTAAGGCTAGAGCGTGTTAGCCACTGAATGTGCTCCCACTGGCTTGTTGAGTAACGTGCCTTGACGATAATCCCAAACGAACGGAGAACACTCCTGGTGTCGCTCAGTGGCACTGGCGAGATCTGGGTGCGGAGTTTTCTGGTGCTGTGCTGCAGAGATTCTGATGAGGGCTCACAATGGTGAGGGAAGTGTTCTGCGCTTCGGCTATTCTAGGAGCTCCAGTCATTATCTGACCAGCAAATATGCCCTGCAGCGGGAAAAAGTATGAGGTAAATCGAGTACATGGAGCGCAGTCAAAGGAGGTGCCGGCCGTGCACCCGATACCAGGTTGTTTGTTTTGACTTTCCGCCCAAGCCCACCAAACCTTCCCCCAGGGTCGATGAATTGATATCGGACTTGTCTGGGAATGACTTCTGCATCGCTTGGTCACTGCAAGTCACTGTGTAGGTCAAATCGCCCCCACGACATTCCTTAGAAGTAGAGGGCGTAGCGCATCTCTAAAGGGGTTGAATAACGCCGTCCTTTATCCTTCTGTGAACCACAATATGCTGCCACTGCGTTCCTCAATGAAGAAAAGAAAGAACGATTGTCTACGTTCTAGGTCACGTAGAAAACTGTACCGCGTTCCTGTGAGCCCTTCGACCTATCATTAGCGTTTCCTCGTCAATTGGAACACTTGAGAAATCAAAACTACTGCAGCAGCTTGATCTGTTTGATATTTTCAGTTCTGTCCTTGCGTGAAAAACGTTTCTGTCCTTTAAATAAGCCTGTACTAATACATATTATACCAACGTCGAACACTATTTCACCTGGCTTTGCGAAGCCTTAACATCACGAATTTCTCACAAACGCTAAAACTGCTCTTTCTTGCTCAAGCGGAGAATATAACAAGAAATTCGGAGAAATTAGTTGCTACCAAATTTCGGAGGAAGTGAAGCACGACGTCATGTATCTCTGTCCTGTGATCCTCGATTTGCACTAGCGGGCGCCAACGGCGTTCTCGTTATGAATTTTCTTTCACGTGCAGAATGGTTCACCGAATTTCGGGACTTCGCGAAGAAGCTCGAATAGCGCGCTGGAGTTCTGGTGTCATTTTGACATCCGGTGGAGTGGAGTGACTTGCAGCTATTGTCTACCGGGTACTGAAAGGTGTTACCCGACCGAGGCATCTAGTTCTCATCGAAATATTCTGCGACAGCGTCTCTGATCAGCAAACGTCGATACGCTGTGTATTTGTTAGCACTGTGATCCTACCTTCACACCTTCTCATAATGCGTAATGATCCAGCGTCTCTAGCGTCACTAATATAAATATCTCAAGATTCAGAGGCTTGGAGACAATGCTGATTTTGCTTCGACTATTTGTAACAGCTCTGTACAAACCATAGATGAGGCATGACTTCGTGTTGTTGGGGTTGGAGAACCGCAGTCCTGTCGTTTCTTGACAGCGCTTCTCCATTCTCCAGTCAGAGCCGCGCCCTGCAGGAGTTCCTGATCCCTACGGCGCTGATGAACTCCCTGCACGCCGCGAGCAGTGTGGGCAAAGTGCACGTGTCGTCGTGCTAGTTACTGGCTGGCATGCATCCCCTGCGCGCATCCGTCCAGGACGCGAGCGTCCTCGGCCGTACAGCTTCGTGTCCTGGCCGAGTGCACTCCTCCCGCTCCCGGTGCTGTGCGTTCGTGCGCGACACAGCGCATAGAACGCCAGCGAGCGCAAATTGGTGATCCGTCCGTGCGTGCACGTGGCTCGAAGCGCACGGGAGCACGAAAGTGCATCGTCGCACCATAAGTCCGTCGGCCTCATCGAACGAGCAGACGAGCGGCTTTCGCCCGTGTTCCCACGCCACCGATACCGCATGAAAAAACGTCGGAAACGTGTCCGCGCTGGAAGAGCTGCATAAAAACTGCCTGAAACGCGGCGGTGGCGGCCCCTTGCCTTCCCGACCAGACATCATCTCGGCAGGCGGTGGAAGACTCCCAGAGATGATGTCTGGTCGCGAAGGGTTGAGCTCACCTTGCAGCTGGTACACCACGTAGTATCGTCCACGTCCGACTTACCATAAGTCTTGGGATTGTTCGCACTAATATTCCGCACGTTTCCCTCAGCTGTGGACCAAGATTGGTATTGACCTTTTATTAGGCTTACGTTTCGGCGATGTCATCTTCGTCATAGTCTTGGGGGTGGGACCGCAAAGCGCAAGCGAACCACCAGTCACCCATAGCTGAAGATGGGCTCCCACCTAGAGAACAGTCCCCTTCCGTTTTAACGGCTCTGGATCAGAGGTTCACACCACAAAGTTCCGGGCGCTAAATTTTTCAGCGTTTTTTACCGGAAATTTTTCGTTAAATTTCTGGCAAATCATTAAATTTCGTTAAAGATAGAGTTATCTGCGGACTATTTTTTCGGAAGAAAAAGATCGAGGGACACTTTTATGTTCCAACTTCAGCAGTTCAACAACTAACGTAACGCAGCGTAGCACACTACAATCTAACACTAAGAATTCACTATCAATAAAGAATGGACAGCAAAAAAACAGCTCTCAGCTACAAATTATCTACCAGATGTGGAAGAAGAACCTGTGTGGGTTCACCATTCAAGAGAACGGTACATCGTGGGCTCACCAGTCGCACCGGCAAGACATTTCAGAATGGTAGATCACGCAAAGCCGGAAGTTTCCTCCCTTTCCTAGTCATGTGCGAGACCGTTTAATGTGACTGTTCTACGAATGTGTTTGTACAGTCTCGATGCCGACATCGGCCCTCTAAGTACAGAAAGGAGCAAGCCCTTGATTAAACTCAGACAGATTGGCGTTGGAGCGTGATATCCTGTCGTCATTTACGGCTATGCTTGAACAGATTGTTTCTCCTTATTTCGTTTCGACTTCAATAGCCTTTAGGAGCAATTTTAGTCGCTCCGGGAGAGGAGAAGGGGAGGGGTGGGGGTGAGTTCTGCGATATTAGTGAAGGACAAGAAAAAAGTAATAAACTTATGGAGAAAAAAGTTCGTTAAAATTCCGTTAAATTTTTGTCAAGTCATTAAGCCAGATTTTAACGGCGAATGCCGCTAATTCGTTAAATTCGTTGAATCGCTTATCGTTGGAAGTGCGCCCCTCCTCCGAATAAGACGTAACTCTCGGTATAACGAAGATTTCCTCTGGAACCAGCCATCCTACATACCTTTTCGCCAATACAAACAATCCCGTTATAGCGCGGTCGTAAGAGAAACTCTGCATTCAAAGTGTCTCCCGTTATAACGCGACTTGGGCTCAATTCCGGTCCCACACAGAAATCGAAGGCAAGCAACATGTTGATTGCGTTTGACATCGAGCACAACATTCTACCGCCTCAATCACAGTCATGAGCTTCCCTTGTGCAAAAATGTATTAGATGCATACGAGGTCGGTAATTTGTGGAGCACAGTGGAAGACACAGAAACTACCACTAGAAGCTTCCGTAAGTTGGAAGATTCCTCATTCAGGAACAAAGGATGTCTGATCCAACTCAAATCACTCAAAACAATGTTTCACACATTTTTTTTAGGTCTGGAGTGGCTTGTATGTATAGAGGCCATATATTACTACAGGTTGTTTGTTTCGATCAAAAATCGTGTTCAACGCTGGACTCGAACCCACTCCCCTTGCTTTACGAACGGGATGCTGGCCTCTTTTGTTATTAGCGGTGTTTGATCGCACACAATGTCCTTATTTCACAGGCGGCTGCTGACAGGCTATTGCAACGAGAATATCGCGAATGCTCCGTCGCGCAGGCGCGATTAAAGAGCACTAGAGATGTAACTCCTGCCCGGAAAATAGGATGGCTGGGGATGGTGGTTCGAGTTTTGATCTCAACAAAACATGCTTGAAGCTAATTCTATGTTTTCTCTGTTAAATTGCAGTAAGTCGTTGGTGAATCCGGTTGAATGCACAGGATCACAGGTGTGCTCTAGAAGACTGTGACCTTAAAACAAGACTGTGCAGTAAGGATAGCAATAGGCGACGTACAAGCAGGAAGAGTGCATGAGCAAGACACGAAAAACAGGACATTCCGGAACCTGCTGAAAGGACGTTTGCTGAACAACGGAGCTCCTGATGAGGGAGCTAAATAAAGGGCAAAGGACGGCGTCAGTCAGTCCCTTGGCAGGATGCGCCATGCATTCTACCAGGCATGATATCGAGGAGGTAATTTGAATGCGTCTTTGGCCTACTCGATGAGATGTGGTGGTTTCACGATGAAAAATTAGTGGTTTTCCTTCCCAATCAAGTCCGATGCCAATTCTCTGAACTCAGAGCGAACGATTGCTTGCTTTGAGTGTGGCCCAAATCAAGAGCATCGACCCAGATCGCATGGCACTGCCGGTGCCTCATGTGAACAGGATACCTCACGCTGGTGAGGGAGTTAAGATTGTTCAGAATGACGGACAATCGGAAAGGACCACCTCCGATGGGTTGGACCATCACAGCGATCTCTGCCGCGCAGCTCCTTAACTCGTGCGTTGCAAAATTCGTGCTACTTGGAGTTTCAGAGAATGGTCAGTTTGAAAATCTTTAATGAAACGGTTTCATGTCTAGTGGTTTCTATCTTATTAGGAAAAGATTTTTCATTTACGTTTTTATCCAGAGGGTATGTACCCAAAAAGGAATATAATAAAAGAATCTGTCCAGTATTATACACGAAAACCAAAACTGCTTACCTGCACTATTCTATGTTCAAGCCGAATGAAGAGGAACTCCTTGAAATTTCCCTGCTGTCGTGTGGTACGATGTCAAATGTCGACCTCAGGGCTTTTTATTCGGGGAAACTTCCTTAATCGTTGAATTTAAGACCACACTGTCATAACGATGTTTTGTTGCGATCAAAACTTCTAGCGCCAGGCGGGACTCGAACCCGCACCACCCTGTAACCAGGCGGCAATGCTCTACGCCATTACACCACCGGCGCCGTTTGATCGAACGCAACATCCACACCTCGTGGGACCGCTCAGCACCCACCCGTATCCGGGATGAGCTGGCCGCTGATATCAGCATGGAACCAGTTAAGCTGATGGTCTTGATAGAAACAGTTCAAATCAGTTTCATTAAGCCTCAAGTGGCTGGTATCGAGGTTGTGAGCTCTCATAACGATGTTTTGTTGCGATCAAAACTTGAATCGTTTGAATCGTTTCTATCAAGACCATCAGCTTAACTGGTTCCATGCTGATATCAGCGGCCAGCTCATCCCGGATACGGGTGGGTGCTGAGCGGTCCCACGAGGTGTGGATGTTGCGTTCGATCAAACGGCGCCGGTGGTGTAATGGCGTTGAGCATTCCCGCCCGGTTAGAGGGAGGTGCGGGTTCGAGTCCCGCCTGGCGCTAGAAGTTTTGATCGCAACAAAACATCGTTATGACAGCTCACAACCTCGATACCAGCCACTTGAGGCTTAATGAAACTGATTTGAATCGTTTAAGACCACACTGTTTCACAGGCTAAAGAAAACCGATGAAATTTCAAGGTCATTCAGCTGCCCTAGATGTAGTTGCTGGAATCAAACATATAGAGATAAATGATTAGTTATTGTGTATTGTGCTATGCAAAATGATCGAGTGGTAATATGCTTCCGAAGGAAAATTCGCCTAGTCCTGCTGACAGAGAGTAGCAAAGTCAGTGGTGCCAACTATCCCTGTACTGAAACTTGAGTGGCATTGGACTTTTCTGTAAAGGTTAACCATTGACCTCTATCCCTGGTGCATCTTGAAGCAATATATAGGCCGAATGTGAATCAAATTTCCTTCGAAATAATTCTAGAACAGGAATGCACTGCTAAGATTGTACAAGCGTCAAGCGCTACCGTTACCTAGGCTTATTATCGGATAGTTGAATGGCCTCCCATTTTAAGTGCTCCGCCTTTCAAACAACTTGAGGGCATTTGAAGGACTCTCTGAAGGACGGAATTTTCGATTCCGTATGTACTAAATACACCTACAGAGGGTTCTACCCGATTTGTAATGCGAGGCACTCATCACAGTTTGGTGATTAGATCATGCATCGGACTTCAAGAAGGAGTGATATTGTTCTGTAGAAGGAGAGGTCGTACCATTGGAGAAAACAGTGGGCTGTTGGCATCCGATAGTCACAGTCAGTTCCTTAGGCAACGTGCTAGCAGCCTGTCTTGACGCCTATTTTCGTCTCGAATGGAGCGACCGCCTCAATACCTTGCCGGAGGCGAAGGTCCCCTCCTAGCCGCGGCCGCACCTTCGCATGCGCTGCAGTGTGCAGAGACGGCAGTGTGAGCCGTGTTTTTGCGGTCGAGCAGAGAACGCCGTCCTGCACGACGAGCTCATCGGAGCGGCTCACGCGATGCACTGCTGCCCGCACTCCCAGCCCTTGCGGCTTAACTGGGTAGAAACAGAGAATGGCCACCGCGCATTCCGTTGCATGGCGGGGCATTGCCTGAGGATTCCATTCGGTTTTCAGAACAGCGTTGGCATTAGGGTATCCGCAAGGAGTAACCGTCCAACCACTTACTATTACTGTTGCTGACGTGCAATATAGAAATTGAGTTACTGGGATGGAACGAGAGCCTCCGCCGTTTTAGAGCTTCAGATGTCGCCGCCTCCATCTACGTTTTTCTTATCCCACGAATGATGATTTCGGCACCGCCATGCAGAGATAACATTGGAGAAGCTTGAGCAGAGAGCAACAGGATGTTCTCATTTTCACTTGGAAAATTCTTGAACTCTCACAGGTTTGAATTCCTTAAAGAAGTTGGGCGTACTCCGAGATTTAGCAACGTAATTGATCTTTGAGCTTCCCTCTTCTAGGCATCGTTAATAGTGTACCAAAGAACACTGCTGGGTCAGAATCTGAAACAACACAGTGACATCTGCACTCCTATGGAAGCTCTGAAGGGTTCGGAGACCTTGGACTTTTCCCTGCCCATTGGCGCGAACAGCATCTTAATCTTTTTCAAAACTTGTCATCTACAACACCCTTTTAAAAAATGGGACCCTTTCTAGAAACTCTATAACTCTCCTTCTGAGCTGATTACACATTTTATACTCTACTAGTGGAGCAAAATAGGACTTCAAAGCTATTAGTAAACACAGTTGGGTCAACCGCGTGCAGAACCTTGAATAACATGGAGGTGTTCTAATTTTCTTTTTTACAAATGCGTCCTAGTGATTCGCGAAGTCGAGTATTTACGCTATCAAAACTGGATTAAAGAGAGGCGCCTATTAGGGGGGGCCAAAAGTAATGAGACAAAATGAAAAAAATCTTTATCTCCTTATAACTCCATTACAACTCAACGATGCTGAGGAATGTATTTGCCATTAAGGGCAATGACCTTGCTACCATCGCTCAGTCAACTTCCTGATCCCATCCTTACAGAACTGCTTGAGCCTGGTGTTGATCAACTGCTCGATATGGTTGTCAAGGACTGCTTGGGTTCTTGTGTCCCTTCCGACTAGGAAGTCCTGTAGGCTCAAGTAGTAGTGGTAGTTGCATGGAGAGATGTCCAGCGAATACGGTGGGTGAGGCATGTGAACGTAGCCCAGCTGGCCAAGCTTATCCGTGCTTACTTGTTCCCGCTGGGGTGCGGCGTTGTCGAAGAGGAGAACCTTCTTGAAGCGCTGCGAATGAATAAGAGCGAGTCGCCGGCCCACGTCCTCTATTTCGTTCACCATGGCCTTGGAGTTCATCGCGGTGCTCTTGGGAAACAGCCTCCGGTAAACCGATCCATGGGCGCAGACCCAAAAGCTCCAAAGATGCTTCTCGCCGTGAACATCTTGCCGAACGAAGGTCGGTAACAATTCACCAGGCCTCACCCGGACTCGCTGCTTGGCAGAGTTAAGGTAGAAGACGTACTTCTCATCTTGCGTGAATATTGAGCCCAGGCTGTTCGGGGTTAGGAATTGGGGGAGATTTGCGCGACACAGGTCGACTCGTCAGACTGGGGTTTCGGCATGAGACAGGCTGGGGTTTTTGGCATGCTTCTGGAAAGGGCGGAAGTGGTAACTTCTCAGATGGGCTTCAGTAAGTAGCATACAATCATACAAATACGATAAGCACAAAACCGGACTCCAGCCACGAGATATATGGACACGGCATGGGGTGTCTCATTACTTTTGGCCCCCCCCTAATAGGATGATTTTAGCTACATAAGACCTGGAACTTTCGAAAAGCCATGAACCTTGGATCTATTAATAGTTGGAGGACAAGACACTGATCAGCTTTAAAGAGAATAATGCCAAACTCAACGTCCATGCACCATAGACACAACTGAGTAAAGTGGACCAAAGCATTCTTAATGCACGTGTGGGTTAAACAATTACTGGTTGGGGTGAACAAAGCGATTCGAGCGATTTAATGATTCCAATAAAGACAAATACCAGCTCTCGACCAACAGGAATTACGAATGGCCCGAATGTGTATTGAATCCAAAATGGATTCGTGATATCAAAGCCGTCAGACAAATACTTAGCTGTGGCCAAAACCCATGCGCCGGGCGAGATTCGGTCCCGCATCCTCTGCTTGAAAGTTTCCTAGATATAAATACATGCATCAAAAACGATAAAGTGTCTAAAGCGAACAAAAGCGAGAGGCGAGAGGCAGTGCATTTGGATGGTATATACAACACCCTACATTTCAGTAATCTTGACGTCCTTGGGAACGCAATAATGCAGAGAGGAAATATTCTGATATTTTGCACACGCAGGTTATTGAAAACCTTTTCGCTTTGAACTTACAAAAAAATTTATCAGCTTATGCATAACCTGGGTCCGTTTTTTCCGTTTTTATACGTAACCTGGGTGCATTTTTTATCAAAATTTTGGAACCATTTTTCTTCTAATTCTACCTCAGTTTCGAGTTTCGTAACTGAAACAAGTCGAGATCTTCGAAAGATGCCCTATTCTCTATTCAATGTATGCAGCAACTGCTTTGTCGTCGAGTTGATAAATTTGATGTTATTGTGGTATAAGAATGCAAAGAATTCGCAGCTGATCTCACGCAGTTGCTCACTCTGGGGCTTATGGAGATATGGATGACAATTCTGTGCATTTTTCTACAGATGCATAAGCAACACGGAGCGGTTTATGAAATCGACACTTATTCTGTTGACCCCGTAAATACAATTTTCGTGGAGCTGCGCACTATGCAAAGTGAACGGTAAAGCAAAAAATTGTAGACCACAGGCATATCTCAACTTCAGATCTTCAAGTAAGCAGCGTTTATACTACTAATCAAACGAAAACCGCGGACGAGTGCATTGAGTGATTTGTTTCTGTAGTACACTAAAAAACAGCCTCTTTCTCTCACAGTCTGAAATATGCTTAAACACTTATTTTTCTTTTAAAAAGTAAAAGTCTTGTAATATTCCACTGCGCCCCCTTTTTGAGACAGATGAATTGTACATTTTCAAAGAAAGTCACAGTAAACTGTTCCAATCGGAGATCTGTTTGAAACGTATCAGAGAGCATTTGCTTTAATCTGTATGACACCTGAGTCGATTAGTAAGGTGTTCAGTTTGACGAGGAAATATTTCGATTTTGATTCTACCGGTTTCCTAAATTTGCCAGAGATCCCTAGCGACTGACTCATGCACCACATGGTATGAGGGCTCTCGAGCTAGTTCAGGAGAGGGATGGTGTAGCATGGAAAGGGCGCACTGTAACGTATATATACAGCTTCCCTTCTAGTTCAAAAGCGCCCTATTTCGTCCCAACATCAAATACTTTTAGCAGCACTTTCCACTTTACTTTTTGTCATCTTTTACTTCTTTAAAGTAATGTTTTTTTTTGCAATATTTTTTATCCATATATAATATCACTGGAATGGGTAAGGAGCATTTGTTAACGGTTTTTTTATTCAATGCAGAAATCGAAAACCCGTTAAAATTCAATTAAATTTTTGAAAAACTCGCTAAGCAGGTGTTAACGGAGAATGTCGTAAATATGTTAGAATTGCTCAAGCGTTGTTCGTTGTATTTATACCCCTCTTCCGTACCAAGGTCGTTATCAAAAGGAGAACAATTAGAGGAATTATTGGCGAGACCACCAACGGAAGCCATGGTCGCTTAGAGAGAGACCGCACTGAGTCGTGTTCACATTACACCTCGCTTACTGAATCTGCACCGTACATTTTGAAGGACTCTATTCCTTATCCAGAGCCAAGCAAGGCTATGCCAAAAATCGAAATTCGTCCAGCATTCATAGTGGTGTCTAATCGGTATTTAGTGTTATGTGATAAATCAATCAAAAAATCCTCTGTGAGGATCCTTTCACCTTTTACAGGTACCCTAACTCGCACTCAATTCTTTTTTGGTCAGTCGTTTAGCAGAAAAGAATAGATTCTTAGACGAAGGGGGGGGGGGGGGAGGGGTACGTGTAGTGCAGTCGGCGGAGGTGCCGACTGTCGCGTGCACCCCATACCAGTTTTCTGGATCGGATTTCCAGCTCGGGCTAACCAATAATTCCATGCCCCTGGATTCTGTGAATTAGTACCAGACTTGTCTGGGAAGGATAAAGCGCTGGCTTGTTCATAGGCTGGCCACCGAAACTCATTGTATGGCCAAATAGGCGTTCAAATCGCCTCCACGACGTCCCGTAGAAGTAGGATGGGCAGCGCATCCCAAAGGGGATTGAGTAACCCCGTCTTTTATCCTTTTATCCTTTAAATGAAGCGAAAAGCCGGTCTGAAAGACTTCGTGGACCTATATAGCACCCTGAAACTTTCCATTGCCTCCACTTTGTAAGATAATGTCATTACCGATGACATACATACTTTGCAGTATCTTGCTGGCTATGAACGAGGTATCCGTCTGCCCTCTCCCTCATGTCTTTCTGCCTCTTTTCTGCCTCGCCTGTGCACCTCTCGGACCGCTCAAAAGTAATGGCTGGTTAGTGGATCCCTAGGCATATGGTGTAATTAGTATAGGGATCCATAGTGTTGATTTTTGTGGAGCATTGAGACGAGGTGATTGGTAGTCAATCTTTACAACACGGAAGCAATAGGCATCGACCAATCGCTATCGACAAGTAATCGGTTGTGTTTCAGATTTCACCATCTGGTGGGGATAACTGGAGGGATTTCAAGAAAGGTAGGCAATATTCGTTACCATCGGCAATAGGACAAGACGAACCTGATTGATAATATGGATAAATACTGCATAAATGGGGCTTCGAAGTGGAGATATGCGAATTTTGCTGACTCTTTTTTTCTTTCACCGGCGAACATGCGTAGCTATGCGAAGAAATAGTCTTTGCTTTCAATCGAATGGAAATCACAGTGTGTTAGGCGAATAGATGCCGCGATCTTTTTTCCCGGCCCAACGACAAATTGCTGTTTATTGTGCTTTAAGTTTCTAATGTCTCCATTCTTTGGGCAGGTGAATTATAATCTTTTTAACAAAATCACATTTATTCTATTTGCAAGACGTTCAATTTCAACGAGCATCGTTCATTTCGAAATTTAGTTTAAAAATTTGTCGTCCAGAGTTTGACGCCTACTCCATGTTCTCACCACAGAGCCTACAAAATTAGGTGGAAATGTTCCAGCGCCCCGTTAATACGTGGTGGTCAGCTGCTTCTCTATATCAGACATGTCTCTTCTATGAACACCTCTTATACTACATGCGCACCCTTTATCATCATTGGGAGGGATCGTTTTTCAGTTTCTCCGAGACTTAGAGAGGAAAGTCGACCGTGGCGAAGGCCCGCAGATAGTATTAGTGGCCTCCGCCATTTTTAGAAGCTCTTTCGTTTATTAACTCTTAATAAAGCATCACTCCTTCACTCTTGACAGCCTTTGCTCTTAGGCTCTACTCTCACAGCGTTCCCTCTAACCACCTTCACAGCAGGGTTTTTGAGTTTTTTTTGTGTAAAGTATTTGCCAGCTGCTCAACCGTCCTGCAAGGAAACACTAGAGCCTTTGGTCCAACAATACTTTGTAGAAGAAAGCCTTCTTCTTTTCCACTCTTTTTGCGCTCTCCGCTTTTACTCAGTAAACTTGTACTGCTAAAGGGGAGCTGTTTGAAAACGAAAACGATTCACCGCAAATGATTGCAAGGCTGCTTAAGGCCAGGCGATCGTCATCAGGTGCTCCCATTGGAAGGCCGACTGACCTTTGTGGTTACAACTGTTTTCACTGATCAAACTGGCTTCAGACAGCCTCTATCATAAGACTGTCAACGATCCTTCTAGAACACCTTAGGACATACCACCTGCCTTGGACATAGAGGGTACTATTTTCCCAGTTTCAATTTCGACCTAACTCAGTTATAGACTGAAATTTGCACTTCCCCTCCTGACATTGACATGAAACTGTTCGGTTACATCTCCGTGCAAAAGCTGATGCCGGATGCTGCTGGCTCCAATGTAGTGGCATAGCATCAGCAACCGTTTGGTTCAAGCCCTCGCTCTCTCCGTTCCGTCTTAAGATCTGCGCTCGTGCCTCTTTCCCCTGATGATGCAGCACGATCAGGGTCAAGCGTGGGGTTCCATTTTTGACAAAAATTCCCCCCTTCGGAGCGGATTTAGTATGACCCCCCCCCTTGGCTTCACCACTGTTTCTTTTCTCATTTGTGTTGACTTTTTCAAATTGTTATGTGATTTCTGTGCTCCCTGATAGGTTGTTTCTTCCAGGTGTAGTTTCGACAAAGTGGTGATTCGTGCACAGAAGAAGACATGCTACTGAACGACTGATTCAATGATTTCTTTGACTAAAACACAGTACTGGCTAACGTTTTGTATACTGATTATCGAGAAACTCTTCGAATCTATTATGGAGTCGCAACCTAAGGATGGACTCATCGCGGAAATAATTTTCTTCCTTCTGAAAAAAAATCATCAGAGAGCGAAATTGTAGTATATAAGTTCTTAAGCCCCTGGTTATTGTATAGCAAAAAAAACAAGCTTTTCTGCAGCGATCCTCTATGTGATTAGAGTGGATCGTATTTATATTTTCCGTTTTTCATGAAAAATATTTATTTTCTACCTGACAGTGTCACTTAAAATTCTGCCGCAAAAAATTAAGTTTTGATCAATGCACAGTAAAAAAATTATGATTTTCCGAATTAAGCAGAGTAGGTCAACCTCAAGTCGATCGTGCGCCGACGTCATTGGAAGGTTTTCACAAAAATGATTCACAACTCGATTAGTTTTTTCGAAATTTGAAGAAACCAACGATTTCTTGAAGAATAGAGGAAAAATTCTTTCCTAATATGTAGGAATCATTTTTCAAGACAAAGGTCTTCCGACGGGGAGAGGGGCTTCGATTTTCTTCGACTGTTGCTGAAAATCTTGACGAAAATCGAACTCCTTATGAGGACCAATTTTTTGGAAAATGATTTTCACATAGTAGAAAGTTTTTTTCTTTGAGTTTTCAAAAAGCCATTGAGTTTTTTTTTTTGAAATTTAGGAAAGCATACCGAGCTATGCTCATTTTAGTGAACGTCCAATTTTGTCACTCCAACGACGTCGGTGCAAGGGTGGCCGACCTACTCTGCTCGATTCAGAAAATTATGATTTTTTACAGCGCATTGATCAAAACTTGAAATTTTTGCGACAGAATTTTAACTGTATAGGTGGTCTGCTTCATGTAGAAAATATTCAAATTTTCATGAAAATTAGAACTTTGAATATGATCCGCTTTCATCATGTCAAAGATGTGAAGCCTGTTTTTACTATATAATAATCTTTCCTTCTCAATATTCTTCCCTTCGGAAGGTGAAAAATATTTGACGAGAAGTCAATCGTTCATTTGAGATCGATGGTGGACGCAATAGCCGCACGTAAACTGCCATAACTCGGAGATTTTTGGTGCCTTGATAGGACATTGAAAACTTAAAAAATGTAGATTCCATGCTTTAAAAGACAGTTCTAAAAATTGCAGCTTTTATGTGATTAGTGGGTCGATATTTTTTCGGCAAATGATGCGAAATCAAGACGCCCGATCATGTACATAGAAGATCGTTTTAGAAAACCTGTTTTTATCACTGTGTGCCAAACAAAGCTTAAACTTTGTAGAGTACAATTTCACTTTCTGGTACTGTTTCCTGCAGAAGATAGAAAACTATTTCTGTCACAAGTCCATTCTTTGGTTGCCATTTCGTCATCGAAGAGAACGCTTCAAAAAATCTTGTAGGGAAGGCACTTAATTCTTTCTTACCAGGGAAGGGTCTTAGGCGTAGGTGAGAACGGGGGAAATGGATAGTACTACGAGAATCTCCACCATCCATATAGTAGAAAGACCCTCTTTCGTTTTTGCTGAGTCCTTGATCCCAAAGAGCTGCGGGCCTTCGAAGGAGGGGGTACAGTGCCCACGTGCATGCGTGCGCGCGATGTTGTATGGGAAGCGGCGAAAGGCCCAGCGGCAAACGAGTCGGTGGCTCAGCAGGGTACGGGCAGCTTCAAAGATACCAGATGTTCGACTCCTGTGCTATGCACTACTTTTGCATTTTGCATTATAACCGCTGCCTCCTTCACCAATTTGCTTCCTACACATCTGCTACACATCTATTTCACTCTAGATTGCCAAAAGAGCCAGATTCGTGATCAACACCCCAGATTTGTGATTAACCCCCCATGACCTCGACAGCCCTAGTCACCCGTACCTGCTATAGCCCACCGTAATCAGCCGAAATTTCAAAACGCGAATGTCAGATTCGTGATCAGCACCCCAAATAAACCCCCAAGGAGGAGTATGGGCAATATCGGTGATTATGACATCGACAGCCCTATTCATTTGTACCTGCTCTAACCCGTACCTGCTGTGAGGTCACTGTTTAATATTAGGTTGTCCCATAAGTCCCCGCCGTTTTTTTTTTCAACGATTCACTGCAGATTTCGCCGGCGGCCTCTTGCTAGCGCTGCAGAGCTTTCGAAAGAGAATGATTCGCTCTATTAGAACGTGTATTGCATTTCTTTTTTATCATGAACTTTGTCAATTTTTAGGTCGTTGAAGTGAAAAGTGAAAAAGTGAAAAAGTAGCCATTTGAGCACTTGTTCTCTCCGCTTAGGTTTGCAATTTTTTGCGCAGTTTTTTATAGCACTTTGAAGACAATGCTCTGTACTACAAGAATGTGTGTTAGTGCTACATTTGCCCTTTATTGATTTTTAGGTCATCAAATTGACACGTCCGATGGAGGGTGGTTATTTTTGCCGACAGCTCCTGCTCTGTGCTTGGACTTTTTGGGTTGGTGTTATATGTCATTCAAAAGAGAATGTCTTGCTCTATAAGAATATGTGTTGCGTTTATTGATTTCTATTGAATGTCAACAAAATGCCAAAAGGAGAAAAATCGTCTTCACCTACAACTCCTTCTTCTTCTTCAGTTGTTGATAGAAATCAGAAATCAGCGTGAGCCAATAAACGCGACACAAATTCTTACTGAGCAAGACATTCTCTTCCAAACGACATATAACACCAAGCAAGAAAGTCCAACCACAGAACCGGAGTTTTGGTAAAAATTCGGACGGAAAAGTCGGAATTCCCAATTTGATGGCCTAAAAATCAGTAACGGGCAAGTGAGAAAAAAGTACCAACACACACACTCTTGTAGCACAGGACATTGTCTTTTAAGTGCTATAAAAAACTGCGCAAAAAATTACAAACCTAAGCGGAGAGAACAACTGCGCAAATGGCTACTTTTCACTTTTTCACCTTTCACTTCAACGACCCAAAAATTGACAAAATCCATGATGAAAAAAGAAATGCAATACAGGCTCTAATAGAGCAAATCATTCCCTTTCGAAAGCTATGCAGCGCTATGCAAGAGAGCGCCGGCGAAATCTGCAGGGAATCGTTGAAGAAAACCGCGGGAACTTATGGGACAACCTAATATTTGCTGAAAAACCCAAAACGTTTATAATTCAGAAACTGGGAAACGTGAGCCCATAGTAAATCCTTATTTGACAATTAAGAAAAAATAAATCTGTAGGAGATGTGTAGGAAGTATGCTGGTTTAAACCACCATCAAGACACTATTGTATAATACTGTCACGACTCCAGAGGTCGAGGAGAGGTTGTAAAAAAATTCAGACCAAACCTCCCCGAGAGGGGTTATTTGGGGTGCTGATCACAGATCTGACATCATCATCTTCTTCTTCAGCGTTTGTCCCGCTTCGTTGCGGGGCCCGCTCTTCTGGTGTCATGACGCCACCTTTTCCGGTCCTGCGCTTGATCAGGGTGGACGCCAGTTACTTTCGTGTCCATGTGTAGCGTATCCGACCAACGCTGCTTCGGGCGTCCTCAAGACCGCTTTCCTGACACTTCCAACTCAAGGCCTATCCTGCGGACGCTGTCTTCCTTTCCACGCAGAACGTGGCCGTACCATCGTAAGCGAGCTTCGCGCATCTTGTCGGCTATCAGCGCGACACAGAACTTCTGCCGAATGACATCGTTTCGGATGCGGTCCATGCGGATGACTCCAGCCGTCCAGCGCAGCATCTTCGTCTCCATGACGCTGAGGCGCGTTTCAACTTCCTTAGTCGCAGACCAACACTCAGACCGGCCGTATATTGCTACCGGCCGCACGACGGCTCTGTAAACCGCAGAGCACGCCAGTCAGCGAACGCCACTTGGACCAAGCTGCACTCACGCGTGAGTTCACTTCAACCATCAGACCGCTGTCAGACGCTATTGCTGATCCCAGGTATTTAAACACCAAAGTGCGTGCAAGCTCAGTACCGTTAATCTTAATGGAGCCGGACTCGTTTACGTCAGTCGTTAGTTACTCGGTCTTCTTGACGTTCAATTTGAGTCCGAACATCGCCAGGCGGTCGCACCAAGCTTGCACCTGCCGCTCGAGAGCATCTTTATCTTCGCAAGCGAACACCGCGTCCTCAGCATAGAGCAATGTCCATGGGACAGGCTTCTGAAGATTTCTCGTAATGGCATCCATGACGACCACAAAGAGGAGTGGAGAGAGCAGAGCTCTGGTGCACCCCAACAGAGATGGGAAACTCCATCGAGGTTCCAGCTGCAGCTTGCACTCTACTCTTTGGACAAGAGTAGGGCATCCGCACTCTATAAGTTCCTCAGGTACGTTATGTTGTCGCCAGGCGTACCATATAAGCTCACGCGGTACGCGGTCGAAGGCCTTCTCCAAGTCGAGAAAGGCGATATGCACCGGCTTCTGTTTCTCGCGATGCTTCTCCACCAGGAGGCAGGCGGCGTGTATAGCATCAATGGTCCCACAACCAGCTACGAAGCCGCACTGGTTATCGGACGATTTCACGAATTCGTCTATCGAGGATTCGCTCGATAGACGAATTCGTGATTCGAAGATCTTCATGCTGTGCGAAAGCAAGCGAATCGGACGGTAATTCGAGCAGTCTGCAGGACTGCTTTTCTTCTTCCAAATCGGAATCGTCGTACTGTTGTGCCAACACTCCGGTGCTTTCTTCTCCTTCACTACTTGGTTGAAGAATTCAGCCAACCACACAGCAGAATACCAGAGCTTCGACTTCCAGACATCGACTGCCAGATCATCCGGCCCTGTCACCTTACCGGGCTTTATCTTCTTCAGAGCCGCTTCTGTTTCCTCCACGGTGATCTTGTGAACGGAACCGTGAACAGAACCCACAGAAGGGATAGCCGGGTGAGGAAATTCCATAGTGGAAATTTCCTCAAAGTAATCGCGCCATCGCTTCAATGCCTTCTTGCGGTCCGTAAGAAGATGGCCGTTCTCATCATTGATGCCGAAGAACTTCTCGATGTCCTCGGTCTGGCGATGGCGATTCTTTGCGAGTCGGTACACATACCGCTCACCATCGCGGGACTCGAGCTTTCGGTATACATCACCATAATGAGTGGCTTTCGCAACAGCCATGGCTTTCTTTGCTGCCTTCTTCGCCTTCTGATATTTCTACCAGTTGTCGGCTGTTCTGTCGCCGAGAAACACATGATACAGCGACTTCTTCTCTCGAACCTTCGCCTTCACATCGTCCGTCCACATCCATGTCTGCTTGTCGACCTTGCATCGTCCAGGCTTCGTAGTGCCGAGTTCCGACTGTGCAGCTTGACGAATCGCGTCGGTCGCCTTATTCCATGTTTCATCGACAGTCGTGACTGTCGGCAACTGTACGCGAGAAATCACAGCTGCTTCCTTCTCTTTCATTCGCCACCACTTGATTCTCTCAGCAACGCATCGTTCAACCTGCTGCACCCTCGGAGGGGTAATTTAAAGGTGCAGACCAGCGGTCGATGCTGTTGGGCGACCATTTCATACGGCACGATCTTCGCGTCTGTGACAATACTTCGGTCGCGATCCTTCACAAGCACAAAGCCTATCTGAGACCTGGAGCTCCCACTATAGTATGAGATGAAGTGGGAGTCGCGTTTTCGGGAAACGGTGTTCACAATGGTGAGATTATGCGATTCCGTATACTCAAGAATGCGCTCACCATTGGCATTACGAGACCCGCATCCGAAACCACCATGACAGCTGTGCCGTCCTTGGCAGCACCTACGTGCCCATTAAGGTCACCAGCGACTATGATGACATCTCTCGGCGGTACCTCTGCTGTCTTTCCATCAAGCAGGCTCCAAAACTCTTCCTTGGCTTGATCAGAGCAGCCACTCTGCGGAGCATACGCAGAGGAGAAGTGATAGAGTCGCTCCTTAGCGGCGACAACGATCTTCATCAATCGATCCTCATAGCGTTCGACGCTTACAATCGAGTCACGAAATCCTTCGGAGACGATTATTCCGACACCACTGGTGGTCCTGGGACTTCCACATAGAATGGCCTTAAAGCCAGGTCCTATGTCCCTTGACTTGCGGCAGGACCACCTCGTCTCCTGCAGCGCACAGAAATCAACTCTTCAACGCTCCAGTGCTTCAACCAACTCGCACGAGCGGGCCGTCAACGTACCCACATTCAGCGTTGCTACGTGGATCCTGCTCACGTTACGGGACTTTCGGACTAGCACAGTTGCCCCGATGCCGTCCTCTCATCAGGGACCCTCGCATACTTTCCACACTCGCCGGGATCTGTGAGTGCGCGTCGGCTCCCGCGGACGCCGTAGCACAATCTCGAAAAACATGACTCATCATACACCATGTGATGTGACATGGGTCTTCGTAGGCCGGCCTGTCACAAGGGCCTGTTGCCTGCATTCGAGTGTCCGTGCTTAGCTTAGCTCACAAAGCGAGCAGTTTCCAGTGGCACCACGTGGGTGGAGGAACGGACATCGCCACCACAGATCTGACATCCGTTTTTGAAATTTATGCTGATTACGACAGGTTAATAGCAGATAGGGTAACTAGGGCTGTCGAGCTCATGAGTGATAATCACGAATCTGGGGTGTTGATCACGAATCGGACCCTTTTGACAATTTAGAATGAAATAAATGTGTAGCAGATGTGCAGGAAGCAAACTGGTGAAGGGGGCAGCGGTTGTGAAAAAATTGCAAAAATAGTGCATAAAACGGGAGACGAACATCTGGTCTCACACCTTCCCTATCTTCGAGGGCCCGTAGCTCTTTTGGTTAAAGGGCTCAGCAAAAACGAAACATGTTTTTCTACTATATGAACTACTATATGAAGGGTGGAGATTCTCGCAGTACTATCCATTTCCCCTGTTGAGACATACGCCTACGCCTCAAACCTACGCCCCCCCCCCCGACCCTTCCCTTTTTAGTAATTAACATTTGAAATTTTACAGAGTGCAATTTCGGGCGAAGATGTCGCTCCTTCAGTTAGAAAACTGCCATGTTCGCGAGGTCCGGGAAAATTGCAAAAAATGATTGAAAACCTCTCATTTACATGAAATCTGCTGGCAGAAAATCTTCATTTTTAACTGTAGAACAATCAGCATTTAAAACGCTTTTCAATATCCATATGCTTAACCTCAGGAAACGGAGGTCTGCGTGAGTCTCCACACTGTCGTCGCCATTAATTAAAATAAACTTAATGAGAGATACAAACATCAGCTAAACGGAAAAATACGAGTCATTTGCCAAAACCGATAGAGTACGACCCCCTTCCCCCCCCCCCCACCTCTCGCTTCGATTCCTGAACCTCAAGCTTGAGCCTGACCGCGATGCATGGCCAAACGTAATCAGCGCATGCCGACTGTGAGTGCTTTCAGCGACTGCCGAAATGTTCACCAGGTTACTCTACTCGCAGGTTCGAAGTGTTGGCCCATTCGCAGCATCTTGCAACGAACATTCAATGAGCCATGGAGTTCGTATTGAAAGAGAAGGACGAATGACACGAAGCTGCGCTCGCACTGTTTCCGCTATTTCCTCGCAATAAACTGAACGATTTGAAAACCACAGGCCTTTTGAAACTAGCGTGACCGCTCTCAAAAACAACCTGGACACAATTTGGAAGGCTCTGAGCCACATTTTATATGAGCAACCTCTACAAAATTTATTGGTGGAGCTTTGAAGAAGCACAAAACCTGGATGTAATATTTGTGCAGTATGTATTCCTTATCCGAGACCTGCCCCACAGGCGTTCTTAGCTTCCTGCCGATGTATATCGAACACCTTCTTTCTATCCAAAGGCCCTTAGACTTTTTCCAGGGGCAGTGATTCATTAGGCAAAGAGAATACGTGCCGTCACGACGCACACGCTCCCCGATTCTCGACAATTAACCGAGGCGTTTTCCGCACAATCATTCCAAATGACTGAAATCTCCATGTTCGGAAGCCTTGTGCACTTGTGGAGGGGCTAGCGGGGCTGATCCATACGAAAAAAAGAGGGGATGAAGGATGTATTTGTTAGCTACACATCGTAACAGCTCGCAATCCTTTTACTTACCGGATTGGTAGCGCTGATGAATCGGGGAGCTGCGCATGTAACGTGACCGGAACAATAGCTGAAATCTATAACAGGTGTTCCTTTCTCGGACTTTACTGTTTTCGTGAGCAGATGCTAACTTCTTCTATCCAAAAATGCAATATTCCCGTCTGGCGCAAGAGTTTTTATCACAAGGAGAGCTCCTGTAACAACATGTAGCCTCTACACTACCCGCTCCGGGGTTCAACAAAAGTGTTAATAACGCAATCGTTTATCCAATTGTTGAGACCACCGCAGTATTGCTGAGAGTAATTAGCGGCATTGGCAGTGTTCTAAGAATTCTAAAAGGTGGTGTTGGAAACTTCCAGGTCAGAATGTTAATGGCGGAGCTGTCTTTTTTACTTTTTTTAACAGTTAAAAAGCGAAACTAAGGCCTATGTAGAAGAGTGCTATGGGGACAGAGATGCGCATCGTGATGGCTGAATTGTGGAAATTGTGTCCTTTCCGCTTCGATAGTTCTTTCTGCCGTAACTTCATGGTAGGACCCCAGGCGATGAGAAGCGTTCGAGTCTCGCTGAACCCCGCACTTCGTGGCTGCTCCTCGTTCGAATCGTGTTACGCGTCGCTTCGGCATCAGCGCCGCCCCTGTGAGGGCCGAGGGTGAGGAGATCGTTTTTAGGAGTCCCGCAACCGACGAGTCCGCTAGAGATCCTGGACGCCAGTTCCGGCCCGTATTCTACCTCAGCGGCGACATGCTCATCGGCGGAAACTTCTCATCCGATGGCGTTTGCGGTCACATCGCCGTACGAGGCTCGGGATCCGGTCGGTCTTCATCTTCCCAGAATCGGTGTAATCATTCACTCCAAACCGGGGCTCCCAGCACCGCCACCTCGCTATACGATCAGCTGTTAGTCTGAAAGCAGACCAAGACACTCGGCGAGCAACGTTTCTGGAACGCTCGCCGCGTGATTTTTGCACTTTCCGGCTGACCGACCGGTCATCGCGCACACACCAGGCGGGGGAGGCGGGCGAAGGGTGCCGGGTAACCTATTTTTTCGTCCGGTCGCGTCCTCCATTTTTTACGATCCTTAAAATCACGTCTTTGTCTGCAACGCACTGCACCAGCCCCTTTTTATCTGGCATGCGATACATCACACCGACACACAGCGTAGTGGACGCGCCGATGGTTTTTGAAAAGTGAAATCTGCGGTCCGGTTCGGACGGCTACGTTGATGGCCGGTGACGCGGCCGGCCTATCGCGACAACCGTCACAGTCATCGGCTTTTCGTAGACGGCTCCCTCCTTGTTTTTTTCGAGTATATCAACTCAACCCCGGTGCTCAGAAGCCATCAACTGTAGACTCCATCCATGATTCTGACGTGAACTACCATCATTTAACTGGTTAGGTTTTGCTCTTTCGCAGTGCGGAAAGGTGTTTTTCTTCTGTTGGTTTGTATGCTTTTACGTGCCTACTGCGTACGAGTGTTTCTTATGCTTACTCTTCAATGTATTCTTTTAGTTTCTCGAATCAAATATCACTTTCCAAGCAGCTGAACTTCTTTTTTGCAGAAGTTTTTACCGACTCCGGAGCAATAAAAAACGCCGCGGGCGAGATAAATACGCTGGAATCTGCAAAAAGAACAAGCAGAAACGGCGCTAAGAATGCGTTTATTGAAATGGATGCGCCTATTTAACGAGGAGAAAATCGCTGTGATCACTTGAACTGTCGTCCGCGTACGCTTGCAAATAAGCTGCGGATGGAAAGAAATTTCGCGAACGATTTGAGATGGACTTTGTGAGGATGGAGTGAGCAACTGTGCATACTACTAGACTCGCTAGCTCTTCCTTCTCCTTTCGAATGCGATGGCTCCTCTTTGCCTTGGTTATCCTACGGACAGTCACTTCTATGGCAACATGTAGCTGTTGCTCAATTCTGTAGCTAAAGGAGCAAGGCGGCGCTTCGGCGGTAACAGCCATCCAAAAGTTGAAACTCAGATCCAAACATGACGCTTGGGCTTGTGTGAACTTTCTACTTCGATGTGTAGAGTCCTAGGCTTTCCACAAATCTTCGTACTTTCGTCCACTTCTATCTTAGTAGTGGTTGAAAGCCGTTTCGCAGCATCAAGCTCCAGACCGGCCAGGCATCACTTTATAGATTTCATCCATTTTACCGCTTCTGTAGAGAACTTGACCTCTGCTTCCCTGTACATCTTTTGTTACATAGCCCTCGCACCTCATCACCTATGTAACTACCACCTTATTTTCTACTTTTGCTCGTTCTTCTCTCCTCCTCAGCAGTGTTTCTTGTAAGATTCGATACCTCATAACGTTAGACCATAAGTGAGCGGACTACATTTCCACAAATCGTACATATGTAAATAGATGGAGTTCTTTTGTCGCCTGCAATTTTCTGATGTGTACTCTTTTGGCTTCACCTATTAACTAACATACTTTGTTACCAAATATTGGTATATTTATCATAAATAATGAATTTATACTAATGTCCCTAGTTTCCTTGATCTCTTGAAATCCCTCCAAAGAAATATGCTCACGTCGCTGCTTATTTCAAGGAAGTCATCTCATCGCATGCTCAGGCCTCTTGTACTTCGATTTTAATTAGTTACACTCAACGCATACCGCAAACAGCACAGAGAAACAGTCAGTCAAACCTTTCAACAACGATTTGTGTTACTGCTGGGCTTTATAGGCCGTCATTTGCTCGATTCGAGCTTCCACAGTAGGTCCATCCTCAGGTGCCTGTTTCAGCTCACTGTGTCATTGTAGTGGTGGGTGCAAGGACAGGTCACCCCGAAACTGTGTTGCTCCGGGGACGAAGGTCTCAAAGCGGCGCTTCCTGTATTCAGCGCCCAAAATTCTGCTTGCCGTTTCCCCGCTGTGTCTGCCTGAACTTTACCGGAGATGCTTAGTGGATTCTCGCTGCTTTCCCTTTTAGCCCAATATTAATTCGATCAGGTTCCCTTCTTCGCGTTCCCTTGACATTTGAAACGTGCTTACGCTACTTATGTAGGCTTGATTAATGACACGATCAACTAGTCAGTGTGGTGAGTTTTACACTCAGTTACCTTACATCACACAACCTTTATACAACCTCGGCTGCAGGCTCTGTGCTCCACGGGGTCGAGCGGATTCGACTGTGGCCCGCCAATACCTCCCATTGCGGTACTCCTAACGTAGATGTCCACACATACGTGCTCCTGAAGACCTCTTTCAATACTGTCATTGCCTTCTCCTCTTATCTCACCTTGGAACGGCAATTGAAACTGAGCAAGCTGCTCTCTGTCGAAACCTTCTTGGGTGCTTAAAGTGGAATATCACACCTTACCCTTTGGTCCTGTAGGTCTATTTTGTTATTCACAAAACAATTCACCTACATAATAAAGCCCCATCTCAGTCTCATTCCTCCTGGCAACGCTCAATTTTCTGACTTCGACTGCTTCTTGATATAGGTCCACGCTCCCTTTTCTTCTGTTTGCTATCGTAAGGCACTCTCGATTACTTTTAGTCAACTGAATTCATTCGAGAACATATACATACTTGCTGATCATTTATCACCAATTCAAAGAAAATTGAAATAATTCTAGCTCCGAGATTCCCTCTTCTTGAAACATCGACATTGTAAGTGGAGTTTTTGAGTTTCTAAGGTGGTCGTTTTTATCAGGGCCTGGCGTTTTGGTGTTCCGTCGTCTTCAGAGATCTATGCCCCTTGCCGATGTTCGCTCAGCTCGAAACCGGCAGGAGCGGAAACGCAGCGATAAAAACCGTTCACCTAGACCCTCCGCCCAATATAATATTAAAAATAAAATACTTGCTTTCCAATTTTTGGGCTCACTTTCTGTGCTGCCAAATCGACAGTTTTAGTGTCTTGCTAGTCATTAGGAAACGTGGTGATTTCTTTCTAACGACGTCCAAAATATTTGAAGAAACGGAGGTGATTATAGTTTTCGATCCTATTAGAGAAGTAATCCTCACAGCGCTTGGTAACGCATCCGGAGGAGGCGCTGGCAGTCATGTGCAGCCCAATTCAGGGTTCCTGGTTAGGGTCATGCCCCAAGGCAACCAGGGTTTCCATGCCTTGGTGGTTGGTGAAATTTGTGTCTTACCTGTCTGAGAATCAAACACACTGGCTTGCATCTCGGTTGGCCACCACAATGAGTTTACACGGACCAAATGCACATTCAAATTGCTTCCGCGACATCGCGTAGAAGAAGAATGCGCGTTGTATGCCGAAGAGAGGTTGATTGACGTCATTGGCGGTCCTGTGTGATGTTTGCCTGAAGCAAGACAGGAAGGAACTCTGTTGAGATACTTCCTGCTGCTTAACATAACATCTAACACCACCTTCCAATTCTGCTTCCATCACTTCCAGTTCACTGGACCATTAAGTCAGGGAAAGGTTCAGCTATCTAGGACACGGCACCCACGCCTGTTGTTGTCGTGCCATTCAAGTTTTGGATCCCGATTCAGATCGGGTTTCGCACGAAATATTAGGTTGTCCCATAAGCCTCTTCCGTTTTTTCAACGATTCATGGCGGATTTCGCCGGCGTTCTCTTGCATAGCGCTATACGGCTTTCGAAAGAGAATGATTTGCTCTATCAGAACTTGTATTGCATTTCTTTTTTCATCCTGAATTTTGTTAGTTTTTCGGTCGTTAAAATGAGAAGTGAAAATGTGGCTATCTGCGCAGTCGCTTCTCTCCGCTTAGCCTTGGATTTTTTGCACAGTTTTCCATAGCGTTTGGAAGGCAATTTTCAATACTACAAGAATACATGTTGGCGCTATTTTCTCATTTGTCCTTTATTGATTTTTAGGTCATCAAATTGGGACGTCGACTTTTCCGTCCGAATTTTTACCGACAGCTCGGTTCTGTGGTCGGACTTTTTTGCTTGGTTTTATATGTCGTTTCTAAGAGGATGTCTTGCTCAATAAGAATTTTGATCGCGCTTATTGGCTCATGCTGATTTCTGTCGAATATCAACAACTGAACAAAGAGGAGTTGTTGGTGAAGATGATTTTTCTCTTTTGGAATTTTGTTGATATTCAACAGAAATCAGCATGAGCCAATAAGCGCGATCAGAATTCTTATTGAGCAAGACATCCTCTTTAGAACGACATATATGTAACACCAAGCAAAAAAGTCCAACCACAGAACCGGAGTTTCGGTAAAATTTCGGACGGAAAAGTCGGACGTCCAATTTGAGGACTTAAAAATCAATAAAGGACAAATGAGCAAATGGCGCCAATACGTATTCTTGTAATACAGAACATTGTATTCCAAACGCTATGAAAAAACTGCGCAAAAATTCCAAACCTAAGCGGAGAGAACAGCTGCGCAGATGGCTTTTTTCACCTTTTTACTTTTCACTTTAACGACCTAAAAATTGGCAAAGTTCAGGATGAAAAAAGAAATGCAATACATATTCTAATAGAGCACATCATTCTTTTTTGAAAGCTGTATAGCGCTGTGCAAGGGACAGCTGCCGAAATCCGCAATGAATCGTTGAATAAAAAACAGCGGGGATTTATGGGAGGGACATCCTAATATAACAAAAATGAACTGAAATTTCAGCGATATATGTGAATTGGTTCACCGTGCAATCGCTTACGTTGTATACAGTGGAGAATGGAACCAGTAATCAATATAATAATTGTCAAGTTAATCATGCAGACCTTCAAAGGGAAAATTGCATTTTCTATTCCAGGTTGTATTATCGTTTTACCTTTTTAGCTTAGCCTTTAGCTCTTCGTTTTATCTTATCTTCATGTTTTGATCTACTTGGCTTCCACTATAGTCTATTATTTTATTTATTTATTTATTTAACTGCGTCTCAAGGACGCGCACTCTATGTGAGAACAACAAACAACATAGGCCATGCGAATAAAAAAAAGGAAAAAAACACAAACTAGGAACAATGTAGCACTGTTACGGCAGCATTAGATATTGACCAGATTTCAGAAGCCAACCATTTGGGTTGCGAGAGAATGATGGCATGCTCCAAAAGTAAGGAGGTCAAGTTAAATGCAGAAAGGAAATCTTCTCAGGTAGCCTAGAAGAACATTGCTTACTCATACTGGTTTCTAGTGTGTATGTCAATCAAGTGAACGACTAAGGCAGAATACCTTATAACCTATTATAGTAAGCATTTATTTTATTATTATGTAGGCACATGGAGCGCAGTCGAAGAAGGTGTCGACTGTAGCGCGCATTCGATGCCCGGTTCTTGGTTCGGATTTCCCGCCCAGGCCAACCAAACCTCAAATCCTTCCGGCATCGGCGAATTGGTGCTGCACTTGTAGGCTTATTCACATTGGCTACCGCAACTCATTCTATAGGCCAGAGGCGCATTCAAGTCGCACCATGCATCCCGTAGAAGTAGAAAGCGTTGCGCATCCCAAAAAAGGAGGCGAGTAGCGCTGTCCTTTATCCTTTCATTTACAAGCTGATATCTCCCATTATGGACGAGCGGAGCGCAGTCGGAGGATGCGTCGACGATTGTGTGTCCCACGGATCGGTTCATCGTTCGGCAAACCAACCAAGCCTCCATCCTTCGATGGTCGATGATTCCAGAAAGCTCCACGATACTCGGTAAAAATAAAATACAAAGTGTGGAGTACACGAGGGAATTCATTAACCCACAATTCAATTCTTTATTCTTTAGTCGTTTCCTGCATATCTTCTAGTAACCATACCTCACTAACTAGCTCTGTTTGTGAGCTTTGTTTGAATATAAGGCCAAGCATCAGAAATGCATGTTTCCCCATATGACACGAGAGAGTCTCTCAGCCGGGCTGTTCAACTTCTCATGTCTCTACAATTGAGACTACCACCCCTTCCTTATTTCCACGCTAGAACATCACTAGCCGACTCCTGTGCCACTATAGAACAGGGCGTCCCTATTTCTACAGGCTGTTCGCGTTTTTTCATCGCGAGGAAAATCGCCGAAGCCTGTTCAACCTGTTCCATCGACAGCTACGTTTTTCACGCGCTTGTAATGGCATCGTCGTGAGACGGCCCTGTTCGACTGTGCGTGGATCTCAAATTTTGGAATTCACACCGCAAGTCCCATATAGACGTCCGACTGATGCCTGTAGGAGGACCTCTGGAGCTCGCGCACTTTCAGGCCGGAAGTGCTAGTCGCCAAGGAGTACCAAGCAGTTCACCACGCGTGCCGGCTATAGGGCACAGCAAGGACATGTAGAGAGCGCCAGCTCGTACACACAGAGCCTGCTCTCGTAGGCCGAGTCTATGGGAGAGAACTGGTGATGCTCCCCCACAGCGGTGGCCGAGCGTTCGGCATGTGACGTCTAGTCAGCGACGCAGCTATTTCGAACGTAGTCTGGCCGGCAGTTTCGCATTGATTACGATGCACTTTCAACCATGTCCCACTAAGAGGCCGCCACAGAACGAGCAGGGAGCCGAAGTCGACGCTGAACCCGAAGACCAGCTCGGTGAGCGACAAGTCGCCGCGGACTCTCGCGTCGTCAAGGACAAGAGAGTGAGGACTGAGACGAGGTAAGGGGACGTGAGCGAACACTCGGCGATTCCGTAGGGCAAGTCCGACAGTGGGAAGGTCGGCGCTAATCAGTTCCTAAACGGTGCTCCAATTTATTTACCTTCCCCAAACGTCCTAGAACTCTTTCAAAACCCGGCAGGAAAAATGGAAGCAGTCACGCACCAGAAAAGTGTCGGAAGTTAAGAAATCTTACAAGAAACTATTCAAAAAGGAAGTTGACAAAAAGAGTCAATGCACGAGGGCACAGATAACCTTGCTGTCATATACTTCAGCAGAAAATTGGGAAGGCATTATGGTGCTGTGCGCTAACCGACCCGAAGCAGAATTAAGTTGCACACTAGGACCGGCTCCTATTGCTGACTAGATCACTCAAGCTTTATGCTTTATACAAAAGCTGGTGCAGCAGGGCTGATTACTTATCGTTAGGCCTATAGTATACTCCCGCGTCGCTTCAGCGACGGGCGCGGGGCAACTGTCAGCTTCCTGTCTTCGCTGCAGTGGCGGACGGCGCAGTGGGGCGCGATTGTCCATCGCTCCCGCGATGCGTCGCAGAGGGGTGTTATACCTCCGCGTCGCGGGAGTGAAACATACTCCGGTGCCGCGGCCGTCGCAGCCCGTCGCTCGTCGCAGTGCACTGCACGAAATGGACCAAGTGAGCGAAGATTGTCCATCTGGCACATTACAGGGCACCTGCAAAGTACGCCATGCAACTTCCAGAACTTCTATGTCATGGGAAATAAACTGCTCCAATCGCGAAAGGCTGCTCGAATCATTTTTTGGGCCGCCCACGACGTAATTTCCATGATATGGTGAAGTTATACAAATGATTGTGGAGATCTCGAAGAGGTGAAAAGAACGATGTCAACCTTTCTCAAAATATGTAGTTATCTAAATTGGAGGAGTTATGAGCACGCGACGTTTTGCGACGGATTAGTCCATCGCAACCCTTTCTTTGAACCGTGCGACCCTAGCAGTATTGCATCTCATGCGGGGTTAGGGTTTTGTGACACTGCCATTGCTTTTGCTTTCTGTGCTCTAATACGGGTTGTCTCGAAAAAACACATGCGCTCTCTGTGAGGTCAAATAATCTTGTTCTGTTACATGAAAAATCTATGTAAAGTCGTTTTGAGAAAGGAAAGACTCGTAGATTGGGTGTCTGACGGCGATTAATGCATTTGATTCCTTTTCCTATACCTCCCACTCCCCCGCTGCATTTGTCTGAACATTCCTGCAGCACAATGTTCTCAGTTGGCCTAACTGGGCTCTTGAGCGATTTCACGGCAGGTCTCGCGGTGGATGTGATGAACAAAGCACGATTTCGTCACTGCACTGAATCAGCTGATTCACTTAAATTCTGCAAAAGTCTCCGTCTGCAGAACTGCGTGAACTATGTCAGCGATGGCGACGGCTCGCGACGTGCATCGCGAGCCGTCGCGTCGCTGTGCACTCCCGCGTCGCTGCAGCGGACGGGAGTATACCATAGGCCTTAGGTAGCAGTCGGATTTATTGACATCCAGCAACCAAAATTCTTGTGAACCTACGTCGAAAAAATTTGTTTGAACTACAGGCCTGTAGAGGCCGTGGTGTTCACCCCAAATTAGAGTTACTGGCTTTATCTACACCGACGTTATTATGGATGGAAAATTCGTACCAGAATTATCAGAGAACGATGTGGACCTTTTCACCTGCTGGCCATCCTTGCGTAGGCCAAATACACAAACTGTCTCCTCGATGTCGCCTAAAAGTAACTCGTCGCATGCCGCCAAAGCATTGAGCAATGTCGCTGAAACCAAAACGGTGTTTTTGATCGCATTCAAGACTATAGGTCAGGACGCGGCTGATTCACATAGCTCAGTTCGACATTTTGTGCCGCCGGTTCTATTGACATTTCTCAGAATTCTTAGAGCCGCACTGGTATGCTATAAACTATATGTCAGGCTCCGCGTTCCACTTCTGTCAGCGCAGTTTTCGGATATCTGCCATACCAGAAAGGAATCGCCGGGCTCTTTGAAATTTCCATTGCTATGGACTCAGTTCTTGTATGCTGAAGTCTGGTGATAGGTATGACGGAGGAATGTGCAGATGCATGCCAGTAACTCTTCTAGAATTGGGTACAGAAATATGTAGTGTTTGGTAGAGCGCGTGGCGTATCTAAAAGGTGCAGATTACCGCAGGGTTTATCCGTTATTTTTGCGTATGAGCCATTATTTATTACTTGTCCATTAGTGGTTCTCCTAAGATGGCCTACTTAACCTTCGAAGTGACCAATGCTCGAATTCTGTTACGCGCACCCAACGTCTTCCATAAGACCTTCCTAGCATCTGGTATTCGGTTCTGTTCGTCGATGTCCTTCAAGCGAAGGCGTTCGAATTTGAGATGCGAGTTGAAGACCGCTGCCGGCCAGACGCATGCGTGAATAGCAGCGCAATTTTTAGGATTCCTTTGCTCACTGCGAGGGTGCCTGTGAGGTTCACAACAAACACCTTCCATTACCACTTGCTCACCAGAACGAGGTTACTCTTCGATCACGAAACCAGTCTTCAATCTGGCATTTTGTTCTTAAGACCGTCAATCAATCATGGAACTGTTATAAAGTGGTGTAATTCCTGGCCGCCATCAGGCAGTCCTAATCGTGGGAGTATGAGTCATGGCGATCCACTGTCACGCACCATCCCAAACACCTACGGTTTATGGTTTGATGCATATGTGCCACAAACGAAAATCGTTTGTTTCGACCTTGTAGTCTTTACTAGCGATATACTACCAAAACAAAGCAACAAGTAATGGTTTCGGCACAGCAAGGTAGGGATGTAAAAACTCGATATTCCATGAAATCTCATATACTATGGATATAAGCGTATGTGTACCTTTGTTCAGGACCCTTAAGAGGCACGATCAAAGTGTATGTCGACGTAACGATGTTCTTTTGGTATTCCGCGAGGTACATCTTTACAGCTTTTTCAGTGATACCCTCCGAACCCTCGTTACCCATTACTTGGCCTGCCCAACTAATATTGTATACTCCCGCGGTAGCTTCCGCGGGACGTCCGCAGATGGACGGTGCACCGCGGAGTTCGGGGCGGGAAACGCGCTCCGATGCGACGCTAGCCGCCCCGGGACGATGACGACCGTCCGCGGTGCACCGTCCGTCCGCGCACGTCCCGCGGAAGCTCCCGCGGGAGTATAACAGGGGCCTAAGGCTAACTGCGATATAAAGTGAGCGGTCACAGTTCATCACCCCATAAATAGCCCAAGTACATTTTTAGTACTGTTCATTTTCCGCCTCATCCATCCCTACTGTTGATCCCAAATCTAAGGAAAAGCCTATGACCCAAAACGTCGCCAACGAATGTTGACTTCTTGTTCGTTTAGCCTCGCTTATAATAAAGGAATTTAGACGTTGAAGCCGTCAAGATTGTCTCGATATCAACGAGAATGCGCATTAGCTTTTAAATAAAACTAGGAATTTAGACGAAAAAGTGGTACGAAAGCGGAAGAAGGGCTTACTCCCGAATAAATACAATACGCGTTGACTACGAGCTTCTTTCAAAAGCTGACATCTTTTTGTTGGACAGGCAAATTCACTTTAAAATAGACGGTTACGCTAGCACCCCTAAGCAGAATTTGAAAGAAATCTTCACTTTCTAGACCAACCGTCATTTTTAGGGAAAATTCTCATCAAACGTCCACTTGTCATCGTCACTAGAGAACAATGGAGACTTGGCAACTTAAAAAGACAGTGCAATCCGTTTCAGATAGATGCGCCGCTGAAAGTCTGGGTGACATTTCGGGCAACTTGATTACGGGGTTACTTTGTATAACTACATTGCTTCTTCAAAAACCCTACGTAAATGCCTTTATTATCTCGTGCTGTTATGTCTCAAAACCCTACCGAACTCATACTTAAACCGCAGCTTGGGTAAATGCAGCAAATTATGTAGCTCCAGTGGAACTCTGCCGATGAGAGTCTCTTCGGAACGGATCGAAGAAGTCCATCTCGAAGAAAATAGATCACCGTCAACACCATACCGCCTCCGTAGGGTTCGCATTTCTATCCAATTTATGTTACCATACCAAGTGGAGAGCGTAAATATGTATAGCAGCACGCGATGGAAAGAGACCGTTAAGCACAGAAAGTAGATCGCGATTCTTCAGCGTCACTATGCCGCCAACGCACTCCGTAATTTCAGGAGGCCTTTTTCGAAGGCAAGCAATGTTGAAAAATGGGGATATGAATCAAGGTGCTGCTTGCCGCTCCTTTCTTTCTCGCGCGTTGGGCATCATTCTTGATTTTCGGACCTCCAGAAGAGGATGACAAAGAGAAGGTGCGTTAAGATAGGGGAATGTTGCAATGGTAAATATTTTAATTCTGTGCAGATTGAAATACGATAAATCTGTTTCTGTGTTTCAAGCTAAGCGGACAATTCTTGTACTGAGCTCGGACGAAGCTATACAAACCTGTGCCATATTCATGGTGTTCGCAAGTTCAACACCTTTTAACTGCATCACCTATTAAATGATGTGTGTTTTTCACCAAACAATGAATTAACAAAAACTCCAATTGTGGTGCCAAACTCCAAATTGAGTCGCGGACAGTGTTAAGGCGCAAGAGTGTTATCGCCGCTTCCTTGTCGACGCGAGATGCGTATGTACTGACGCACCAAATGCCAGTAGCCCAGTAAAAACCTGACGTATTGCGTTCCTTCACCAGAGAGAACGAATCTGAAGGAATATTTCAACATTGCTAAGATGCTGGGACTTTTCTTACCCCCGTCATATGATACGGTGATTATTCGAACGATCCTGCGAACTGAAACGTGATAGAGCGGCAATGGAGGCAGTGGCAACATACGAAGAAGTCAGTGTTTGACACTGCCTGCGCTACAGCTTTAGGAATTTTGAAACACGAAGTTTCATCAAACTGAAGACAAGCGCCTGTGGGATGTACCTTATCTGAAGGAGCCTTCCGAAGCCCGACCAGAGAATCAGGAAATGTTGCTGGCTGGTCCTCTGTCGCGTAGCTGCACCCGGCCATCTCATCAGATTAGATTTGGTGATAAAGTCGTCAGAAATTTCGGACTTCTCAAGTCGCGTAATCTCTCGAGGCCATGTCAGACATCTATGTGTTTTACTGCTTGTGTGAAGACTTACATTTGCTGATCGATAGTTTAGTCGAGGGGTTATATGTAAATGGTGTCAATGAAGCGGCGACAAGTCTCACCTCACAGCTCAACCGGACGTTCGCCAAGTAGTGACCGTGAGATCCAAATAACTTCACCAGTAATGATGTCTGCGGTCTTGAATGGAAATTTTATCAGGTTCTTCTAAAAGTGATTTACTATTGCACCTTTACATTTTTACATTTCTTGAATTTAATCGTAAAGTTTGCGATCGACTTCGGCCCCACTCACCAAAAAGCGCGTCGAACTCTATGACGAACACAATCGACAATGAAATACCATCGTATTGGCTTCGGTTGAATTTCCAGCGTATTAAAGTCAGCTCCAGGTCACAGATTCGAGGAAGTACTCTCGACCGCGCTGATTTTTTCATCGCTTTCTGCGGACGATGTGATAGTTCTAGCTTGATAGTACCTTGACAGTACTTCTAACGAAACTGCCGTAGAATGACTTCGCTTACCATACGTATTATGAAGGGCAGCAGAGATCGAGGGAGCGATGTGCTATTTAGTCTGTGGAGTGTACAAGTGCGCCGGAAATTCCAGCGCTCCCTCACAATGTTATGTAAAAATAGGTTTACTCGACAAGAGGCCTTCGGCAGCGTTTTGTTTACAACTCAAACAACAAATCTGGACGATACTCTCAAGCTGTTTCTAAGAACGGATCGGTGCAACAGTCCATCTCTGGAGAAGCCTGCCGCCATTAGTTAATAAATTAAATGCGTTTGGTCGCGTCGTTAGACGATTGCTAAGCCAGGTTTCACGTCCTTTCCAATCATATGATTCCGGAGTTAACCAACCGTAATATTTACAATGTGTTCGGTCCAGATGACAGGAGTTTGGGGTTCTCTGCATACTCCGAGTCGACTCACGCTTCGAGCGCTGTCTAGACCAAGGAGGAGCCATCCCTCCTCGCTTGGTGGGCAGCTCTCACAAGAGAAGAGTCTGAAGCATATGTCAGAACGGGGAGAGCGAGTCAAATAGGAAGAATCCCCACTTCTCAAATGGTATAAAAATGTGTCTCTTTTTTGCCAAGCCGCTAAACCCAAGGAGTAGGGGGTCCTTGAAGTCACAACGGAATACGGCGCATCACGAGTTTAGGGGTCTTGTACACCCGCCTCTGCCGGCCAGCGGCTCGGAGCTCAGTGGAATTGCGGCTGCCTCATGCGAGAATGGTCCTGAGTTTGGTTCTTGTGCGCTGCTGCATTTTCGCATTTCGACTGACTGGTTGAGATTTGAGGATTCTGACGGCTATACCATTTTCAGACGTTTTCTGCGCATTTTCCAGCCGTTCGCTGTGGAGAGTACCTTTCTTGCGACGTGTTTATTATTGACCGGATTTTTAACCAAGTTGATGTGCTTCGAAGTCCTTTAGTATGCTGTTCGGCCAGCTTAAGGTTTTCCCTCGAAGGTTCCTTGTCTAAAGGTGGGCCAGGCTATAGTGGGAGGGGAGCAGGTGGATCACTACTCGAGCATCTTCAGACACTGTTGGTGTTATGTTTTAGAAAGCCTCCAGCAGACCTCTGATTTCCAGGTGACAGGCAGTATCCAACTGAAGTGAGTTTGGTTAGCAGTGACTATATTCAGTTCTTTGAGAAATGTGCCGCTTATATTTTCAATTTGCTCTGTAGTATCAATTTGTTCTGAGGACTCTGCTCTCGACAACCCAACAAAACTCTTCTTAACCGGTAGCCCTAAAAGATTCTGCCGTTGTTGAGGGACTGTTTTCGTGGCAGTTGGTGTGTACGAATTTCGGCCACTATCATTTGAAGGCCAGTTTGATATCTGTCGTTTGGCGTTTTGTTAACGGACTGATAAGGCAATAGAGTCGAAGCCAACACTGCTTGGTACCGTGATTCCGCACAGTCTAAAGGAACAAGAGAAGGTAACTATTGCAAACTGCTCGTACATCGCTGATAAAACCAACGGAAGAATCGGAACCTGCTTGCTATGTACATGTTGTAGTCAGAAGCCGTTACTAAATCACAGGTTTTACGCATCATGCATTTAACAGATATGAGCAGATCTTGAGACAAGGGTATAGGTGGCATCCGTATCATTTCCAGGCTTCGTAATTGACAGCTGAGGTTTGTAAACAACAACCAACAACGCTTTTCCAGTTCGAAGGCAGGTTTTTGCATTTCCTTAGTCTTGCCTGGGGTCGTCGTTTTCAACATAAACTGCAGTCATTCTGGAGTGTGGCAGGATTGGAAGAGTTCCACTCTAGAACTGCTGAGACTTAAGTGAAAATATGAAGAGAAATGGCTGATGCTTCTCGCAGATGATTCAAGGTTCGAATCAATTTTTCTTTTTTCAAATTCGAATTCGAGTTGATTCAAGGTTTGGGTCCTAGTCAATCTAGCTGACCTGCCCAACTGGTTATCACCTACAGCTGTACAGAATAAACGCGCATTAAAGTCTCCTTTTGTGACATCCGACAGCTGTATGTACATAGTATAATTTGCGCATCTCAAAGAGATTAATGCTCATCTAAAATCTCAAACAGATTAATGCTCAAATTTTTGCGCAAAAGTCAGGGCTGGGCGTCAGCCCTGACTTTTATGCAAAAATTTGAACATTATTAGTGCTGCTCGGTATTCTTCCTGCAGATCACTTCTATGAGCCTACAAAACAGAAGGCATCGTCACCCCTAATCATTGTAGGCAGATCGAAGAAGCAGGATTGGGCGTTGCATGTCATCAAACGGTGTAGCGTAATGGCCTACCCGGTAAGGTGGGATGCGGCTTCGAGTCCTGCCTGACTCTAGAGTTTTGATCTCAGAAAGACGTTCAAATAAGCCTTCACCTGGTTTCCTGCATATTTCCGACTCATCCCCGAGGACGGTGAGTGTTTACAAATCCCACGAGGTGTGGATGCAACATCGATCAGACTGCGCCAGTGGTGTAATGGCGTAGCACCCTGCTCAATAAGCAGGGTTGCGGGTTAGTGTCCCGCCCTGAGCTAGGGGCAGCAAGATATCCTCATAACAGATACGTCTTACAAGGCCACCAGACCTTCTCGAGTGCAAAGGACTGCAGCACTCTCTGCTGAGAGAGAGCTTATGGAGCGCTATCTGGCCAGTGCTGAAAGAGTGCAGTGAGCGTGACAGGATGTGCGAGTCCGCACCTGCGGCTAGTGCCGCGCGGTACGGGCCTGTTCCACGAGGCGACTCGTTGATCCGGCCGATGGAGGCCGCCGCGACCACGAACGGAGCCCCCCGTGGCCGCGTCCGCGTTTTTCGACCCATTTTTTCACCGCGGGCGCTTGAAAGTGCACGCGTTCGCGGGCTGGCACGGGCGCGTGTCCGGCGGCCGTTCCACTGTCCAGCGTGCTGAAAAAATCGCCTCACCGAGTGGCCATCAGCAGAAAAACTGCCGCCGGATCGGGGTTTTTATCGCCGCAGCAGAATATCGGGGGGGGGGGGGGGTAACGCCTCCGGAAAAAAATGTGCTGCGTCCGTGTCGGCGGGCGCTGATCAGTAGAAGTCGTTCTTGTGTGAGCGGCGTGTGCTGCAGCAGATGTCTTCCTCGGCCGTCGGGCCCTCTCGTTGCCAACCGCCGACGCCGTCGACCAATCGCCGACGTGCGCCCCGATACCGTAGGTCGCGATGGCCTCGACGACCCGGCATCCAGCGCATAATTCGACCACTGCGCACATCATGCTAATCGGGTAAGTCTTCTGCGCTTCTTCTCATCCGGATTTCCTTTTTCCAAGTTCACTCCGTTGAATTGTCTGCGATTTTTTCGCCGTTCCTCGCTGTGCTGAACTATACAGTGCCGCTCGAAAAGTATCGCACATTTTTGCTCGAATCGCGTCTCAAAAATGGAGGCAGCTGCCCCTGGCAGAAGGTTTCCGTCTAAGATCCTTTGTCCGTGCGTCGTCTCCTTCTCGGTTGGCTCTGGCCGCATTCTGGGAACTAGCCCTGCAGCAGCCGCACTCAACCTGCTACGCGTTTCGTGGACGTTCGTAGCGCTTCTCGAACAGAGGGATCTTTTTTCGTACACAAACATACACTCGCCTCTCGCTCTCGGCCCTTTTGTGCACATTTCACGCTGCCCTTTTCCATTGATTGTCTGGGCCCAGGCATTTTTTCTGAGGCACGAACGTGACTGGAGCGAGGTTTTGGAGGAGAAGTGATTCTGGATACACAGCTATGCGATGCCGCCGTGCCAATTCTGGCGCTTGCTTTCGAACGTTCTATACAGAGTTTTCTCCCTCCTCCAACATCGATAACGCATGCGCACTGCAGCTAGTGTGAAAACGCACGTACTCTGACTTTTTTATCTGCTACTGTTTTCATTCTTGTCTGTCGGAAAGGCTAACAAGGTCTTCCTTGGCAGAACCGCGTTTCGTTGTTTTCTTCAAAAAATGTTACTTTTATATTGTTGGATACAACAATCTAAAAGAGCATTACATATCTGGAGTTTATCAACCATACACTTACATATATATATATATATATATATACACTTATAATCGAGAATTTCTAAAGTCTCTATCATTTAGAGATGTTTTCAACCCCTTAGGTGTTTAGGGTGGTCTGCTGCATTGCATTGTTATTTTCTTGTTTTTACCATAAATTTCTAGTTCTATGGAGACAGGGGCTTTCAAGGAATGTTACTCTACATTTTCCGAAAATGCTATCATTATAGCTTAACCTGTAACGCCCCACATTCTCCATAGGTTGTTCTTATGATGAGGTGTACTCCTTGAGAATACGATGAAATAGAAAACATAAAACTTTGGGTTGAGCTGACTAATCATGCTCAAATTAGCTCTAAATCAAAAACAAAAACATGATCCGTGAAGGACGTGCGTGGGACAGAGGTTCTAAAGATCTTCTGCGATCACAGACCGTTGATGGGCTAAGAAATCCGCAAAAAGGGATCAATGCTGTGTGGTAAAATTTTATAACCGATTTATTTATTTATTTATTTATTTATGTCTGAAATTATCTAAAATTGAACGCGTGGCGTACCTAATAGAGACTATACTGAACTCGTCATGTGAGCCCTTGTGCGAGAGTGTACAGTGGAAAGTGTACTTCTGCAGTAAGATGATGCAGTTGTACTTCTGCAGTAAGATGATGTAGTATCAGTTCTTTGTGTATCGAACGCGGTTTTATGGTGGACCTTTTAGAGAAGATGAGCATCCTTGTATTAATTTTGAGCAGTGCTGCTTAATCAATGTTGCGGCCGTGCTTTGCCGTGTAACTCGAAAATATGCGAAAAATGAAAAAAAATAAAAGTTCGCCAAAATAACCAAGTGATAATTTGGAATAGCAACAAAAGTGCAAATAAATTACTAGGTGAAAAGTATCGAGATGAATGACGGCAAAAGCTTAGAGTTACTCAAGAAGCTATTTTTCGGTCTATGGAATTTCGAAATGTCATTTCTTGCTGGTAGAACTGTCGAATAATTTTACCTAAATTTTTGTGCCTTTTTCTGGAGTTATTCAAGGGTGAAATACGAAAGCTGCATAAATTCGCCGCATGGCAGACGAATTGTTTTTACGTTTTCGCTTTCACAGTAACGATCTCGATACAGGCGAATGTTTACTGACGACTTTTCAGGTCTTAAGCCTTACTGTGAAAACGACGATATGTATAAACATGCAGCTCACAGCTATCTTAATAAATTCTTTTTACATCTAACTTCACTCCATCGACTACTTCGAAGACCTCTTTCCCACCCCCAGCAAGTACCTCCTACTGACTGAGTTTCAGTAGAATTCAACGAATCGTAATCTCCATGGCGCCTTCCAAAGAGACGCAAGCGGAGAACAGGCGCAACTAGTAATTCCTCTTTGGGCGTTCTACTTCTGTTTGACGAAGAGCCAGCGTGCACAAGCAGCGAAAGCGGCCAGAAGGCACATCAGCATTCCCCGATGATTCTGTCGCTGATTTGCCGATCCCGGTGGCACGGAAGGCTTGGGTAGCCTGACTGGAAAATCGAACGCAAAATCGATTGCCCTCGCGGCGCCTCGTCGCCTCGTCTCCGGAGCACTTCAATGGAGTGGCAAATCCCCGTCTACCTTTCGGTATTTTGGATGCCCTTCAGCACTCTCGGGCATAGCTTTTCCCAGTGACATTTCGAAATTGTGAAGACTTCGCCTTTGGGCAGGGGAGGGATGATAGCGAAAATAAAGTTTTCAGGGAGCGTCAAAACTCATCGATAACACTCCGTCACTTGATAAAGTTGTTGCTTCATTTGCTTAGCCTTATGCTGCTTTAGGTAAACCCACTGAAATCTTTTTCGACATCGTGTCCACTGTCGACTTTTTGTGGACTAACTTTTTCTGCTGACTCCAGCCTTTCCGGAACCCTTTCTAAATGAGATTTATGAGCGGTGTGGAGAGAAGGGGTAGCTGGCCCGCAGGGAGCTGTCTAAAATGGTACATGATGAAGGTTTGTTTAGAAGTCTGTAAAGTCGTCGTCATAACTGACTTTGTTTCTTTCTGCTCATCCTGTCTACACGTAGGACTTTGACTGCTTATTTTTGATTCCTCGTGGAGGTTGCTGATCCACAATGCAACACGAATAAATTCTGGAACTAGCAAACGCTCCATATCAATGTTTTCAAAAGTGAAGGGTTTGTAGTGAGCCGTGGAAAGATGCATCCTTTATCTACCATTAACCGGTACAGTACAATACCGCTCCTGTCTTTTGGTTTTTGGGCGGAATAGACGGAAAAAACCGCCGTTTTCGCCGCTTTTCCATAACTCCTTTCAAAGTAGCTTAATCAGGAAATAATTGCAACCACCCGAATCCACTGCGGATAATCTATCCAATGATGTAGGTAGCGTTCAGTTATTCTTTAAAAAGTTGATTCGGTGACCTATATAGTCTCGATGGCGGCGGCCTCCCTCCGTTCCCTGAGATAATTGCTCCCAAAGCGGCCACCTCCCCGACTGACTAGAACCAGCAGATTTTAGCCAAATTTTCCGTCTTTTATCCATGTTACGCTCGATAGTATCCTACTTTTTCGAACGTGGCAACAAAAAGTGATCATCATGATATAGTTTACCGAAAATTTCCTCTTGTTCAGATTTCTGAATTTCAGAAAACGCTTGAAATTGGTGAGGTCTAGTCTAAGCCTAACGATATCCGTGAAATCTAAAGGCATGGAGTTTAGCTGGTCTAGTGATGATTTGTTAAATTGTTCAATGAAAACTCTCATAACAGCATGGTTCGAAGACTGGCAGCTCTCGAAGTCATCTAACGGGTAAGATGCTGGTGAAAAATACATTTTCTCCAAACTGAATGGGAGCTAGAGCTGTCGCAACAAAGGTGTAGATCGCGTATTGAGGACTATGGGAAAACTGTTTCTTAGTCTTCCACCTGGAGGCTTTCTGGTTCACCTTAAGCGCTGCCACCCAGCAATCGGGCAGTCAAAGTTCGTCGAAAGCTTGAGTGGCACACACACACAAAATCTGCTCGAAAATTTGTTTTAGAACAGAAAAGTTTCTTTTCCGCTGGTTTCAACAGTTAATTCTGAGTCGATTCATGCCAAGGGCAGCATTTTTCCGTCATTTTAACCATCTTGCACATTTGTTCGCTTCATAATAGACTGCGGTCTGTGTGACTAGTCCGAGCGCCGCTCTACAGTAGGTAGTGACCCCACGCGACTCCCTTGATGTTTATTACCGCCTGGTCGACAACTTCACACCTCTTAACGGACATCACACAGCCCGATTCGTTATTGATCCTTCCTTGAACGATCCCTCCTAGTAGATACCATGAAGTCTTGAACGCTCTCAAAAGTCTGAAGCCTTGAAACCTGAACGTGCCTCCAAGTCCTTTAAGGCAAATATCATGGTCCTGTGCTGATTGCAGTCTGTTTCCTATATCACGCTTGTTTTCACCCAGACTTCGGCGCGTGACTCTATATAAGCTAGAGTCTATATGACTTCGCCTCCCGTATTCTTGAAATTTTATAAGGTGCAGTTTCACTTTCTAATGTAGGAGGATTTATATTCCTATTAAATATAGCTTATTTGGTGCCCAGGACGTCTAGATTTGGCACAAAACTAGACTCCATTGCTCTCTTTCTTGAAGAAGACTATGAATGCTTTAAAATGAAACCAGAGTTTTTAATTAACTAATTGGGACAAAAATCGGAGTGTAGAACAAAAAACAACAAATAAAACGAATGCACCAGAAGGTTATAGCTTTTGTCTAGGTCTTGAAATTCGTGATATTCAGTAGGACTCATATCGTTTCAGATGTGTGCAGCGTTTAGTTGAATATTTATTCCCAGAAAACGCTCGAAAATATCGCGAATGTTGCGTTGCATTAGACAGTGATTGACGGGCATTCTGAATAGAAAGCAAAGCGACGAGTTCGAACCTCGCCTGGCGAAAGAGTTTTGACCACAATGAAGCGTTCATGTAACGACCTCATCAACGCTGTTGATAGAGAATGGTGCTGAATGAATATTTTAAAACGTACGCTGTTTCTTCAAAAAATCGAGTTTATTGGAGCTTATACGAGCGTTCTTATTTTCTGCGAGGTTACCTGTATAGCAAGAAGACGAGGTACTTCAGCTACTGAAATGACAAGTTTTCCGCATGATCGAAAAATGTTTCACATAGCCACACATGACAATTAGTTTTCCCCCCGAACCTTCGATGTCACGGGTTGACCTGGAGCAGTATGAAATCTGCAGAGTGGAAAATTTGTGCCTTTTTTGTTGTGGTGCAAATTGCACGGAAATATTTAGCAATGTTGTATATGACTAGATGGGCTGTTTGGAGAAGATACCGAAAAAAGTTCTTCATTAGCGAGAAAAGCACAAAAGAGATGGGAAAGTTATGTAGACTTCAGTATATTGTTCTTGCATGAGTGTACATAGAAGGTGATAGTCTTCGAAGAAGGCGAATTTCACTTTTCGAACAGTCAGAACACGTATACAGAATGTTCCCAAAGGCCAGACTACTCCAGTGAAACCGACATTCTCAAAAAAATTGTGGCAGAAGTGAAGTTATAGTGTAGAACTGTTCCAGGGGCAAGAAATTGAACTACTTCATTTAACTGACCACACAATGGGAGAGTAACCTTAACTGAAGATAACCAACAGTTAGGAGAACATTCGGATCTATCCTATTCGGAGTGGAGAGGCAGATAGCTAAAGGAAACTAAAAATTACGCAACCAATTGAAATGGGATTTACGGAGCGGCTTCTAGAGAACAGAATAGGGCCAAAAATGCAACCGTGGTGAATTTTTTGTTTTTGTTGTATTTCTTTGTGAATTTTCTCTGCTTGAGCCCTATTTTGTCTTCTAGAACCCGCTCCATGAATCCCACGTTAACATGCTACATATTTTTGGTTATGTGCCCCACCTTCCGAGCAGGATAAATCCGAACATTCCATTCTTATTGAGTTTACACGTAACGATCCTATGCACGCTGCATTACAGGCCCATGTCTGCAGCCAAACGGAGTGGATGGAAATATGGAAATACATAGTGTTTGTAGACTTCGGACCTTAATCCAATTGGGTCGATAGACAACCCAGTGTTTTATCCTTCCCAGAGGCCTCCGCGCGTGAAGTTCAGTTAGCATAGGTTGACTGAACCTAAAATTGATTCGCGCTATCAGGTAAGGTAAGGATTCTTGCCTGCTGCGCCGCGCACGCCACAAAAGTTACAACAAACTTCTAAAATTTCGGAACGCGAAGTCATATAGACTCTAGCTTACATGGAGACGCCGAGGTCTGAGTGAAAACAAGCGTGATATAGGAAACAGACTGCTATCAGCACAGGACCATGATATTTGCCTTAAAGGACTTGGAGGACGTTCAGGTTTTAAGGTTTCAGACTTTCGAGAGTGTTCAAGATTTCATGGTATCTACTAGGAGGGATCGTTCAAGGAAGGATCAATAAGGAATCGGGCTGTGTGATGTCCGTGAAGAGGTGTGAAGTTGACGACCAGGCGGTAATAAACATCAAGGGAGTCGCGTGGGGTCACTACCTACTGTAGAGCGGCGCTCGGACTAGTCACACAGACCGCAGTCTATTATGAAGCGAACAAATGTGCAAGATGGTTAAAATGACGGAAAATGCAGCCCTTGGCATGAATCGACTCAGAATTAACTGTTGAAACCAGCGGAAAAGAAACTTTTCTGTTCTAAAACAAATTTTCGAGCAGATTTTGTGTGTGTGTGCCACTCAAGCTTTCGACGAACTTTGACTGCCCGATTGCTGGGTGGCAGCGCTTAAGGTGAACCAGAAAGCCTCCAGATGGAAGACTAAGAAACAGTTTTCCCATAGTCCTCAATACGCGATCTACACCCTTGTTGCGACAGCTCTAGCTCCCATTCAGTTTGGTGAAAATGTATTTTTCACCAGCACCTGACCCGTTAGATGACTTCGAGAGCTGCCAGTCTTCGAACCATGCTGTTATGAGAGTTTTCATTGAAAATTTAACAAATCACCACTAGACCAGCTAAACTCCATGCCTTTAGATTTCACGGATATCGTTAGGCTTAGACTAGACCTCACCAATTTCAAGCGTTTTCTGAAATTCAGAAATCTGAACAAGAGGAAATTTTCGGTAAACTATATCATGATGATCACTTTTTGTTGCCACGTTCGAAAAAGTAGGATACTATCGAGCGTAACATGGATAAAAGACGGAAAATTTGGCTAAAATCTGCTGGTTCTAATCAGTCGGGGAGGTGGCCGCTTTGGGAGCAATTATCTCAGGGAACGGAGGGAGGCCGCCGCCATCGAGACTATATAGGTCACCGAATCAACTTTTTAAAGAATAACTGAACGCTACCTACATCATTGGATAGATTATCCGCAGTGGATTCGGGTGGTTGCAATTATTTCCTGATTAAGCTACTTTGAAAGGAGTTATGGAAAAGCGGCGAAAACGGCGGTTTTTTCCGTCTATTCCGCCCAAAAACCAAAAGACAGGAGCGGTATTGTAGCCTACAGCCTCCCGTTCAATTCAGTCCCTTCTATACTTCTTACTGCAGCAAATAGGGCGAACTCGTTGCATTTACTTTACAGCAAGAAGGCGAGTTGAAGGGTTTTTAAACAAATTTCCAAGGTGATCGTAATTTTTAAACCTTTCGCAAGGTTTTTTCGTTTTCTATTGAATTTCCAAGCTGGAACATAAATGCACATATTCGCTTTTTCCTATGAAAGGCTAGTTAGTAACAAACACTGCAATAAATTGGAGATTCAAATGCATATTCGACGTCTGCGGAGTCACTCTGGAGAGGATCTATAGAACCCGGGTGGGATGAGTATGAGAGCAGGAATGTTATCCTCATGCTCACCCCCACCTGCGAGGAGCAAACCTCCTTGATCTCGCCTTCATTGGTTCGTACTGTATGACAGGGGTGTTTGCTGTGGGCACGGCCTCTGCCTTCTTTTGTGTTGGAAATACAGGGAACGAGAACCCCTTCGTTGCCTTCCGTCCAAGGTAGCGTAGGACCAACCGAAGAGGATCCAAACCGCAAGGTTGGTCTCTATTTCTTTCTCAATATTCAAGCAAGGGTTGGACACAGCGGGATCAGTCCTAGGTGTTTTGCAGCAATTTTATGGGATTTCTTCAGCACCCAACTTTGTTCGCTTCGGACCAAGCACTGTGGACGGAACACACCCGGAGACTCTTTTTCCCGCTGCCAATTGCGTTCCCTTTTCAGTGCTGCTCGTTTTTCGAGACATTTTTCGAAGGATTCCCGGCCCACGGCCCCTGACTGTGTTGGCTGTGTGCGGGCCGGCGATGAAGCGACTGACGAGCTGCCGCTTTTCCACTCGGAATGCTCTCCTTCACGAGTGATGAGGGGCTTCTCTTCCCGCCGTCCTTCTCCGTCGCCACCACTCTGCTCTTGGCATGGTACTCTCGCTGCCTGCCTCACTTAGTCGTTCAATTGTGGCTGTCACTGACCAATTGAGTCGAAAAAATGTTGCGATGAACCGAGTACTTTCTAACGCCGCTCGCGCCGTCGGCTTCCCTTCCTAGCATTCGGTCGCCACTGTGCAGACATATCTCTCGGCTCAGAAGTTTCGATTTCCTTGCTCTGAAATTGTTCTTCAGCAAGTTCCATCCAAAACGAAGCAGGTTTCACTGCAATTCAGAAGTCAGTTATAATCACAGCCCTTAGCATGGGTCGCGCAGTCTTCTAATACTGAATGCACGGGGGAGCACTTTTTTGCTCCTTACAATGAAGTGTGGTGGCCGGAGATAAAGTGGGTGTGAACCATACAAACCCACCATCCTTAAGTAACCGATTGTGGAGGGACAGAAAATTTGTATTTGTCAACAGGCAATAGATTCGTGAGGCAACAATCAGGTTAGCCAAAGTTTCTCCTGCATGCCAGGAAAACAAATAATCAAAAGAGGCAACTCGGTTTTTAGATCAATATTTCGGTCTCAACGTGTGATTTTTCCTTTCTCCTCTCTGTTCCACATAGATGCAGCCCGATCATTTCACTCAAAATCTCATTCCCATTTTTCTAGGTGGCTGTGTTCAGAAGGCATATGTACCTTATGAACACAAATGTACATAAACTTTTGGCTTCTTGATTTTTTTCTTAACCATTAGCTTCGATGCGCTCGTTTTTCTCGATTTTGGCGCACTTGTTGACTTGTAGGAAGGTCGGCTTAAATTTCCAATTTTTTGTACGGGCTTGTTTGTTTCAAGATTTTTCCTAGTCATTATATCAAAATCATTATGTCCAGAAAAAACTTTTCGTTTCAATGGGACTTATGCAGACGATAGCGCTTTCCCCAGTGTCTTTCTGCATTTCTAGACCTTTATTTTTGAATGACGCAGTATATGACTTTGAAAACATTTCGCTCATTCCACTGACTTTCTTGCAACAGAAATGTGTTGGTACAAAAATAATGTCCATTTCTGATATTCGTTCAACCTTCTGTTATTTGGAGATATATATGTACATGGTAGCCCGTATACAGTAACCAATTTGAATGGCCTTGGTTAGAGACTCTTGTCAGTTGTCTTGGACCCTACAACTCTTGCGTACATAATAGCTCATTGGTGCTGTGCTCCGAATGGCTACCACGGTACAAGCCCCCACCTTGAAGAGTAGTAGGCGTCTATTGAAATGATCGACTGTCTTCTGATCGGCACTGGAGTACATTACAGAATGACCAAATTTCCAAAGGTTGTTCGGAACATTCAATATTATGTAGCATCCGGCATCAAGAGGAAACTCCCAGTTTTGTGCCCATTTCGCTGTGCAACAGTCGCTATGTTGGCCATCCCGGGCCTGGATCTGAGCTACCCTACACATATATGTGCCTACACTGTTATACACAATGCGGCAACGAGTTGGAACAAATCCAGTATTCAGCCTGTGCGCTGCGTATTATTACATTATGCAATGTGTATGTATATTTTGCTTTCCATTTTCTCCCGCTTTCTTCGAAAAAGCAGTCCCAAAAAAGTCCATGTAATAGTATACTTGATATGCTTAATGGTGCTTATGGAAAACCTAATAACATGCACAGTGGATGCCCATATGTAGTAACAACTCATCTTTTCCTTTTTTTAACATCTCCCCTCACATCCTAGGTTTTCGTCTAAAAAAACTAAAAATCAGTGAAAAAGCTCGCCCGGCAGGCACGTCAATGCAGTTCTTTTTCAAACCGCGCTATTTAGAAGCAAAACCACCTACGAGATTCTAGTAACGAAAGGATTTTGAACGGGCGGTTTCTCAACCATCTGCCCAACTTCGTATCTGCGAAAGACTGGCTACGGGGATCCTCCATCGCTAGATTTTCCATCATTTATTTACTTTCTCAGAGAATAACTCCTACTTTACTCAGCATAGCAAAAAGTAGGGGTTCAGCGCCTTTGGAGCAGATGAGAAATAAAGTTTGTAAAAAAAGGTGCTTCGACGCGACATGTAAAGTTATACGCAATCTGATGGCCCTTATTAAGTCAGAAGTGGGTCATTACGCATAAGACTGCTTCATCCTGATCTACTACACATTGCAAATCGTCTTCTAAATTGTGTTAAAAGTGGTCTGTTATTGCCGTTTTTATTCTACCAAGTTAGTGTTGGAGTATTTATGAGCGATCCCGTCGAAATGTGTAGTGTATTTCTGGGAAGCGCATGATATGCTCTAGCAAAATATTTATTTTTTTACTGAAGAAGGGAATTCATAACGGTCCCGTTCATGAGTTCAGTGTCGGTGCCATAACAGCTTGAACTATTTAAAAGCCCTGTGCAGCATTCTCACACTGCATGCAGGGGTGCCCCACAGGATTGGTATCAGGCATTCTGCAGAGAAAATCGATCCGCAATGACAGGCAACTAAAGTTGAGCCAGAAACAGGATTTCAGTTGCAAATATGACTGAAAATGTGAAGTTTCGCAATCTGCTTCCACGGAGTGTTGTGGAGGCAATTTTAATGCATATTACCCTATGCAGTGGCTTGTGTGGCCAATCGATTGACAGGTTCGTGTTTTGGTGTTGATACTCTGACTCAGGAATGATTGAACCCTGACTCACTTGTGAGAATCCGAACTAATAACGTCGATTTGGGGTGCTCATTCCCGAAGTGTACTCAGTTGCAAAAGAAATCATTAGATCTTCCGAACAATGATTGTTCATAAATGCATCCCACAACAAACTTGCCGTTATTCGGAAGCAGAAAATGCTCATGAAACAATAACGGCGCTACATATCTGATATCTTCTCCCTCGACATCTAAAAGGTTTGGCAGTAGCCGCCAGCTCCCACACAAAGTCCGATCGGGAGACAAAAAATGCCTAGTGGTACAGTGATGCTCAACCGCACGTTGAGAAATCGACTCTCCGGCAGCTAGCTTGAATCTCATTGTTACCCTGCAGATCAAACTCTGAGCCAACAACGAAAGCGATCAGAAGTCTAATGTTTCATGCAAGCTCTTGTCTACTAGCCTTATCTCGTGTCATGTTATTTCTGAAAACTCAGCTGGTGGCCTGGTCCTGAGCAGTGATCTTTAAATTTGAATGCGGCGGCTTGAAGCTGGCATTCTGGTTTCAATTGCATGGAATTCCGCTGCACCGGTGTGCTTGGAGCTGTTCTTTCTTATGGTTTTCATGGCTCAATAGGCCATGCTCTTTACTGCTATATGGAAATCACTGTTCTGCTTGTGTCCTTGCTCATATCGCTCTGCTAAAGCTAAGTATTCGAGTGATCCGAATGATACACAACAACCTCGCCCACTTTCCACTGTGATCCTTCCGTCAGCTGTTGCTTGGAACACAAAAATTTTAAGATCTAAGGGATAATAATTATTGGATAATTCCGGAGACTTGGGATCCTCACTAAAAGCGTCTAGGAAAATACTCAAAGTTTATGTATTGTCACATCTCCGTCTTCTGGTACACCATGAAAATCTTAAGGAGTTCCGTTACCCAAGGATGTGATCTTGGAGAATTGGCCTCGCTTCTAAATCTGCTTAGAAATCACTTTGTTCCATTAAAGAACAATTTCATTTTGCTCTTGAGTTTACATTCAAAATCGTTTAGATAGTGGTAAGATGGGTTATGCCCCTTTTTCACTTTCTTTTGCTCCCTACTACGGGCATAATAGGCAGGCTAAGGCTCTTTTCTATGACTCATTGTTTGCTCCTAGTGATCATATTGGAATTTTTCCTTGGTGTTAATTTTCCTTTCTCGCTCAGCTATTAAAGGACTCCGATGCGAAATGCATCGATTGGATCTTTCAATTAAAAAACGATCCACTACATCCTGGAGCAGTTGAGCACTTGACATATTCGTTAAGCTTCTTCTTCCTGGTCATCACTTTCTCTGCCTGCTTTTTCGTCTCCTGCCTTCGCGTTCAAACCGATCCATTCGAAGTGTAACATCTCACCCGTAAGCTTCATCGTTGGCCTAAAGAAAGGTGACGGCGGCCGTATCAATAAGCAGTAAGGTGAAAAACCGTGAGCCACTCGTCGGGCATCTTATCAAAACGCCCTAGTACATAGTTCCTTAACCGCCATATGTGACATGCTTCCTTTAACCCTTCATTTCTTTCATTTTTTAGATGGCTCCACCTTTTGTGAAGATTTCTAGCAGAATTTTATGATCGGAGCACGACTTTCGCTTTCATAATCAAAGTCTTCAGATTCATAGTTTTCCGTGCTGCTCTAAAAAGTCGAAGTTCTCGTATCACGAGATCCTTTGCCATAGAATTGTTCTAATACTCCGTCCCGGCTCCATAGTATGAATTAGGGTTCTCAAGCAAATTGATTGTGGGCGTAGAACGAGGAATGTTTTTGATACCTTTGGATCGCAACCTACTGACTAGATTGATTCGATTTTTCTTCTGAGCTTTTTCTGAGGACGGTAAAATTTACTATGTGCAGAGCTGATTTTTATTAGGACAATGTTCAGGCGGAAAGGCACCACCAAGCTTGATTTGCTATTTGTCTAAGGTAACTGGTAGACATATAAGTGAGTGCTAGGCTCGCCCAAAGGAAATGTACATACTCCTTTCTTCGACGTCTTTCATGAGCTGCTCCACGTGCTGATTATTGCATGTCACCCCTATTTAGACAGTTTCTCATGGAAGATCTCAGGCATATGTTATGCTTCGGCGACAGCGTCGGCGACTCGATCGGTGACAATGTTGCGCGGTTGCTACGCACTGTGTAGCACCCGCCTAGCACTATCGCTGACGCTGTCGCCGAAGTATAACATGTGCCTTAGAAAGCTTCACCTTAGCGTCATTCTACTGTGGCAAAAGAGTTATGTAGAATATGGACGTCTGCGTTTAGCTACATCCTCTGCAACAACCGTTTCTCTTCAGATGCATCTGCTGATGACGCCGTCCTTTCACAGCTTCTCCTACATTCCTTCTTCGCTGCCTTTGTTCGATCATTCTGCGCTCTATTCAGACGAGAATTTAGTTCTTCCCCAAAAAGCGACTCTTTTCACGAGGGCATTTCTCGGCCCTCCGGTGCTGTGTGCGCGAAATCATATCAGCTGCTCTTGAATTCTGCGCGCTTCGGCACCCTTTCCCGTCCTGCCCCACAGTAGATATCCACTCTTCCTCGAACTTCAGAAACTACGCGAGCAGACATCCTGCCATGCAGTCGTTCGACGTGCTCCCTCCCAACGTCAATCGATCGTGTCGAGCTATGGAATGATGACGAAAGTCGGCCGTCCAAGGCAAAAGCTGGTCGATAATGGCCTGCTGCTCCTATCGATCATCCATTGGATCGATCGGGTTTGGTGTTCGATGAAAAACCGGTTTCCTTATCGTCTGCTCGTCGACAGGGGTCCGTGCTGCGGGTCTGTGCTGCCCAACGGAGCGTTTCTCGTCCCCCGTCGAATCTCCAGTGTCGCCACCGACCACCGTACCCCCGCTCGCACTTCGCGCTCGCATCTCCCGCTGTGTGTGTATCGGAGCGAGAGAGGAGAGGCAGCCGAGAGAGCGCCGAGAGACCAAGTGAGAGCGGTCACGTGCGCCTCAGCGACAATGTTGCTGCTGCGCCACGTACCTTCAAATCGAACCTTCATTGATTCGGGAGTTGCCCTCAGAAGTCCGCTGGGTGTGGGCAGGCAAGACCTCCTCCGAACCTCTTCATAGACACAAGGCTGGGTCCCGATGTGCTCGCTCGAGATCTCCTTGCAGTTCTGCGCGCACAACGGATCGATTTTTCCGGGAGGCGAAAATTGACTGTGAAAGAACGCGCTCGACGGCGATATCTGGTTCCGAGTTGATATCGATCGTTATCGGGGAGACACCGACTTTTCACCTCCGTCGTGCCACACAGTAGCGCGATCTGAGCCAGGTTGGTGTGTTCGGATGGGCAGCCAGCACTACCGTAGCGGGACAGGCGCGGTCCGCGGAGCAGGGTCGGCCGCGAGCTTCTGTAGCCCTGTCAGTCGGCGGCCGAGGCCTCTGATTCGACGACGACCGAGTGCAGACCGCCCTTTTTGCCGATGCCATTGGGCGGCCTGCGGAGTTCCGGCTAGTGCGCGTTTTTCAGCGGTTGCGACATGCCTCGACCTTTCAATGGAGCTTTTTCTTCGCGTTTTTCCTTCTCTCTGAAAGCCGGATCGCTGTCCGGCTCTTCCTAGGCCCGTGGGTTCGTGGGATCTCTTCGCAGAGATCATCGTGGCTGCGAGACGCCAATCTGCCTTGGAAACATCGTTTCTTAGAAGTTCGAAAAGACAGCGCCGTCGCATTTTGTGAGGGCTCGCTGGGGTTGATGAACCCTCCCACTTGCCTGCTTTGAGAATTTGTTGTCGAACTGCGTCTCTTCGGCTCCACTTACTCACTAGTGCTCTGGCAGAGTTTCTCTGAGCTCTACGCCGATTTTTACACTTACACGCACACTCACCTACATGCGCTACTTTTGATACGCTTGGCGCTGTGTCGGCTAACAACGCTTTTGTCGCCTCTTTCTGCTTTTTGGGAAGTGATTCTGGGAACCATTTCAGAACTTTTGGGGCACTGTTAAGGTTATAGGCCTCCTTTAGGCCAATTATTTACCAAGACATTCATGGAATAAAACTATCATGCTTCGCCAGTGACCATGTTTAGCTTCTTAGGGAAATGACTTTTTACAAATAATACTTCGTAGGGTGTCTTTTTTTGATTTATTGAAGGTATTTTTTGCCTTTCACAAAGCTAGTCAAAGATGCAATCAAAACTGTGAAATTCTAGCCGCCCATTTTTAAGTACTGCTATTGACAGTCGAGAACTAGTACGACAAGAGAAAAAGACTAATATTTCTTTAGGAGAGAGGAAGAAAGCCTTTGACAGATATTGCGCTGCTCTGACTGCATGTACGGCGCTTGAAAAATGGGTACTGCGCTTTCCGTTGATTACTATAAGGTTTGCTGAAAGGCACATATCAATGAGAAGACGATGATTTCATTCTAATTGGAGAGGCCAGATATTTAGCAAGAGGTTTCTGGTTGGTTTTTACCAGGATCAACCTTCTGGTGCACGTAGGGATTGCGGCTACTGGTTACGAATTGGAAGTGGCGAAATTTTAAAGCAAAATTTTCTTGTTATTTTGCTGCTTCATATGCAGATTGTAGGTGCATCATTGACGAACTGATCGCGCCATTTTCCATGGCATTTTGGATCGATCACAAGCACCGGCGATCGCCTTGCTTAAAGGACCTTTAGACCCGGGAGAGAATGCTTTTTGGATTCTATCTTTTCCAGCATTAGCAATATAAAACATAAGAAAATGTAAAATTCGAAGAAGTGAAGAAATGTGTAAAATAATAGAATTTTTAAAATTATAATTAATTGAAAGAATGGTGTGTCACAAAATATAAAACATATAAAAAGGTTCGTTACGTCACTGCCTTCAGAAGAACCTTTGTGTTATACTGCTCCCGTGGCTCTTCAAGATAAAGCATAGCACACTACATATTCTCGGGGGCGAGGCGTGCTACGGGGGGGGGGAGGGTAGTGCGTGCAGTGCTGTGATGACAACTTTTCTTGCTTCTTTTTTACTGTAACTTCATATTTCAACGGAATCCTATCGCTGGAATGATTACGGCAAGGAAGAGGTGGCATGCGTCCTACCCTACCGTCAGCTATTCATCAAACCAATTCAATCCTATGAGACCGTCATCCCCACCTAAGCCTCACCCAGCATAGCGCCCAACTCTCCATGAGGCCATCAGCTATATATTTCATGGAGCTGGGAGGAGCAAAATAAATAAAAACACTAGTGGTGTTGTTCGGAACATAAGCCATGGGCAACAAAACGAAATTAGCGAGCTCCGGTAGCGCTGCTAACATCTGTGCCTCATCCACCTATAGTGCCGTGTTTGAAGCAAAGCTTTTTGAAATCAAACAACGAATAAAAGTCTACACCTCTTAGAGCCTTCATTTCATTACTCCGAACTGCTCTATAGTATGTAGCTGCGATTCAATTATTTAAACATGCATGCGCTCTCCCTATTTGCGTCGTGCTCTTACTAAGGAGCCTAACTACTTCAGAAGAAAGATTTCTAAATATGTAGGAGGGCCAGACATTTTCCTCTTCAAAATAGCCTAGCTGTAGTACAAAACCTTGATACCGTTTGTTTCCGTGTACTACAGCATAAGTGCTTTCGAAAACAACTGAGCAGGATTTGAAAGAAGATAGATAAACGTGAGAATTTGGGGTTGTGGTGATGCTGCAACGGAGTCTGAAAGAAGCGAGGTGCAGGATGGAATCCTCCCCTATCACCCGAGCTGTCCTGGTGCCAGTACCTCCATGTGCCACCGCCTTTGTCGCCTTTTAGTATCTTGGTGCTTTATAACCGCATATTATCTTGATCAGTTGACTCATATTTCGTTGAATTCCGTGAACTTTGTACTACAGTCATTGTATAAGACTTCTCCATTTTACAGGGAAAGGTTATGAGAAAATAGGTGGTTCGGTTTAAAAGCAGTAACGAAGCAGTCCAATTCCTTTTCACTGGTGAAGGTTGCCACATGGCTTCGACCTCTTCGAGTCATGTAGTCCGACGCCATGGCCTTTCTTCCCACACACCTGGTCCGTGGCAAGCTCGTGTGAAGACGGGTTGCCCTCGCCGCTTCGATGGCCACATCGCGTCGCAGAAAAACCGAATGTCGCAACCACGACCGTCGCTCTTGAATTGAAATTGACCGCTTGCACAGCCCGGGAATCAGCCGTCGCAGGGGCTCCTGCGGGCCACGATCCCCCCGTCGGCTTCACCCGTGTAGAAGACTCTGATGGGTACGACCACCTCGGTAGAGCTCCCGAGCGTACCGAAGACGAGCGCCACACACTCGCTCACACACGCACATCTCGCGCCCCGTATAGCACCGCCCACACCGTCTTCTCTACACGCATTGTGAGGCGCGTTCTTATGCCTGTGTTTGGCCTTCTGTTCGCGTTTCTTCAGAAATCTCACTTTCTCGTCAAGGAGGTCCTCTACGCGAACGACTTCCTGCTTTTTACGCCTTTAATTTAATGCAAAAAGAACCACAAAACTCCGCTCGCCCCAGCGCTCTTCGCACAGTCGATTCTTGCCCATGAAACGGCTAACTATGAGAGGCTTTTGTATAGTGTGGGACTCTCCTGACATCTATATCGATCCGCCGATTTGAAAAAGATCCTTATAAAGTTCACGTTGGGTCAGACGCATGAGCAGACAGGGCCCTTTTAAGTGTATGAGCGGCCTTTCCGAGACTTTCGAAACCTTTGTGCACAGATTTGAGCTCAACTGCTCGCAAGGCTATGCTGAAACATGCGTATGTGGCGATGTGGCAGAGTTACCCGTCAGTCGTCTTCTTGGTCTAGACTCTCTAGGCTCTCTTCGGTGCAAGTCCGAAAAAGTTGGTTCATCCCACTTCTCTCCATTAAATCGGAAGAGTCGGTCCACAACGTTCGAAGATGTAAAGCATGAGCACGGATGCATGTACCTGTGACTGCAGGAAAACATCTGAGCCTGCTTTGGCTAGAGTAAAATTGGTAGATGTGGAAGAGGTACATACAGATTGAACCCAACTACGAACCTGCACCTAGGTTCCTTTAACAAATTTTCCCAAAATTCTAACCCAGCCCACATTGGCAGCTCATGACAGAGCAAGTAGGTGGGAACAGTGACTCTTAAGTTTGTAATTGTTCTCCCTACCGTAATGGACGCAATGGTACGATACTCATGAGTCAATGAATAAGGTCCTGTCGTAGAACCGAGAAACACCTCATTTACAACAAATTCACTTTACAGCTAGGCTTCAGCTATGAACTTTGCATAGCCCAGCAATGTTCTGATACCGAACCTCCTCAGAGGGGACAAATAAAATGCGCATTTACACGGCGAACCATTAATACCTTTGTATGTGTTCACCGCCTGTTCAACTACAACTAACAGCGCTTTCACTGGACCAGAACGACCGCAGTGAAACTGCCGTTTCGAAAGGCAGTGCACTGAACTGTGAAAAAATTCGCGGCGCATCAGCCCCATTAGGGCCAAGAAATTGCAGATCGACCTGCTTCGGCCGAGGCTCTCCTTCTCAAGCGTTTTTGCCCGTCGGTTGCAGATTTTTCCCGAGAGATCCACGCTATATCATCTTGTGTTGCAAATCGTTTAAAAAGGCCGCCCAGTACTTATTTTCTTGCACCAGTTTCTAAGAACCGTAGAGGTTAGTCGCATTAATCTTCTGAGTGCCGCTCGTGCTGTTTAAGCACGTTATCGAGACTTGTTAGATGGTTTTTGAGATGATAAGTCGCCCTAATCCTCCTCGTCATTTGGATGCCAAAAAACCTGGATGTGAGCTTACGTTGCAGCTTAACGGAATGGAGATGAGTAGTAACTTCGTTGATTGATTCTTTTTGATAACGACCTACCCCGCCGCTAAGTGGAGGCAGACCTGACCCTAAAGCCAGCCTGTACCTAGCGAGGTGCTATTTTAAAGCGTCTGCCGCGATAGACGAACTGAACCTCCCCGTTTCAATTAAGTAGGGAACATAGGGAGCAGACGCGCTGAGCCGTGCTATGTGCTGCTTTCTACATAGGTACGTATCGAGGAGGACACGTCAAACCGCGTACCGGGGATGATAACCTTTGGAAGCTCGTTCTGCCGTCCCGTCCCTTCCCCTCCCTGCCACTGGTCCTTGGCTCTTCAACTGCATGTGCGTGAACTCACTCGGCTGCTCGCAAATGTCGTGCCGCCTTTTTTCATCTGCTCTGTCGTTGTCCTCGCCGCCGTCGTCGGCGTTGTCGTCCCCGTGCATTGACCAAATTCAATTCTGGTTTTCGCGAAACTTCAACATCCTCTAGGCGCGTCGCGCGCGCGACGGCGCGCGACGACCGAATCCGGAAGTCCTGTCGCTGCTGATCCTCACCGCAGGGCCCTTTTCTGTCCTTCTGCCACTGCATCTGCTGCGGGGAAGGCCTTCACCGCCGAGTGTGAGGAGCAGCAGCGGCGATGCCAACGGTTTGCGTGCCGTGACGATCGCAGAGGAACGAAAGTGCGAAGCAAAAAAAATTGCAGCCCCCTCGGCCCTGGCCACCGAAAAAAATGACGTCCGTTGCTGCCCGGCGAACTGCTGAAGAGAAGCCGACGGCTTTGCGAGAACGTTCGCCGCTTAAAACGAACTACACTACAGTAGTCCAGCCCTAGCCTTGAACATTTCAAGTAAATGTTTACTCGTGTGTAGACAATGCGAATGCAATCCAATCACCCGGCTGAACCCTTCCATTTACACTGTCCCCTAGGATGTTGATTACTTCCATGAATTTTTTTCAGAATACGATTGCCCATGCGCCTCCGGGAGTCGATTTTTCATGCGGTTTCACTTTTAGGCTAGCCTTCTTTTTATCTATCGTGGTCAGCTTGAATTTGCTTCAGGCAGAAGAAGCATCGACCTCTTTGGGCCGATATCGGTGATACAGTCCAGAGAGACAGAGAAAACGACTTTCATATGACAAGTAGAACTAGAAGGCGTGGGGCACTCCTACTGATTAAATCCTTTCTTATCCCTTGCCTCCTCGGCCTTATAGCTCTATCTGTTTAGAATATGTGCTTATCTCATACGGATTTTTCGATGTTATTTCACACTTTTCAACTCATTCACGCTTCAACTAAACTGCCACTATAAGTAGCGGTTGCTGCACAGCGGCAGTGGATCAACCTCAAAAAATATTGTTTTTACCCTTCGGGAAACGATGGCAATAAAACTGCCTCTTAGAATTTTGCAGATATAGGCTCAGTTGCTATTAGCGCTGATTTGAGCGCAAGCAAGCAAGGCAAGCAGGAAGACTGAAGACTGAAGCAGGAGTATCCTCCACTAGGACAGATCCTGATTTTCTTAAAAAGATTATTCTAACGGATTTATTGGAAGATACGGTTCGATACCTGGGAAGCTATCGAAAAAGCTCAACTGACTTGCTGACTTGAAAATGGAAATTGTGTTCCTTAGATAAAAAATTTTCATGAAGGGTAGATTTTTTATCCAATTTGCCATCCACCAAATTGCAAGAAACAAAATTTATTTTAAAAAAATTGAGCGAGGATCACCTTCTTCGCTTCTTCGCATGGCTGGGCACTGTTGAGATAATGTGCCTAGCTGCCTAAAGGGAAGGTAAGGCAGTAAGCACATGGACAGTATCTTCATAGTGAAAAGAAGTTTCTAGAGATCGTCGTCATCTCATAAGTGTAGAACGGCTGTCCATGATATGACAGCCCAATTGGCTTGTGTTCACCAGGGACGTTGCTGACTGTTCGATAAAAAGCCCATCCCTCAGTGTGGTTGCTGCTGTAACAATGAAGTGCTCTACTTCTGTAGTGGTGTATGTTGTGATGTGTGGGACGGGTCCTCGTGAACACCCACTAATTTTGCTGCGATTTCAGTTCGAATCGAAACCGGACGTGGGACAGCTGCAGTCGCAGATGCAGATGCGTGAGGCGAAGCCGTACAAGTGCACGCAATGCGTGAAGAGCTTCGCCAACTCGTCCTACCTCTCGCAGCACATGCGAATTCACCTCGGCATCAAGCCGTTCGGGCCGTGTCAGTACTGCGGCAAAAAGGTCAGTCCGTGTTCTAGAACAGCAGCGCCTCCTGGATGGGCTTAGTTAGGTTCTTCAAAAACTCTAGACCTTCCCTTGTGCTCATGAAGAAGTTGCGAGTTGGCCTTGAGTCGTCGATTCACACTGCTTTTCCTAATCAATCCAGAGCAGCAAAACTCTCAAGGATTCGCTCACGCTTCCGTAATCTGAATTGAACAAGGAATGTCTCTAAATTCTTGGCCATTTTCCCAAAATGGTTTGAGCTTTTGCTGCATGGCTATTTAGACGATTCTCCAATATGAAGCTGAATGAATGGAGCTGCCTAATGTTGGTTCTTCGAAAACCAAACAGGCATCAAATGTACATACATAATGAGAGGAACGGTCGCGTCTTTTTAGTTATTCGCTGTTTCCCTAATCTGGTTCGCAGAGCTGATTCTTTGCTCGTACGGCTTCGCCTAAGCGTTCTAAGTCAGAAAACTAGAAACTGCCTCTACATGATGAACGACAAAAAGATCCAACCATCGATTTGCTTCGTACGCTGTGCCTTTTGGATGAATGGCAGTCTCTTAATAACTAATAAGTTTTTTGTTTCTATCGATAGTGATTAATGAATGGTTGAAGTCTTTACATCAATGGGAAGTAAATGTCGAAACTACAAAACTGTTTGATTAAACTATTCCTAAAACACATTTAGAAAAGGAGCATACAGCCGCATATTGATATGGTATGTTCTATCAACAACAGGTAAATTATGCATGGACTGATATCACATTTGTAGCAGTATCAAGCGTATTTAGGATCGTAACCTGCCTTCATCTTTTAAGCTTCCCATTAAGTTCCTACTTCTTTGTTGGCAACCACAAAAACTGTTCTGCGTCCGTTTTTTATTTGTTTTTATGGCCGCCGTTTGTTCTGGCACATGTAGCAGTGCCAAAGAAAAAAGAGGCTTGACCTGTTAGTTTTTGGGTTGCTGAAGAAATGTTGAGAAAAGCAGAGCGAAAAAGAGTTCGGCTGCATCACACTTTAATCGAATTATCATCAACGAAGCAATAACGAAGATTTTATAAGAGCGACAAGATCTTTGGTGAAGCTAATTGTAGTTCCAAATTTACTGTCGCAAAGCCGAAATAATTGGAGCGTCTTTGAAACGACGAGGCTAAGAGTGGAAGTTTTGATGGATTCGGTACCTTCTCCGACGTTGTTTGCCTACTCCGCTAGAATTTTTTGGATGTCGTCTCCGTTCTCTTATTCAAGAATATGAATTGGCCCGAAGACCCCGGCGCTCTTAGGCGGTGAGGATTCAAAGTGAGATAAAGAAGATTCGGGTTTGCCAATCCATTTACCCCACTTCCCTTCGGTATGAGCTGACCATCACCTCTGAGGCGCTCGTCGACGCGTACTGAAAGAAGCTATGATCAGTCCGAATGCGTCTGCCGCCCAGTTGCGAGCCGTGGAATCGTTCGTTTTTCGCGTCCGAATTACATTTCGCAGAGGAAATCGAAGAGGTCTAACCATGCGGTGGCGATATACATTACAGCAAAATGCACAATTTCACAAAGAACGGAACCCAACATCTTGCCGAAGTGTGGCGGTTAGCATTACACTGTAAATCCCAGTCTTTGGTTGATTTGTCTACTCTTGTTCCGGTTATGTGGAGGAAATGAGCGCTACGTTGCTGTCCGGTTCTAGAGGGTTCCCTTTGAGTTTCAGGACAGCGTGGTGTCGACATGATTATCTGTGCCCCTTGTTATACACAGAATGTGTTGAAGGTGTTCGGCTAATCGATGAGGTTCGGGGTGGCCGACGCCGTCACGGTGGTGTGCACTATCGATTCGGCTGCATTCGGAGGCTCTGATGTCTCACAGGCCTCGCCACGTGCGATAATTCGGACAAAGCAGCCGGGCGCCCCTCGAACGAAGTCTGTGCTGTTCCGAACTGTGCGCTGCTATCAGTGGCCGCTAGGTTGCGCACTGTATCGCACCGGCCAATAGCGCATAGTTAGAAGGGGGCGTGCCCGCCGCGCAATTGGCCACGCGGCGCGAGCTCGCTGTGTGCTGATGTCTGTTACCATAACAAGAGAATCAGCATCTCCACGCGATGCATTCTCAAGTGGAAGCACTGAGCGCAGTAGTGCTTCTGAAAGTACGGTAGTTATTAGAGGCGACAAAAGAATTACTCTTCGGAAAGCTTTTTCTTCGGTGTTGTCTAGTGAGCGTGCCCAATTAAGTTTAATAAAATCCGTCTAATGAAGCTGTGGAGCTCAGCTGCTGATTTGCCCTGGCCGCGTCTATAGGGCAACCTTTGAAATTCAAGCAAAAAGAAGCCGTTCTGGGAAAATAAAAAGAGCGGGACTGGAACGTATTACGCCGACACCGGTCATTCAGCTGATTCTTAACACTTGACAAGTGCCGCTGCCCGGCTTTCTCAGTCAGTCTTTCTCAGTCTGCATTTGGAGAGCACATAGTTAAGCACCGTAAACACCGAAGGCATGAGAGGAAGCGGAGATATAATGGTGTTTCACCGCTAAGGATTTAATCGTAGGGTGTTTGGATGTGAACGAGAAAGTAGTATCGAAATGTACAATCACAGCCAAATCTGATATTTGTTAATACAGTATTTTGTTGATATGGCATGTTAATACCGGAAACAGAAAGTTTTATATTTATAAACGTTACAAACCTAAGTTTAGAAGCATTTTTATGCCCATGTTTCATGTTAGTGTCGTGTTTGCTGCAATGTCTGTTGATGCCATATCAACAAAATACATGGTATGTGGTCGTACTTCTCAGTGTTGCACCGGATACCGCGAAATCTGCTGTGGCACCTAACGCGCCATGAAGGACTAAAAATTAGACCGTTTCTCTGATTACCCTTTTAACCTATTGTGGTTGGTAACATAACTTGACTTTTTGCACAATATTATATTAGGCTGTTGCAAATTAATCTTCGTTTCGAGGTATGTATGAATAAATAAGTTTTTTACCTTAAATCATTCTGTCTCAGGGAAAGCCACGGATACCTTTCGGTAGGTTTTTCCTGCTCTGCTCGATGTCGCTCTAATTTTTCTAGCCGACTTTTCACCAAAGAATTTATCTGCGAGTTTTGTCGACTGTAGTGAAACCCGTGGATGGTGACTAGCCTCAGGGAGTCCAAATGTCTTCCAGTAGGACTGCGCGCCGGCTCAAACGAGCCATTTAGTCCAAAATTGGCTGTCTTTGGACATGTCTAGGTCTAAGGAGCTCTGGCCCCAAATAGCCTGGATATGAGTCTCAGGATTGTCATGTCTGGAGCGTAGTCCAAAGGGTTGCTAGCAAGACGAGGTACCCTGATGTCACACCTCTTGTCACGGCTATTGTAGTAGCATTCACAATGGTCGTGGGTGGACAACGTTCTTTTAAAGAGAGCGTGCAAGCGCTTCAGGCCAAGGATGGAGGCCGCCACTGCGGATGACGGAAGATATATTGTGTAATTTTACTTTTGAGATATTCTCTATTTATGTGTTGAAGAGTTTGCTATTTCATTTGTATCTTTTGTAATGTTCATGGTTAGGATGAGAGGATCACGGCGTGCCAATAGCTCTTTCCGGCAAGCGGTTTCAAAATATGTATCACTTCGGAGCTATTAGAAAATTGCATACAACGGTACACTATTGAGAACCATTATTCTCACTTCCAGGTGGGAAATTCTCTCGGTGCGCCTTGCTGAAATACGCGAAAGATGGCTGCAACTTTGTTATCGTGTGTGATACATCTATGTGTGCAGTTATAAGCACGACTTAAATCTTTATGGATATGCCAGCTCACTCTCAACATCAGCTAGAAGCTGTCTAAAAACTAGCAAGCCCTAACAAGCTTAGAAGCAACTTTCTTTGAAAAATACAATGAAACGCAATGCCTGCAATTTTCCTAATTCAAGGCGAAGACTGCCCCACGCAGTGTTTAGGGCCTTTCTCGTATGCCGTTACGCATACAACAGCATACGGGAAATGGAGTTGTCGCAAACTGTAGATTTCCAAAAAGGAAGTGCTAAAAAGCTTCGACACAATGGTAGAGCCACTTTTCGACATTGTTGACATTTTTAAGCCCGGCTTGAGATTTCTCGACAACTGCTTGTCAGTAGAGATGTACTGTGAGAGTGATAGCAAGCACTTGAGAACACTGAACAACGCAATGCCTTTGCTTAGATTCTTGCAACGCTTGTTGAAGGCGATCTGTTTTTATCAGTGCTGTTAGTTCATTGCTTACTACATTCTCCTTATTTATATGTACTGCGTTTATCATTATTCTAAATGCTTGTATGTACCTTTGATACCCAAATAAACCGTTTACCATGTCAGTAAAAAATTGAATGTAGAAGAAATGCTTTTTTGACGTGGCCTAATATTTCAGCTACGCGCCAACCTCACGTTTTGAGACCTTTATTGCCACTTCTTCTCCCAGAAGAATAGCCGCTGGATTTGGCTTCCAGCACGTTTTTTGCAGTTCCGATTCGTTCCTGTTCGTTCTGCAGAGAAAGAGAGGAATAGTAGCCTTCGATCCATCCACCTTGATGTGGACGCAGCGGACAAGCGATGACCTTCGCCGCTGCCACCATATGCAGCCGAAGAGGCACTCCTTCGGCGTTCGCCGGCGGTTTTTTCGCCCCGGCCCAAGGTCTTTTTCGTGGCGTTTTTGCCTACGGTACCTGCCGTAAAAACGCGATTCGCGCGTGAAAACGCGAACGAAGGGTGGAATTTGGTCGACAACGTCGGCGGACAGAGCTGCGAGCAGCCGCCAAAGTGCGTCTGGTCGCTCGCTGCATCGGAGCGCAGCTTGGTACGTGGCGATCGTTAAGGTCGTCGACTGAGCGAGCCCCTCGGGGTGCGTGCGCACTCGCCAGAGAATCCGTGCAGTGTTCTGAAGGAGCAAAACAGAGGTTGCCTGGAACCTGGGAAATCTGTGTCATAGAGTCGCCGAACCGCTGATATTCTGCAACGTCTCAAAGATGGTTTTGCTGCATCGTCATATGAACACCTCGAAATATCTCACGAGCGAACTAAATTACCTCCTTATAGATGGCCTGTAAACACTTTATCTGTGGGTTCCAAACTATAAAACTTGCCAGTGCAATAATCCCACTCTAACGGCTTTTCGGCGCAGCTCTGCATATCCATTGTTCATCGAGTGGTAAGCTACCAGTTTTGAGCATAAGATCTAGGAGTGGATTTGTTTCTGTAGTGATAGCTCTGTGTACATCAATATACGGCAGAAAGTCTGTTAATGCAAAGCCCAGGTTTATTGAGGAGTTGGAATTAAGCGTGCCTTAAACGACTGTATGTCTTTCAATAACCTTGGATTTCTCAGGCACTCCCCCAAGTTTTGGAAGGTTCGGTTATTCCTCTGATCGTCCTAGGCCAGACGAACTTATTGCTACTCTGATAAGGAAGCAGGCAAGAATGCTGAAGCCTTCACGGCAGCTTGAGCCCAGCCTGTCACTCTATTTGACGTTTCGATCGATGAAATTGAATAAACCTGAAGGTGGTACACTGCGTTTATGGCTATGTAGTGTCACGGGAAGGCTCATTGTGATACAATTCAAATTTGAACGGTCAATTTGGTACGCAGAAACACACTAATGTCCTATGAGTTTGAGGAAAAAAGCGATGCCTTGCTTGTTCTTCTGTGAACAGCATTTCCGTTATTTCCACGACATTATGTCTAGTTTGCTCATGGCTCAGCTTCTACTTCTTAAACAAATAAACAAAGTTGACAAGCTGAAAATGACACGCCTCTGTAAACTCCGACCTTCTACCTACTTGTTTATGGAGACAGTTAATATGCAGATGTAACTGCAATGAATTATGTTGATCTATCTTCTACCTGTGGGCGCGTGTAGCGCAGTCGGAAGAGGCGCGTGTAGCGCAGTCGGAAGAGGCGCGACTGTCGCGTGCACCCGATACCAGGTTCCTGCTTCGGATTTCCCTCCCAGGCCAACCAAGCCTTCCATCCCTCCGGGTTCGGTGAATTGGTACCAGACTTGTCTGGAAAGGATAAAGCGCTGACTTGTTCATCGGCTGGCCACCGCAAGTCATTGTATGGCAAAATACGCATTCATGTCGCCTCCACGACATCCCGTAGAAGTAGAATGCGCTGGCGCATCCCAGAAGGGATTGAGTAACGCCGTCCTTTATCCTTTATCTTTTCTACCTGTACCGATGTATATCCAATGAGTGCAGTGATAGAAGCGCAGAAGCGCATATGTTATTGCAACTGCTATTACAAATACGTGGGTAATGTGAGAAAACCGACGTGCATTATCGTTTTATACTCCACCTTGGAACTCAAATGAGTTGTGGTTTATATGTCTACCTATTACTTTATTAGAGTAGTTTCTGGAGGACATGCCTTTATGTCTGTCTGTAGAATATTTCTCGAGGTACAAGTAGCGTTCAAAGCATGCGCAAACAATAAGTGAAAAACTTTCCATTGAGCGATATCGAGTCGAGTAGCCTTTGCTTCTCTTGGCAAAAGCAGATGCGAAAAAATTGAGCGTGTAAAGTCCTTCGAAATTATACACCTTTTTGTGCTGTTCTCCTTCAGTTGCATTTTTCTTTTTTCAAAAAAAATCGAGAAGAAACGCCGTGTCATAATCGATCACGTTTTATGGGGCTTTTTCTGCAGCGGAGAAAAGAAGCCGTTGAGAGCAGGTGGAATGGGCGTCGCAGCTATCGTGAGCTGCCCGTTCTTATTTGACTTCGACTGACTACGCTCGCGCTGACTTTTACAGGCAATAGGGCAAAGTGTCCTCCCTTTGCAACCTTGCAAAGCCACAATCTCCATCAGGTCCCGAGGAATATATGGTCACAAACGTCCGTAGACAAAACTAAGGGGATGTCTTGACTCCAGGAAGCATCGATATGCTGAACTGAGTCTTGGGGAACCTCTATCTCATCTAGTTCTCACACATAACTTGAATTTTTGTCTCTTTATTTTCGCTGTGATAAGCTATGTGGATATGGATATTAGATCCCAATGCTGCGGAGATCTGCCATATTGAGCACTCACTCAAATGGTTAGCCTTGCTATCTTTAAAAAAGTTATTCATCGAGAAATGTGGAACGGAGAAAAAATCGAGAAATCAAAAAAAAATCGGGAAGAGTGAATCATTGTCATATCGATCATTTGACTCCCACGCTACCTACAACGACTTACAGAGCAGCCTTTGGTGCCTTTTGGGATTGAAGTTGATTTTTGAGTTACTATTCAAATGCTCTTCAAGTTCCCTAAACCAAGGATAATACCTTGAAATTAATCTTTGTTTATGCTTTCAGTTCACGCAGCTCTCACATCTTCAGCAGCACATTCGTACGCATACCGGCGAGAAACCGTACAAATGCAAGTACACCGGCTGCGAGAAGGCGTTCTCTCAGCTCAGCAATCTGCAATCCCATTCACGATGTCATCAGACGGACAAGCCGTTCAAATGCAATAGGTGAGAGCCCTTGTGTTACACCAAAAAGAAGAGTGATGTTTTGAGAGCTTTGAGAAGTGGTGATCTTTTGGAAATGGGATTGTAGCCTACCAATGCTGCGTTGCTTTTCCTATCGCTTTCCGTAATCACCAACCAAAGGGAGGTTTCGTCAAAGGCAGACAGATGGAGACGTAAATGTTGCTAACTAGAGCAAAATCTTTGGGTAGGACGCTTAAAGAAAATCTTTCCACTTGTCTTTCCAAACCTCAGAGCTTCCATGTCACCAGTGTCCACGTCGACTGCTGTAGGTTCCTTTGTCACCTGTCTCCTCGTCATTTGTAAACCCTCACGTTCTGGTCCTGTTTACGTAAACGGAGGATTTTTCACCTCTGACTCCCAGCTTTTTAGGAGGTTTGAAAATTGTCTAGAAGTCGTGCAAGCTTGCAGACTGGTTGGTCGCAAAACCTATTTTCGGCGAGTAAAAAGAAAAGTTGTTCAAAAATCTTTGTAAAACCGTTGCTAAAAAAATCCCTTGGAAGGTTTTTCTTGTGTACCGCTCCAAATCAAGCGAGGAGAATGTGGAGAAAGCAGTGGCAATTATGGTGAAGTTACTGCTGATGATCCCCTACTAACTGACGTTCCCAAGTGTTAAATCTAATATGTAGTACAGATCTCAGCCTTTCTCCTTAAAGTTGGCAACTAACTGGGCGGTTTCGGCCTAGTATAAAAGAGTGGTAAAGAAGACCAACAAGATATGCTTCAAACTATGAGTTATTTATTTATTTATTTATTTATTTATTTATTTATTTATTTATTTATTATATTTGCAAACGGCAAACATTAAAAACTAGGCTCAATACTACAAAGCCAAAGCAAACACAACATGCAGTACAAAATATATACAACGAGTTGGTAATCGGTATCACTTGTCGACTTGTCTCAATAAAGAACATATCTAAGTAATGTATTGCTAGCAAGCCGGTGGCGATGTCCGTTCATCCATGTGGTGCCACTGGAAACTGCCCGCTTTGCGAGCTAAGCCGAACACGGACATTCGATTGCAGGCGACAGGCCTTTGTGACAGGCCGGCCTACGAACACCCATGTCACATCGCATGGTGTATGACATTGCAAGTTTTTCGTGATAGTGCGACGGCGTCCGCGGGAGCCGACGCGCACTCGCAAAGCCCGGCGAGTGTGGAAAGTATGCGAGGGTCCCTGATGCGAGGACGGCATCGGGGGACAACTGAGATAGTCCGAAAGTCCCGTAACGTAAGCAGGACCCGCGTAGCAACGCTGAATGTGGGTACGTTGACGGGCCGCCCGTGCGAGTTGGTTGAAGCACTGGAAGGTAGAAGAGTTGATCTCTGTGCGGTGCAGGAGACGAGGTGGTCCTGCCGCAAGTTAAGGAACATAGGACGTGGCTTCAAGGCCGTCCTATGTGGAAGTCCCAGGACCACCAGTGATGTCGGAATAATCGTCTCCGAACAATTTCGTGACTCTGTTGTAAGCGTCGAACGCTTTGACGATCGATTGGCGAAGATCGTTGTCGCCGCTAAGGAGCGACTTTATCACTTCTTCTCTGCGTATGCTCCGCAGACTGGCCGCTCCGATCAAGCCAAGGATGAGTTTTGGAGCCTGCTTGATGAGAAGACAACAGAGGTACCGCCGAAGGATGTCATCATAGTCGCTGGTGACCTTAATGGACACGTAGGTGCTGCGAAGGACGGGTACAGCTGTCATGCTGGTTTCGGATACGGGTCTCGTAACGCCGATGGTGAACGCATTCTTGAGTATGCGGAATCGCATAATCTCACCATTGTGAACACCGTTTTCCGAAAACGCGACTCCCACCTCATCTCATACTATAGTGCGAGCTCCAAGTCTCAAATAGACTTTGTCCTTGTCAAGGATCGTGACCGAAGCATTACCACAGACGCGAAGATCGTGCCGTTTGAGACGATCGCCCCACAGCATCGACCGCTGGTCTGCACCTTTAAGATCACCCCTCCGAGGGTGCAGCAGGTTGAGCGATGCGGTGCTGAGAGAATCAAGTGGTGGCGAATGAAAGAGAAGGAAGCAGTTGTGATTTCTCGCGTACGGTTACCGACAGTCATGACGATGAGGCCAGGCAAAGCGACTAGGCCCGATGACGTAGCAGCTGATCTATGGAAGTCCAAGTACTGGTGCCAGTGGTTGGCGAAGTTCTTTAATCAGGTTGTGGCGGAGAAGAAATTCCTTGAGTGTTGGCGTCAAAGTACGACGATTCCGATTTGGAAGAAGAAGGGCAGTCTCGCAGACTGCTCAAATTATCGTCCGATTCGCTTGCTTTCGCACAGCATGAAGATCTTTGAGCGAATTGTCGACGGACGAATTCGTGACATCGTCCAGCTTTCCAACAATCAGTGCGGCTTCGTAGCGGGCTGTGGCACCATTGATGCCATACACCCCGCCGCCTCCTGATGGGAAACATCGCGAGAAACAGAAGCCAGTGCATATCGCCTTTCTCGACTTGGCGAAGGCCTTTGACCGCGTACCGCGTGAAGTGATATGGTACGCCCTGCGTCAACATGGAGTTCCTGAAGAGCTCAGTGGGTGCGAATCCTCTACTCTTGTCCAAAGAGTCGAGTTCAAGCTGCAGCTAGAACCTTGATGGAGTTTCCCATCTCTGTCGAGGTACACCAGGGTTCTGCGCTTTCCCCACTCCTCTTTGTTTCGTCATGGATGCCATTACACGAAGTCTTCAGAAGCCCGTCCCCTGGACGTTGCTTTATGCATGCCGATGACGTGACGCTCGCTAGCGAAGACAAAGATGAACTCGAGCGAGAGGTACAAGCATGGTGTGTTCGCTTGGAGCGGTTTGGACTCAAACTGAACTTGAAGAGGACCGAATATCAAACGACGGACGTTACTGAGTCCGGCTCGATCAAGGTTAACGGCACCGAGCTTCCACGCACTGCGATCTTTAAGTACCTGGGATCAGCAGTCGCGTCTGATGGCAAACTGATGGTCGAAGTGAATTCACGCGTGAGTGTAGCTTGGTCCAAGTGGCGCTCGTTGACTGGCGTGCTCTGCGACAAGAAAATACCAGAGCGCTTTAAGTCGAAGATCTACAGAGCAGTCGTCCGGCCAGTAGCGATGTAGGCGCTGAGTGTTGGCCTGCCGCTAAGGAAGTTGAAACGCGCCTCAGCGTCATGGAGACGAAGATGCTGCGCTGGACGGCTGGAATCACGCGCATGGACCGCATCCGAAACTATGCTATTCGGCAGAAGTTCGGTGTCGCGCCGATAGCTGACAAGATGCGCGAAGCTCGCTTGCGATGGTACGGTCACGTTCTGCTGGGAAAGAAGACAGCGTCCGCCGGATAGGCCTTAACTTCGAGGTAATAGGAAAGCGGCCTATAGGGCGCCCGAAGCAGCGATGGGTTGATACGTTACATAAGGACTTGAAAGTAGCTGGTGTCCACCCTGATCTAGCGCTGGATCGGGAAAGGTGGCGTCATGACACCAGAACAGCGGGCCACGCCAAGAAGCGGGACAAACGCTGAAGAAGAAGAAGAAGAAGAAGAAGTATTGCTAGCAAACCGTCAAATAACTAACCGCTAAGTTAAGCTAACTTAGTGCAAATTCATGAATTATTGTTGACGGCGAAGCCCACTGGATATTGTGTCAGACGTGTCACGTAGCCCTGGTGTGCCTTCTCCGAAGAAGAAGAGCGACAAATTAAAATTGGATTAGTCTCCATCTGCTTTCAGCTCCCGACCTCAGCAGCGTTGCAAGCTCGGGCCCTTCACCTTCCACCTAACAGTCCTATGGCATAGAAGAACGGGCTAACTTAAAAGCGTGCGATTATTCAGAATAGAGTGGCGTATTCAGAACAGCGGTCAAGTCACAACTTATGAGGAAAAACCGAGTACTAGCAGGAAGCTGGGGGTTGCTGTGAAACACTGGAGATGTACTCGTGCTGGACAAGTTTACGAAAGACCATGGAAGTGCTGAACCACTGGAAAAATGACAGCACTATCGATACACAATAGAGCGGATCACCGAGGCTTCGATGCGACTACACATGGTGTGCTCCCGAGATCGGCTGAAGGCGATACCAAGCATGGGGCTCGTCAAAATCCTCCAGTGACCTAATTTCTGATTGTCTCCTGAAGAGTTTTTTGACAGCTATGCATATCGCGTCTAGCGCAATCGAAAGAGGTTCCGATCGTCGCGTGCATACGATGCCACGTTCCTGGTTCGGACTTCCCGCCCAGGCCAACCAAACCTTGCATCCTCCGAGTGAGTGAGTTGGTGATAGACTTGTCTGGGAGGGATAAAGTGCCGACTTGTTCATCGGCTGGACACCGCATGCCATTGTACGACCAAATACGCATTCAAATCGCCTCCACGACATCCCATAGAAGTAGAATGGGTGACCATCCTATCCTAAAAGGGATTGACTAGCGCCGTCCTTTACCAGTTATCCTTACGCATATCTCGCATGCGAAAGCACTACTTGTCCACTGCATTGTACCACATTGATCCACTTCGTGGATCAATGTGGTACAATGCAGTGGGACAAAGGTGGACAACAGTGGGCAATCCACGAAAAGGCAAGTGCAAGACATACCGCTAGGTGTATCGCAGCAGTTGTGTTCCTTTCTTCATTTTTGATTAAGGTCAAGGAATAAACATCGTCAATTATCATATTCTGTTCGATGCGCCCCACGTTTCGCTTGTACAGGATAACAAGGGGATTTTTGAATGAGTACTTTCTCTTGTATCCAGCTTGATTGTGAAAAATGTAATAGAAACAGAAACTTTGAACTGGTACTCTGTTCCCGACCGCTTTACCAGCACCCAAAATTTGTTATTAATATGCCTCATTTTCATTCTAAACTGGACACTTTTCATTTACACTGGATAGGTTTAGAAACGAAAAGATACGTTGCGGAACGGACTATCGAAAATTTAAATAGACATGGCCAAGTCAAATTTATTTTTTAAAGAACTTTTTCATACTGATTCTTCACCTTCGCAGCGTCTTCAGAGAAAAATGACCACACTCTTTCAAAGAACACAAAACCCTCGTTTTTTGATCTCCAGCAATATTTTTAGGTTTGTCCCATGGTGGAGGAAAGCAATGAACTTGCTTGTTAATATGTCATGTGGAGAGACTGGTCCGCGATTTCGTTCTATGCATCTCATTGCCCATTGCAATGACAGCGTAAATGCAGTTTACATGTGTATTAATCCAAAATCAGCAAAACTAATCGCAATCGAAAAATAATTGACGCGCTTCTCTCTTCACTCTTCTGTGCTACATAACTTCAGCTAAACAGAATTTGCAGTGTCGATCAAATAAACATAGCAAAGTCTTGAACGAGTGCGCGGCAAAGTTTCTTCACACGAAAATTCTTTATATCGGAGCATTTTGGAGTGAACCTGCGGGAAATTTTGTGCTTATTCAAAAAACCTAAAGTGCACATATTTTCTCTTAACAACCTACATAGAAGTGACTTACTGCGAATTTTCCTGAAACAACAGTTTACATTGCCTTTGCTAAAAAGTGCCTATTTTGACTTTAGATACGTCTACACATTTTTGCATGAAAACAGTCCAGTTTAAAAGAAAAATGGTTACATTAGGTTCGGCAGAAAGTATTGGGCTGATTTTGTGCAGGTTTAAAGGCTTTCTACTCTTGTACGGAACCGCGTTGCCTTCCCTAACCTCAGTCACGCTTCAACTCCAACAGCGTCTTCTATGAATGGCGTCGAAGCACTGGAGCAACGGCAACCGTTCGAAACATCAACGGCGCATTGGGAGAGACAAACGCTGGTTCGTTCGATCCAGAGAAGTAGTCGCCGACCACGAAAACGAACAGCTGTCGCCACGCCCTACGTATATGGTGGAAGACTCCGCCATTTTCGAGGCATTCAAAGAGGATCCGGAGTTTCCTGCAATCTTGCGATGAGACTCAGATGCTGGCGTCTCGGTCGCCTCCACACCCTCAGCTACAGAAATGAGTGGACTCGATGAGTACCTCATGTCTTGACCGATGCCATTGGGTTAGCCAAGGTATCCATTTGTCAGTTTCTCTATCCTGCGCCTGCAGCGAAACGAGTTTCTGGAACACTTGAATGCAGGACATGAGATTTGGGTTCTATACAATTCTAACGATTCTCCATGCATCGTGCCGTCTGGATCTCTCAAGAAGAACACGCAAGCCAAATCAGGCCTTCACCCAAAGGAGTATCAGCTTTGCTCCTCCCGGGATTCGTCAGGAATGCTGTACTACGAAGGTGAGACTTACGCTAACCAACTTCAGGATCTGAGGGACACTCCACAAGAAAATCAGCGGTCCGCCTACTTCGTGATAGTGCAGGGCCCTACATATGTATATAGCTAAAAGATCCACGAGAATTGGAGGAGCATGAATGAAACACGGCTCAGCTCCCACTCTTCCCCTGGCGTTGACCGTTCGACTCCGACTTTCACTTGTTTCTTACTTTTGAGGTATTCCCGTCGAAGAAAGAATTCTATGAAGTTAAAGAAGTTGAACGGGCGGTAGCGATTTCCATGACTCGCAGTCTCCCTAGTCCTGAGAGAAGGAATCGCTGGCCCACCTATTAGGTGAAGGATTGCAGTAACTCAGAGTGGTGATTATATTTTTGAATGGATTCCATTGTATGCTGAACAAAAAAATAAAGAGGAAAACATAGTCAAAAGACCCAAGACTTTCTGACTAGCCTAATCTCAAGAATCACTCATGTAATATTTTTATCACCTATTTCACCTCAATCATTGTGGGTCGTCCAGCGCACGTCAAGTCCCGACCAAGCCCTCCTTCAATCTTTAGTGGCGGATCTAGAGCAAAATGTGCTTGGGCAGGAAGTTAAACTTCTTGCTACCAATGCAATAACCGACCCTTTAACAGGATGTCGCACAAAGATGCGCAGAGTTTTGCTTTAAGGAAATCACTTGTCGTCTGTAGGAATCCCAGAACGCAGTTGCTTGGATATGGCTCGACTCTATGATGCGACGTCCCGTTAATGTACCAGCCAAACTATTGAGTTGAGTCATAAGTTTTGCAACATTTCGTTTTCATGCTGTTCAAAGCAGGGATGTGCTGAATTTCCGTTTACGTGTATTGTATTCCAGTTTCCGCCCATTCTCGAGCTCTCCCGCTCCATATTCCGCGTTCCCGCTTTCAAGCTTCTTCCTAATGAGCATTTTAAGTTATGAATCGTTGGTTTGACTTGTTGAAAAGTTTTATTCTCTAAAACGATGAGCACTCAAGCTGAAAAGTGCGTGATTTCATTTTCAATCAGTTCAAGCCTGGCAGCAACCCAGCACTGAGAGCCAAGCACATTCATGGAGTCACCAGCAACTTCGCACCCAACCGAATGACATGTCAGAGATGAAATCAGAAGCTCGTTTGCGCCTAGAAGGACAAAAAAGACGGGCAACTCCCGGGACGGCCAGATGCTGTAAGCGAAAGGCGCCTGCGCAAATCCATCAAGTCGACTCCTTCCGAAACCGGACGAGAGCTGACCGCTGATCTTCACTGCTCTCAGCGAACCATCGTTCTCCGGCAGCTCAAGACTGGAAGGTCGCCAAAATTGCCGACGACAGTGTCTCATGCGTTGAGGGAAGCTCAAACAAATCGTTGTGCTTCCGACTGCAGAGAGTTCCTGCACTGCTTCGATCGAGGGGCTTGCACCGAATTGTTACCATCGATGAAAAGCAGGTGCTTAACGACAACATGGCTGGGACGCAACGGTCGGGGGATCTGACGTCAAACCCGGAGCTCCACCAAAGAAGGTCCTGCAGTCCGTTTTGTAGGTGTGCCATGCTCCAGTGCACCGGGAGCTTCCCTACGTAGTGAACCATCATCGACGCCTTCTTCTGTGAACAATCCGACCAGATCCTGCAAAAATTAGTGGAGAAAGGAGTCGACACGAGCCGAAGCTTCTTCCATCAAGTCAACGTCCGACTGCTCATCACGGAACTTCAGACGTCGGCAAAAATCGAGGAGTTGGGCTGGACGGAAACCAATCGACCGCCAACAGCCTAGACATGGCGTCTTGCGGGCGATGGTGGTAGACGATTTCTTTAGGACAAAATCGACCAAATTCTGCAGAGATGGAGTCCATCCAGTGCATGGAAAGTGGAAGAAATTGGTTGAGAATAATGGCAGTTAGTTTCGTTCAAGTCAATAATTCTTCTTTTGCCATAATCCTATTTTTGTTGGAAGCCAAACTTTGTTGCAAAATTTATGACTCAGCCTATTATCACCCAAAACCGCCTATATTTCCCCTGAAGGATAAGTGTGCCAAAAGCTGTAACAGTGAAATGTAACGGTCTTTAGAATTGACATGATGAAACCACTGCGCTTACGCGCAGTTGTTTTCCTTGGAGTATTATTTTCGTGTGCTGCGGCTCTAGAAATCTCAGGGATGGTCTGTCTGCTGATGTCATTTTTCCGGGTGTTCCTTCACGGAAGGTTGTGGAGATCCTTGAGGATTTGCTGGCCACTGGCTGATGAGTTCTATGAACATGGCAAGTGAATCCAATCAGTTGAACTGTGACGTAGAAACCTCGTGAGATCTTCTTGACGATTGAGACGGGACCGAACCGTGAAGCCTTGGCAGTGAGATGGGACGTTCGTTTTTTGAGTGCAGCGCTTTGCCCTGTGGACGCTGCAATAATGTGTGGTCGATGCCGGCGCAGGCGAAAAGAAGTCGCGGGCTATTCATGCGTACACTGACAGCCGTGCAATGCTGTTTGCAGAATGCTCTCGATGTGCGAAGAACTGAATGTGGCTCTGAGGGGTTGGACGGAGACTGGGAGCGACTTCGTTTCTGCTTAATGCCTCGATTTTCAGTTGTTACAAATGCTTTTCGGACGAACAGAGCTTACTGGAGCACATACCAAAGCACAAGGAGTCGAAGCATTTGAAGGTAGGTGTGAGCTCAGCCGCACCATTCTGTCCGTCACGCGACTGCTCAGTGTCTCTCTTTCAGGTGCACATCTGCCCGTTTTGCGGAAAGTCGTATACGCAGGCCACCTACCTTCAAAAACACATGACAAAGCACGCCGATCGGACGCGGGCGAATCCGTTAGGCGGGTGAGCGAACAGTTCTGAATTTGAAGAAGTTCAGAGAGCTGTAACGTAACGTGTAGCAGAACATTTCCGAAGGGACTGTTGACACCCACACGCGCCGAATATAATTCTTCAACCTACACTCCTTTTGTTAAAAATGCTTGCCTTCAACATTTTTTCCTAAATTGCTCATGGCGAACCACAGAGTACTCCGTATTCTTATAATACATGAGGAATTCTGCATTTACACAGTAATATAGCAATCATTTCCCAAAAGGCAGGTCCCCACCACTCCCCCCAGCGGCTCCACACTCTAATATTGGATCTCACACGTTTGCTTTTCCCTGGCTGATTATATTTTGCCTTAGTTCTGTGAATTCGCGTTTGTCTGGGCACTAAAGGTGTTACAAAATACTGTGGTCCAATCAAGTAGTCCTGCAATACATTCGGCCGAGGCCGCCTGCACACTGAATCTAATTCCACAATCAACTTTACCACCTACTATATCGTCGGGGGGGGGGGGGGGGGAGGGGCTCCAGCAACGCCTCCGTTGCTCCTCGCCATGTGCAAGAGTGATCCAGTGGATTCTGCCCGCTCCAGGGGCGCAATATGCGCGTCATATTTTTCGTCCAAGGCATTCGCGAATAAATCTGGGTGGGGCGATGGTCGCCGTCCTGGTACCCTTCAGGCATCATGCTGGTCCTGTCGGCTGTCGGCTTTAGTCTCGAAGGAGTCTGCGAGGCGCATTACGTGGCCAGCCCACCTCGACGACTTTTTCGACGACTTGACCCATGCGACAGCGTCCCACGAACGTCGAGAGGCTCGGTACTTCAAAGGTATTCAACGGCATTCTTGAATTGTGCCTCTTCTCGATTCCTCGCTGCCCGACGCTGATCGCTTGTGGGGAGCGAGCAGAACCTACGAATATGCGCGGAGTCAGCTTTCTTCATCTTCTCCTTCACCTCTCCTACTTCCGTTATCCCATGCAAAAAATAAGGCACCTGTGGCACACCTCTGAGGAGCTAACATCCGCCTCTTCTTGTTGTTGCGTGCTTCCGAATTACAGCTCGTGTGGCGCAGTCTGTGGAAAAAGGAGCGTATGTTGGCTGCGTCACGAATCAAATTAGGTTCGATTTTTGGTCACGGCCTGAGCGTTCTCTGATTCTCCCTGAATTGTCTCATTGACTGTGGGAAACCTTGAGCAGTGCGCTCACGCCATCTACGCACTGAACTAGAGTTTCTGCTTCTTCAGTGGATGCTCAAGAAATTTATGCATTGTTCGAGTGGTTATACTGTTTATACTGCATTTTGCATCAGAATAGAATTATCCTAGCGGAAGGATGGGAAACGTTACTGATTGTTACGGTGAGTCTGTCGTCTGAACTTCGGTTTGACTTGTGCAGTTCACACCATACATACTTACAGGCGATGGTTTGTAAACTGGAAAATTCCACATTCATTCGGTCAAGCCTTTCTGATCATACAGTTTAAGTAGTAGTGTAGACACCCGAAAATCACTTATTAGTATCGATAAAAGCTAACGCTTTTAGACAAACTAAAAGTCGATCAGTGATTTATCTCTGAACGGCCTCTGATTGAACGGAACGGAGGGATGGATGCCCGATGAGTATCCAGCATCGATCGTACTGTTGATGTTCCACTGCACAGCGAATTCGATGGCAATTCCTCAAGAGCTGAAATGTTAGCTTGTTTCCGGTCCTTAATTCACGCTTAGGCTTAGGTGGGACCCATGCCCCATTGTGGTTGGCGCTGCGCCAATCACAATGGGGCATGGGTCCCACCACTGTCGGAGGGAAAACGACGAGATCGCGATGAGTTGTCACGATGTCGCGACGTGTAGCCGCAGTTGTCAGCGCTGAGAGACCCGATCCGCTTCAAGCGCGCGAGGCAGGAGTAGAACACCATTCTTTCGAATATGGAACAACTGCGCACATTGATGGCGACCGCAGAAGAGCTTCATAGCAGAAGGAAAATAGGGGGGGGGCAGTCGTTCGGTACACCGTGCTGCCCGCCGCCCACTTCCCGCCCTGCCCTCGCCGCCCTATTTGGAAAAGTTTGCTGCGCTCGAAGCCGTCGTTAGTTGGCGTGACATCGTCCAAAACCTATCAACTGATAGGGGACGATTGGATAGCGCATCTTGGGGAACTCTGAAGTCATTTTCAGTCGGTTTATTTATGGAGGCAGTTGAGGAAAGAAGGACGTCGCTCTTCTCTCTAGATTGCTTCCATTTTCACCACAGTTCTTTAAATTTTCTCCTCAGCTAGAGACTATGGGTGATTCCGGTCAGTTCTACATTGGCGGGACCTGAAGAAAGCTTTGGCGCTGCAGAAATTCTTTTGAAAACTCTTTTGCTCCAAATATGGTGAACAAGGTTCTGACTCTTGTCTCAAGAACGAAACCAGTTCAGGATAGAGATGCAGGGCCAAGCTAAGTGATTAGAAATTCGATGCCTCCATGTGAAGGCTGGAACCCGGACATCTTGTCCTCGGCGCGCCCTCGCCCCGCCCCTTTCTGAGGGCGGTGTATCCAACGACTCTCCGCCGGAAAATAGCACCATGCGAATAACACTGCAAACAATATGGCGACGAGGACATCTGCACAAGTTTACGGAAGCGGCTTCGCTGAATCACGAGTATGGTTGCCCGTTGTATGCAAAGGATAGGATGGAAGGATACAAGCCGGACTTCCTTTTCTTCGCTTCAGGGTTACTACACGCTTCAGGGTATTATTTCCATTAGACTGCTTTAGTTTCTTTTCTTTTATTACCCTCTCATAATCTGTATGACCATCGTAGTAAATGGCTAACTAGTCGGTTCGATTGCTATGAACTGGGACCAGCTACAGGGCACGCTGGAGCGCGAAAATGTGGACCAGCGCTTAATAGGTTTCCCTTCTCTTGCGTAAGCTGAGTATGCCCTTCCGGCTGAAGCAAGAGAAGGGAAACAAAGTAACACCTGAGCTTCTGTTTGGGAACTGGAGAAATACGAGGGCTTATTAGTGGTTGTTAACTGAGTGCTTAGGATAGGATGTGACACTTAAATTGTGAACCCAAAAGTGCGCTGTGTTGCATACAGTAGCCCCTCGCGACATCTCGCCGCTTTCAAAAGCCATCAGGATGATCGCGGCATGGCGGACTCTGCTTCTTGCCTTACACTTACCCTTTCAAGAGTACAAGTCGGAGATCCACCGTTCAACAGGCCACCGTAACCAGCGTGATACGTGGACTGCGTGTGCAGGAGCGGCGTAGCGGCCCCGAGTCAAAGAGCTACATATGTCTGGCAGTTTGAGCGGAGACTGCTTCTGCGGACACGCTTTGTTCTCTTCTGGATACGTCGCCGTTGACGGCGTGATGTCTCCATCGTCGACATCGTCACGACGAGGGAACTGGAAACGAACTCGGGGCGGAGCCGTGCAGTCGTCTTCGGCGTTCGCGTCAATCGATCACCGACGGACGCAGGCAAAGCCCCGGCCGAAGAGTGCACTTCATAAATTGGGCCACCACCGACGATCGGGGGACTGGGGGGGGGGGAAGTGCTTCCAACACCGGAGCGCGGCGCCTGTGCGACGTGCCGTCCGGTACACCACGTACTTCTCACCAGTCTGAGTCGGAAAAGAAGAAGTCAATACTGCACCAAGCGGCATTAACAGGCTCACCTCTTGATTTCAGTTTCCGGCCGGACTTCCCCGTCGACCAGCTCGACCTTAATTCATCGTGGAATGGTTTGCAGATGCCGGACAACTCGCACACGCAGCAGTTCGACATTAGTAAGTTCTTGGACCAGTTATTGATTACTCCCCTCCTCCTTAAAGGATTCTTGAAAAACCCAGAGTGCCGATTATTCCATTGAACGGCCCTGGTGTCGGCCAACTATCAATATTTCGCTCCACAGATGATGAGAAACTACTACCGGAGGGCTAACGTTGCTGCGGGCTAACGTTGCTGCTAAGGTAAAAAATGGGGTTTCTTCATGGGTCCGCATTTAGGCATCCATCTCCGCGGCGTAGTTCAAAATATTGTTCCATCAAGGTTCCAGCGACATCTACTGTCCAGTCTCGGTGCGTAGTACCAGAGGTTGTGTATCTGTTACATAATGCCTGGTGATGGTGGCATCTCAAGCATCTGGCGCCAAGGGAACCAAGTTCGAGACAGGTTATCGATATTCTGCACGCTTCAGCATCTGATTTGGGCCTCTACGGTTGTGTGGGACCTGAGGGGATGTAGTATTCTATAAGGGTCAATTACCTTTTTACAGATGATGGGTATCATTTTCCTTCTACGATGCGCAAGAGCGCGCTGGTTCTTTTTATTTCCCAGTAATGCAGCAGGCCTTACCTGGATGACTGAGGCAGAGACTGTGCAGACTCTCTTACCAGGGTTCATAGCTCCAGCTGTTTTGAATCCGGTCTACCCCATGTTTCGTTGTCGTCCTTCGAGACATAGGGGCATCATACTTGCAGAAAGAAGCGATATGCGATCTTAATTTTGCCTATTCGGCTGAACGTTATGGGTGAAGTACGCAATCCCTGACGCGTTTAGACTACCATGTTCTGCTGATGAACGTTGAATCCTGAATTATTTATCAAATCCAAGTACGGCGTGTTTGGAATTGTTCGTGGAATGAATAATTTGCGCTAACATCCGCTCCGGTTCTATCGCAGAAAAGCGACTAGCAAGAAAGCAGGGTACTAAGCGGGCTGGTGCCCGCTCCATTATGACATCATGGTCGTGGAATAGTCAAACAAACGCGGTTTCTAAGAACTAGACAAGGGAAGGAAGTCTGTGGTGTGGCTGATTTAAGTTACCCGTTCTAAGATACCTTGCCGGTGTACAGCGGGCACCAGCCCGCTTAGTACCGAGGAAAGAATGCACTTTTCTGAAACCATGAACTGTACTTACAAAGAGACCGATGTGGCTTACAAAGAGATCGATGTGGACAGAATTAGAAACAAATGCTGCATTCCAGTTCACTCAAAACGAGACCTGATTTACTACCACATAGCTACCGCGTTAAATCGAAAGTGATGACTCAATCCAAAAACGGGTCAGTTTTAATGCATAGAAGTAGAGGAGAACAAATCTCGAAGCGTGACAATTGTTCCCTCTCACCCAGCTCCTGGGGTATCAACTTTCGAGCTTTTTCACCTTCCCAAGGCGTTGCAAAGCATCCGCAACAGCAGTTTTACGGACGTTAAGTTCTTCCTCCACGATCCCGCGAACTGTTTGGGATGGTTCAGTTTCCACTAATTCCTTCGACTCGTCGTCCAGGATTGCTCTAGGTCGACCGCTGCGGGGTCATCTTCGAGGCTGAAATCTCCGGTCCGAAACTTACAGAACCACTGGCGCACATTGCTTTTTTTCAAAAACTATTAGCCCCCACACTTGGTTGACTTGTCGAGTGTCTCGGCTGGCGATTGTCCCATTTTGAAATCAAAATAAGATATCGCTCGGAACTGCTCTTTCGACATACTTCAAGAAGCCCTTCTTCTTCAGCATTTGTCCCGCTTTGTTGTGGAGTCCGCTTTCCTGAAATACTGGCGCCACTTTTCCCTATCGAATGCCTGATTAGGGTGCAACCTAGCCATCTTCAAGTCCTGATGCAGCGTATCAAGCGAGCGCTGCTTTGGCCTCTCTCGTAGCCGATTTCTCGGTACCTCGAGGTTAAGGCCAGTCTTTCGAACAGTGTCACCGTTTGCACGAAGAACATGGCCCTACCATCTCAGACGAACTTCACGCAATTTGTCAACTATCGGGGTGAAATCAAATCTTTGCTGAATGGAGTCGTTGCGCACACGGTCCAAAAGCGTAGCTGCGGCCGTCCACCACAGCATCTTCGTTTCCATTACACTGAGAGGCCTTTCAATTTCTTTAGTGACGGACCAGCACTCAGCTCCGTGAATAGCTTCTGGTCGGACAACTTGTAGATCTTCAATTTAAGCCGTTCTGGTATCTTCTTCTCACAGAGCACTTCCGTCAGAGAGCGCCATTTGGAACACTCTGCAACCACGCGTGAGTTGGCTTGAACGAGTAGATCGCCACCGGACGCGATCGCTGATACCGGGTACTTGAATACCGAGTTACGTGGCAGCTCAATGCCCATTACCTCAATGGAGCTGGACTCGTCCTCACCAGTCATCACATACTAGGTTTTTTTTACATTAAGTTTGAGTCCAAATCTCTTCAAGCGATCGCACCAGGCTTGCACTGCTGCTGGAGTTCAATCCTATCTTCGCAAGCGAGCATTACATCGTCAGCGTAAAGCAACGTACAGAGGGCTGGCCATTGAAAATCACGTGATATGGCATCCATAACGACGATGAAGAGGTCTAGGGCGAGTGCGGAACCTTGATGTACTTCGACAGAGATGGGAAACTCCATCAACGTACCTGCTTGCACTTAGACTCCATTCCTCGGACAAGAGTAGAGTAGCCGCACCCACTCAATAAGCCCTTCTGGGACATAATGCTCCCTTAAAGCATACCACATCACTTCACGCGGAACGCGATCGAAGGCCTTCTCCAAGTCAAGGAAGGCAAGATCCACCGGCTTCTGTTTCTCGCGGTCCCTTTCTATAAGTAGACGAACGGCGTGCACCGCATCGATAGTACCACACCCAGGTACGACGCCACACTGGTTGGTAGAAAGCTGGACGACTTCACGAATGCGTCCATCAACAATTCGCGCAAAGATCTTCATGCTATGCGAAAGCAAGCTAATTGAACGGTAGCTTATGCAGTCTGCTGTACCGCCCTTCTTCTTCCAAAACAAAATCGTCTTCTTTATCTGCCTACTGTCAGGTACTTTCTTCTCCGCAAGCATCCGGTTGAAGAACATCGTCAGCCACTCAGCTGAGTACCAGAATTTGAATCCACAAATCGGCCGCCAGGTCATCAGGGCCCGTTGCCTTGCCTGGCTTTATCTTCTTTAAAGTCGCTTCTGTTCCCTCAACAGTGATTTTCTGAGCGGGATCGTACACGGAAGGAGCAGAAGGAATGGCTGGATGGGCAAGAGTAGTTTCGCCATGGATTCAAGGCCATTTTGCGGTCTATTAGAAGATGGTCGTTCTCATCGTTGATGTCAAAGAACTTATCAATATCCTCGGTCTGGCGATGACGGACCTTGGCGAGTCGATAAAGAAATCGCTCACCATCGCGCGGCTCACGTCTCTCACTGACATCATCGTAATGAGTGGCTCTTGCAACGGTTACTGCCCTCTTGGCCGATTTCTTCGCTTCGTGATACAACCACCATTTCTCAGTTTCGTACTTATTGTTGACTTTTTATGACTAACGCCTGTCGATCTTACGCCGTCCCGGTTTCGTAGTGCCAAGTTCGGAGCAGCATCTAGCACGGCTTCGGTGGCACCACGGCAGCTTTCTTCGACGGTCGTAACAGTGGGCAACCGAATGCGAGATGTCGCAGCTGCTTCGTTCTGCTTCAATCGCCACCTCTTAATTCTTTGTGGACCGCAACGCTCGGTCTGTCTAGTGCTCGAGGAGCGATCTTCATAGGGCAAATCAGCGGTCGATGTTGCGTCGCGACCGTCTGCACGGTCTTGGCGTCAGTGACCAGCCCTTGTTCTCGATTCCTCACAAGGACAAAGTCGATTTGCGTTCTAGTGTTCCCGCTATAAAACTAGATGAGGTGGGAATTACGTTTTCGAAACTGCGTGTTCACGATGGTGAGGTCGTGTGACCCTGCATATTCAAGAATGCGCTCACCATCGACGTTATGTGTCCCGTATCCGAAACACCATGACAGCAGTAACTGTCTTTTGTTGCTTCAACGTCACCATTAAGATCACCTGCAACAATAATTACGTCCAGTGACGGAACTTCTGCTGTCTTCTCATCAAGTAGGCTCCAAAACTCATCCTTGTCTCTTTCGGAGCAGCCAGTCTGCGTCATCAAGTGGTCGCTGAAACGCTCCACGCTTGCAATCGCGTAGAGCGTTCGGAGACGATTATACCAACACCGCTGGTTGTCCTGGGACTGCCACACAGAACGGCCTTAAAGCCTCGGCCTATGCCACTGGACTTGCTACAGAACCACCTTGTCTCTTTCACCGCCCAGAACTCAACTTTTTTCGCTCCAGTGCCTCTGCCAAATAAAGGAACGTCCCGTCAACGTACCCACATTCAGCGTTGCCAAGCGGGTCTTTCCTATGTTGCGGGACTTTTGGACTAACACAGTTTCGCTCCTATGCCGTCCTCGCATTAGGGACCCTCGCACACTTTCCACACTCGCCGGGCTTTGCGAGTGCGCATCGGCTCCCGCGGACGCCGTAGCATATTCTGAAGCACCATCAACCATGTGATGTGACATGGGATCTCCATAGGCCGGCCTGTCACAAGGGCCTGTCGCCTGCACTTGAGTGTCCGTGTTCGGTTCGGCTCGTAAAAGCGGGCAGTTTCCAATGGCACCACGTGGAGGAACAGACATCGCCTCCTTCAAAAATCCCTTCAAGAACAGAAATATAAAACAACAAGACATCGCCTCCTTCAAAAATCCCTTCAAGAACACAAATATAAAACAAAACATGAATTGAAAAATGAATTATTTATTCAGATAGAGCGAAAATGATGAATTTTTACTTAATAATAGACGAATGAAAATAGAAACACAAAATGCTGAGAACTTTTCGGACAACCTGATCTATAACTTTTGCTCGGCCTATAAGGGGGTCTACGGAGAAAATGCCCGAATCTCACGGTGTGCGTTGCGTACGGAGATAATGCCCGCAGCCATGGGGGAAAATGCCCGCAATCGTGAAAGAAGATGCCAGGGTCAACGTACCGTACACCAGAACGTATAGTTTAGCTGATAGTATAGAGAGAATGTGTACTATTAGGTTGGAAAAAAGTCTTTTCATTTTTTTTCAAAGATTTATTACTTCACAACTACAAAGTCAAATCAATTGAGATAAACTCTATTTTGTTCCACTACACTTCTCCAAAGACTGGGTAATTTTCCAATTCCTCTCGCTTAAAAGACTGCAGTTCTGGAGTCGAACCATTGATGAATCCAATTTTTGAGGTCTTCATCCGTTCCAAAATATTTCTCTCCAATTTCTTGCTTGAGACCACGGAAGAGATGGTAGTCGCTAGGGGCGAGATCAGGGCTATACGGTGGATGTGGCATTACCTCCCAGCCCATCTCCTTTATTGTTTCTCTTGTGAGTCTTGCAACATGTGGTTTTGCACCGTCATGCAGGATCATCACCTTCGACTTCTCCGGCCTGTTTTCTTAGAGAGTTACGACGACTTTGTGGAGTTGGCCGCAGTATGTGACAGCAGTAAGTGTTTCTCTACTTCTGAGAGTTTGCCGATAAATCACTTCTCTGATATCCCACCAAACACTCAAGAGAATCTTCCTTTCGTGAACATTGGACTTGAGATCAAACTTAGGGCTCTCTCCCTTTTGTACCCATTGCCTTTTCCTCGGAAGTTGGCGTACAGAACCCAGGACTCTTCGCCTGTCACAATCCGCGGAAGAAACGATTTTCTTCCTTATCTGGACAGAAGAGAAGCAGCGATGGAGAGCCGTCGACCTTTCTGAGTGTCTGACAGGGCATGTGGAATCCAAGCTCCAAATTTCCATGAAAGCCAAGATTCTTCAGATGGATTCATACTATCCTATGAGACACTTCGAGCTTCTCTGCCAGCTGACGTGTCGTCCGCCAACTATCGGTACGAAGAAGATGGCGTAGTTCACTGTCGTCCAATCCAGTTGGCCTTCCTGACCATGCTTTGCCCTCAGTGAATAATCTCCCTTTAAAGACTTTCCGAGCCACTCATAACAGGCGCGATGAGTAGTAGATCCCAAGCCATATATATCGTTAATTTGTTCGGCTGCCTGACGTGCTATAGATCCTTTAATGAATTCATGAAGAATGCCGTGCTGAAAACGGCCATGAGGTAGATCTGGCATTGAGTCCGGAAGATTGGATGGATAACGAATTACAAGAACAGTCTTAACCTGTGTCCGCGTGCGAACGGTAGACAAGTGTGATAGGATTACGAAATCAGCTATCAACATTGGCTAGTGCGTTTACAAGGGGAAGGGTAAAAAAAATTCGAAGTGTGAAGAGACTTTTTTCCAACCTAATACTCCAGAATGTGATACATAGCAAAAGTGCGATGATAAAACAAACAACTGTGGGGCAAACGCCTTTAAGGAAACTCGGAATAGAGTCGAAACTGCTGGGAAAACAGTTCAGTTGGAGAGTTTCAACCGGATGTCTCCATAGTTAAGCTGATACATCGCTAATCTAATTTCCGTAGCGTGTGAATCAAATTTAAACTTCAACAAGAAGTGGATCGAAAAAATTCATACACAAGAAATGCTCTTTCAAAGCAAGAGACTGAAGAAACAAAAGAAGGATTTGTGTTGAGCTGCTGCGTTAAGCTGCTGCAATTTCTGCTTATTCAATGGCAACTGAAACGCTTGGATCTGCGTCATTTAAAGGTTTTTTTTTTTGTAAAACGCTTTAGCAACCAGTCATGTATTCTCATATTTAAATCCTTGTCCCAGCGGTGTTTCGGAGGAAGGAACACTTCAAAAGCAAAGAAGTGTTGAAATGCTTATCTAACATCCCCTAAGACCGTAAAGTTCAGCTTCCCGAACAGATTCCCTTCCAAAGACGTCGTCTTCGGAAATTGTCATGCTATTATCCCGTACCAGTAGACAATTCTCTAGCCATGGTTTTTGTTTTGGCATCATCAAAATGTGCTAAAAACGAAGCAACGATGTTTTAAGTGAACGGTGCCTTCAATTTTTACTCTCTTACCGCATTCTGGTGTATCCAGGCATTGTACGCATTGCATTTGAGCAGAGATTGATGCACTTGGAGCAATTCTTAACTACCTTGTATCTCATACGAAACTCTAACGAGGCTCCTGGGCTGACAGTAGTGACCAGGAAGAGGATCTGTTATGAAGTACTATGAAGTAAGTAGTGCCAGGTACTCCTTCTCTTGCCGGGTCAAGCATTTTTATGCATTGGCAGCCACTGCACACATAGACGGAAATATCATTCCAGTTTTTGCTCTTCAAAGTGTATTCATGTCACTGCCCTCAATCATGCGATCAGTTGCAAATGTAGCAATAGATTTACTCCCTTTTTGAGAGGGGCTAAGCTTTTCTGGTGTGGGTTCGTACGACATTTCGTGAACTTCGGGTGATAGAAAACGGCCATATTGCTCTTTTCGAATGTGCGGATGAGATCGCGGCTCCAGTTGCCACGCCATTCGCAGGCCCTGTCTATGACGGAGTAACGAAATACCGTATCTTTTTTCATGTGACTACCATGTGTTCTGTTGAATGGGTCGGCAACCGTTCAGGGATCGCGGATATTTTGTCCCCTGACCGCGGGCATTTTTTCTCACCAAAACAGACGCGACGCGGTTCGGGAATTTTCTCTCGTAATCATATAAGGGAATGAGGTGCCGCTGTTCATGACGGGGCTAGGTGTGATGGCGGCTGTTCTACTCTAGTTAAGTTGCCTTCTGGTATACTTGCAGAACTCAAGTTCCTCAGAAGGGGAGCAGCATAGAAAAGCAGTTTGGGGGAGCCAAAAGTTTAGGATTCTGAGTGGGATGTTGGCATCGACACAGGTGTGGGATTTCGCTCCAGAACTCCAGAACACCAGCGCTTGGCGCAAGCCTCTTCACCTGCTCGGTCACACCCCTCCGCCGCTTCTGAAAGCATTCCTCCTTTGGAGGATTGGCCGTTGCAGTACAGATACTTTGTCGATCCTCGAAGTTTAGGCGCTAGACTCAAACCGTTTTCACCGCGGAAATTTTTCACGCCATTCGGTTGCCCTGTCTCTGTGCGACCACTCTACCTCCTGCTCTTCATCTCTACCGCTTCTTCACTGCTCTTCCTCCTAGCTGTCTGGATACCCTTGTTCGACCTCTTCTTTTTCGATCTAGTCTGCTTCTTCCACGATGGCGGTTTCGATCAACCTGACCTGATTCGCGGAGATTCGCAAACTTTTCGGCTCTTTAGATGAGAGCAGATCGACCTCTACATCTTCAAAAACAATGGGAGCGAGGGATGAAAACACACTCGAATGCGGAAACAGCTATGGACATCATCATACATAGGCGAACAACGAAAGTCGCTAGCTGCTTAACCTGCGAAGTCGTGTCAAACAAGCAGCAAGCCGAGATTCCGCTGTATGATCTACCGTTTATGAGACAGGGTGCGTGAACCAATTATCAGGCCGAGGCAGCAGCCTACTCTGCCAGAAGCTTCCGCCATAAAGAGGACGTCTCCGGTTTCATCGCCCCTGATCGCGGATCTCCAAGCGCTTGCAATTAAAAACAGGAAACTTACGTTCTAGAAAGCAGGTCATGCAATACTGCTGGGAGAAAGGAAGCGATTTTCATAGAATTTCTGCGTGAACCGCGATGGACATCTGGGATGAAGGTATAAAGGACGACGTTAATCAATCCTCTTGAGTTATGCGCCACGCATTCTGCTTCAACGGAGTATTGCCAAAATATTTTCGCAGTGTATATGGGATATAAATTTTGTGGTTCCCAGCGACATATCAGTATCTTATGCATCCCTGATACATCTGGTTGAATACACCGATACGAGCGATGAAAGGGCGGTTCTATATGGCTTTAACGAAAAAAAAAGCTTGAAAGGCATCCTCGAATTAGTACGGTAGGGGCTTTTCGTTGTATATTTTGCTGGAGCGAATTTGCTATGCGGTCGGCTTTAGGGAGTTATAACCTAAACCAATTACGCAAATAGTTATGACCCACCTCATCTATTTGCGAATTGCAACTGGGAAGTAAACATTAGAGAGCCTGTGTACAAGATTAGCTTCAAATCATTCAAATTGTTACGTGCTATTTGTGTCAGACATACGCTCTTGAAGCTCGCAATTTTTTCCTCTTCTTCTCCTTCTGTTTATCTGTCTGTCTGTCCCCACCAACCTCAGAAACTCCAAGAATCTACACCTCAGAGAATTCCGTAATGTAATCAGCCACATGATGTGACTTGGGGCTTCCATAGGTCGGCCTACCACAACGGCTCTCGTCTGAATTCGAATGTCGGCTCAGTTCGCAGAAGCAAGCAGGTTCCAGTGACACCTCGTGGAGGAACTGACGTCGCCACGTGAAGCATTCACTATATATCAGCGTTTGCTTCACAGGAAGAACTCGGCTCCAATGAAGGTGCAGAGCAGCATTATAAAGGCGTCTCCACAGTAACCTCAGAAGCTCCTCTAGGTTTTTGCGAAGCGTCTTTCATTCTGGGATGGGATGGTAATTTCATGCCCACAACCGTGTATGTTGCTAAGCGAACACAGGCGCTGGCAAACATACTCTTCACCTCTTGCAGCATTAGGTTGAGAGTTCTCTCTCACAACCTCTAAAAGTTGAATATTTCACCAGATCTTCAGTTTTCCTAGCTCAAATATAGACTCATTCCTACAGCAACAAATCCGGAGTGCTAAACTGATCCATGGCTTTGACTGCACTTTTCAGATCACTTTGCGAATCAGGCGATGATGTCGCAGGCGGTGGCGAACCACAGCAACCCTTACAACAACCCCGCCCTGCAGAACAGCGCCTTCACGCAGCTGCTGAACTTCCAACGGAACGCCAACGCCGCCGCCGTCACCGCTGCGCCGCGGTACAACTTCGACTACCCGGCGAACACAAAGGCCAGCGATCGGCCGGCTGGGTGAGCACATGAACTTCTGAACGGAGTATTGCCATCGTCGTTAGGTCTTCACTATGCGCGAAGGTTTGCGGAATTCGGTGGACGTAGGATTCCGCCATGGAAAGAGTTTTGATTTGAACACTTCATTGCTTCAGATGGGCGCAAAAGGTGTAAAAGATATGCAATTGTGTTTGTCGCCGTGAAGCACTTGCTGCATTCAGAAAACTATCGCCAGTTTTTTACTAAGTGGGATAGTCTAATTGATTGACTTTGTGCATCGAGAAGATTTGGTACATTGAACTCGTGGTCGGTAAATTAGGGTTTCTTCACCTGTTGCATCCCTTTTCAAAACTCGTCTAGCTTCGCTTTTTAGTGTAGCCGTTCCATAACAAGAGAACTATCTCAATGGTACGCCGGAACGGCAAGAACGCTTGCTATAGGAGAAATGGCCATCTCCCAATTAGTAACAAGACATGTTTCGTTACGGTATAATATTTAACAGTGGTTAACGATCCGCTGACGCAGTGGATAGGGTGGCGGAGGTTGCCTCAAGGACGAAACGAGGTGAGTTCGATCCCTGCGTCATAATGTGTTGCTGCACCCTAGTATCGACTCCCATATTAAAACGATATCTCTGTATGTCTTTTTGAGGTTCGCTGCTGTATGCCGTTTGTACTACCCTTTCCTTATCGACATTTCGTGATTCATTACCAATGTCCCAAGTTTTTAAAACACAGAACTTTACGAATCTTTCAAACAAACACAAACAATTGGTCTCAATACCACAGTAAGAACATTGGAGAACACAAAACAACGACAGAAAAAGTATTCGCTAGAAAACTGTTTGGGCTGCATCACTTCCCAAATATAGGTTTTGGTGGTTCTTGAATTTACGCCGTTTATTATATATATTTCATTGTTCACTATTTACAATTATATACATATTTACAAATGACAGATCAAAGGAACGATAGAGACTAAGAGCATAAGGAGATTTGATTGATTGAGCTTTCTGATGACTGTTCGACCTTTATTGACTTTGACTTTGAGTTCCTTGAACTTGAAATCTCAGCGGGTCCGCCGGCCAGCTCTTTCACTTTGACGTAGTATGCGGATAAGAGCATAAGCTCGAATCCGTTGACCGAGCGAGCCGACGAGCCTGCGGTTGCCTGACCCTTCAGTCAGTCTAGCCAGCTTGATTACTTGCTGCTTGCACCTGTTATCCGGCTAGCTTGAAGAAGAGAGCGCGAGCGCGAGAGCGAGCTCGAGAGCCCTGTCTGTAGGCTGGCTTGGCTTATATGCAGGCGACAAGTGGACAGATCCTCACGTCAGATGATTCATCATGAACGCAAGGTTCCTGACAAAAACTAGGCACGACCGTACTTCCAGCACTCCAGAGGTCGGAAAAAATTCGCCCAAACCCTGCCTACCCTAGGGGAGGGTGGGGTTCTTGGTGATATGCTGATCACGAATCCAATATCCGTTTTTAAAATTCAGATCAAGACCACGGTGGGTAGAGCTCTTGCCTCACGAATGAAACGTGGTAAGTGGTCAGGATAGTTGATTTCGACAAAACTGCCTAGTTGAACCAGTTAAGGCGATGATCAAGAGCTTGAGTCCCTTATTTGACATTACCCTGGAGTGCCTGTGATTCAGTGAGGAAGCAGCACCCCAACCAACCATTACAGCTGTGAAATCGCCCACCATCTCACCGTCTCTCATCTTTTCATCAGATACCGTAAATGCCATAATTAGTACAATCCGATATCACCTGTCGTCCCGTTGATCATCGAGTTGCTAGCAAGAGACGTCTGCCTTCTACTCCGATTTCTTTGATAGTCACGTCCACCTGCCCCTATGTCATCTTCCGCAGGATGGATATGTCGTCTCCTCTGTTCTACCCTCCGACATGCCATCACCTCGGTGAAGAAACGTACAGCACCCGATCTTGACTGGGTCAGACCCGAACACCTGAAGAACAACAGAAACTGTTACATTCATAGGCTTTAAGTACTGTAATCGGACGGTTTCTTCTATGCACATGTGTACATTTGTAGTGAACGCCTTTCGTAAATGTTCCACAAATTTATGTGTTTTACAGGTTTGGGACATTGTTAAGCAATCTCGAAATGTCGACAAGGAGAAGTTAGTAAAAACAGCACACCGCAGCAAACTCCAAAGAAGTCGCGCAGATAGAGTTTTTCTACGGAAATTTGATGCAGGATAGGGCCCCAGGACATACTCCAACGCGGCGTCGCGGCGCTCACGCGGACGTGCGCTCGGCGGCGCGCGGCTGTGCATGAAATTTTGCCAGTGTTCAAGCGTCAACATATGCCCCTAGTTTTTACTTGTGTAAGTAATCAAGTACTAAGTGGGCTGATGCCAGCCCATTATGAGACCATGGTCATGGAACACTCAAATAAGCACGGTACTAGGCAAAGAAAGGAACTCCAGGGTGTGGCTGATAACTTACCCGTTTTAAAATGCCTTGTAGGTGTACAGCGGGCACCAGCCTACTTAATACCTAATCAACTATCAATCCAGAGAATGTGGAGTGTAGTGTTCAAGTTTTTGATCTATCCCCCCCCGCAATAGAAACTTACAAGCACTTCCTTCAGAGACTTCTAGATAATGGCCACCGCAATCCTTACTTCTAATTTTCCTCACCAGGGTCGGATTTATCAACGACTTATATAACTTTAACAGAGAACTCACAGCGGAACACTGTGAATTCTCTGTTAAAGTGAAGGATAACGATAACGGCTTATCGCTCACCATATCGCTTGACGATCTGCGCTATCACGGATTTCGGCTGTGATTTCTCTATTAAATTGCTGTAAGTCGTTAATGAATCCGGCCCCAGGTCCTTCGCCGTTGCCCTTCGCTCACTTGGAGCAGATTGAGTCTCATTCCACTCGCATTTTGTTAACCTCCGCATCTGGCTACCTCCGAGTCGCTCCAGCGACTGCTCGCTGAAGCGATTTGGAGGTATGCTAGATGCCTAACAAACACTCTCACGTCCCTATCAGATGACATCAGACGTGCCTCATTCAACTTTTTTCCTTCTCCGTGCTAGCCGAATAACGCGGTCGACAGTCGTCGGCACACTTTGGCCTATGTTATACTTCGGCGACGCGTTGCCGACGTCGCCGACGCTGTGCTGAGGGAGCTGCTATGCACTGCGTAGCAGTCCGCACAACACAGCGTCACCAGTGGCGTCTCCGCAGGGGTGTTCTACTTCCGTCGCCGACATCGGTGAATGCGCGTCGCCGCGCTGTGCACGTCTTGCGTACACCAATGGTGCCATTCGCTAGAACACTGAGTGTTTGGGGAGGGAGTGGGAGCCTAAATCTGGCCTTTCCTTCATTTTATCAGCTTTCTTCGCTTTTCTGTCCTTCTCACCCGTTCTATTCGCGTTTTCTAGGCCGTTTCGCTTTATTGCATTGCAAGTAAGACAAAATAAAACTGTGAAGAAAGTAAGTAGTGTTTTCTCGCTTTTTGAAATGATACCGCAAAACTCTACGAAGAGTTTTTTCGAAATACAATTCATATTAATCAAGACTTGAATTTTTCTGTGATTTTCGAAAATTCCGCGTAAATTTAGTTTCAATGCGATTTAACGAAAAAGGCCTTGGCGCAAATAGGGTCCGGGGAGGGGTCACCTTGTAAAAAGTATCACCAACACGAAAAAACTAGATAAAGTGCACTGATAGTAAAGAAAAAAAAACAAACAATGTTGTAGCTCTGTTCTGTGCTCTCCTCTACTGACGCGAAGGAGACCACAGATTTAGGCAGGGGAAGGGACTCCAGGGTGTGGCTCAAGTGACGCATCCGTGTTAAAATTGCCTACATCCTGGAGTTCCCTCCCTTGTCCAATTAGGAAGCACATAAGATGCGGATCTATAATCGAAACGAGGAGATAAGACTGCATTTGCATTCGCGGTATGTAGCTACTCGCCATGCCGGCCCGCCGCGCCATGCTATGAGGACCCCCGGACCGTATTTGCGCCAAGGCCTTTGCTAAACTCCAATAAAGGAATTTAACGAAAATGCTGGTAAAATAGTCAAATCGGTAATTCAATAGACGTTAAATGCTCAACACTGCCCCGCACTTCTATTATTTTATTATTTATTATTATTGTTTTGTCTACAATCAGTTCTGCAGCCTCGAAACATAATAAGAAAAGCACACAATATAAGCATATTCGAGGCCGTCGTGATCACCTAGCGTTTCTATCCGCAGTCTGGTTGCCAAATGATGACATTGAAACGCGCTGCGAAGCTAAAAATATGCTCCGATGCTCTCCTGTCGACGACGTCGGTGACGGGCTGTAGGTGACGGGTCGCAGCGTCGGCGAAGTATAACATAGGCCCCTCCAGCGCGCCCAGCAGCAAGAATCAGCTAGCGCGCGCGTATCACGTCACTAGCCATCCCTGTAGGCAAAGGTCGGACCGCGATAACTCATCCAATTTCGTCGCGCACGGTGCGCGACATACTGAAGGTCCGCGCGTAGTTGGAGTAATGTCTGGCCCGCGTTGCCGTTGCCTAGCTTCTGAGTGGTAAGCTTGTGCCAGCGGATCGTTAACCACTGCTAACGATACGGAGCTCTCAGTGACTGTTGCTTGTTTACTTCAAGGATTCGGCAAAACCGAAACATGTTTTATTACTACAGAAGGGGATTGCGCCTGATGCTGAAGGTGAAAACGGAGAGCCACGGGACCCACCAAACGCCCAGAATCAATCTCCTAGTTTGCGACTTATTGTCACCTTCAGGTTGTAGTGGAAGCGCACAATCTCCTTAACCACCTTCGGCGGACCCCATTTTAGTTAGTAGAACTATAATTTCTATGAGACGGATCAGGCATCACCTTTAAAAATAATGAGAGCTTCTCCAGCCGATATTTCGAATTGTCAATACTCCTCAGAAGACCAGGCTGATCTAATCTGGAACCAATTTCAGATTCAACATGATCACACCGCTGGAGAACATCCAACGCTACACGCAGCAAGGCGGGTCGACTGCGAGCAGTCACCAGCAGTTCTCGTCTAGTATAATCAACCAAATGAAACCCTATTAGCGACGTAGCGAGAGCGCAGATGATCCAGAAGCAGCACCTCCTAGTCGAAGTCGTCCAATCGTTTATTGATCGACTTATTGATCGATAGGCCTGTGTGGATAACGACGACGACGGTGGCGCTAGGCAGAAGGGCCCCGCCCTGCCCCTATCCTCTTCCTCTCTTCCTCCTTTTCTTGTTTTCTCCCCTTTTCGCCGTTTGTTTCCGTCTCCTCTCGCACGCCGCCTACCGATGAGACAAATACACATACAGATACACATGGTACCCAGATCTTTCCCGGACTCGAAGAGTCCAGCCACGCGTGAGACGTCTTGACGGGATTTCTCATCATCGTAACCCCTACTAGCACCTTCCAAGTGACTTTAGCCGAGCATTTAGTGTTATGCCTCCCCCTATCCTCCCCCGCTGCGATTATTCCCCGGCCATCTACCATCTTTGTGGGCGGGGTTGTGCGGAAAGTCGGGCTACAAGGAAACTACGACATCTGGACTAACTGTAACAGCGGTCAGACTCCGCTCCCACAGAGATTCATGCCTGATCATTATTTAACGCTGACCGTAAGGGGCGGCATAGTACGCGTCTGTACCGCCGGCGATCAAATCGCAAAATAAGGCTCACCCCTACTCCGGCTCTCGCACATCCCTTCCCCCACCACTGATAACGTTGACTGTACGAGAATTCGCATGTCTTGTGTGTTGAATAGGTGACAAATTTTCTTGTTTTTTTTTTGGAATTTTGTTTTGCTCTCATTTTTGTTCGTTTTGCAGTCAGATTCCGTCGATCAATAGATATTTGTCTTGTGCACTCCAATTTCCCTCTTTTGTTTGATTATTATTGAATTATTATGTTTTTGTTTGCCAATTTCGGACCGAATTCGGCCAACCGCTCATCGTGGCGGCGAGATTCGATGAGCCAGCAGGGTAGCCTCTCCTCCTCCTTCCTCCCATCCTCTTCTTCCGCTTCTCTGTCAATGTTGTTCCCTACTTCTTTGTGCTTGCAATGTTCATCATGGCCTTTAGCCTTCCCTCGCATTAACTCTAGAACGGCCCGGTGACGCTCCGCATAGACATTACGGGAGAGATTCCTATCTGCTACCAGTAACCTGATCTTGGACGAGTTGCTCGAGCGATGACGACCTTTGCGTCGGGACCGCAGAGAAGCTTTAGATGACTTAGTTGCATATTGTATGAAAGCTACTATGGAACTACGATTTTGTGTGCTAAGGACGGAACGAATAAATTCTGTGACCTGACCAAACTCCCGATCAGGTCAGTCTGTCTCCCAAAGATGCCGTCAAAAGAGAACAGGAGTGGTCTCGCCTGCTGCGGCTGTGGGGGCTTGCTGCAGGACTTCGTCAGAACTACCAGGCTCAGCGTTCGCGTGCATATCTCTCTCTGAGGAGGGGCAACAAAAGGCCAGCTAGCCGCATCCTTGTCAGCTATTTATGCGCAGCGCGATGGGTTGCTCGCCTACAGCTTTGCTAGTCGAGGCTACAAACCTTCCACTCGAGCAGCTCCTGCAGTGGGTCGGGCTCCCGCGATTGATCTCACGCCGCCCATCCCGTGCTGTGCTATGCGGTTCGTGTTCGGGACCCTGTCCGTCCGTCCGGCCTCCGGAACTCCTAACATGTAGGCCCCGCTAGCGCGAGTCCCGGTCTGTCTGTCACATCTCATTCTCATGTTCCTGCGATTTCACTGCGACGAGCGATCATCACCGGCTCAGCGGCGATGGCTCGTCGAGGTCGCGCCTCTCATCCCAGTACAACAAATCCCAGCCACCTCCGTCCTCTGTGGCCCTCATATTTTCGAAGCGAGTCTCGGCTACTGTGTACTCTCCAGAAGGCCCGACCACAGTGGCATTACGCACAAGCAGCTAGCTCCTACCGGACCCGCGTCTCCGACGCTCTCCCCAGTCCCCCGTCCCCGTCCCCGGTACGCCTCATTTGCTCAGTGTATGACACTGACTAAACAAACCTTTCTCACGCGCAGTTTCGTCGTTTAGATTCCGCTGTACAGTCTTCTCTACTGCTCGTTTTGTCATACGACCACCGTCTGGGTCATGTAGTCGTATGATGTTTGACTGATTTCTTATCTCCTCGTAGTTGTATGTATGTTCTCCCGAAAAGTTCGTTCTTCTTTGTACCACACTTGAATACTGCCCGGTTAAGCGCTGCTTCCCCGGTTAATCAGAGATCCGTTGTGTAGAGTTCATACCCTCCGTGCGTTGATTGAAGAATACACACTACGCTGTCTAATAAATATTTATATAACTCTCTCTCTCTCTACCTACCTTGCTACCTTTTCACACTTGAAAGACCACAATTTTTGGTACAATGTTACACCTTCCAGTGCGTTTTAGCTGAGCTAGAGGGTGAAACGAAACAGTAATTGGAAGAAGAATAAGCCTTGCCGTTTTCCATATCAAAGAGTGTGGCGAGCTACCAAAGCACAGCACTAGAACGTCAGAACTACGCTACACACTCAAGGACAAGCAGAATTTCATATTGCACAGAAGCTTTCGTCATTAAGAAGATCAAATCACTATCAAGAAAATCCACAAAACTTTAAGCGCAGCACAGTTCATATCACCTAAAGAACCAGTTTTAATTTCACAGCTAATCACACACGAAGAACAAGCCCTCTCAAATTGACCGAATTTTAGCCACACTGGTAAGTTACAGCTTTATTATTAGGCTGTCCGGAAAGTTCTCAGCGTTTTGTGTTACTATTTTTCATTCATCTATTAATAAGCAAAAATTCAACTTGCATTGCGTATTAATGCGACTTTCTGTACAGAATTTTTCGCTCTTTTATACATATTTCTGTTTTTGAAGGGCTTATTGAAGTATGTCGAAGGAGCAATTCCAAACGATTTTTTATTTTAACTTAAATTGGGACAATCCGCAGTTGAGACCGCTCGACAAATCAAACAAGTGTAAGGCCTAATAGTGTTGGAGAGAGAACTGTGCGCCGGTTGTTATTTATTTATTTATCAACGTCAAGACGACGTACATAACATGTGGGCAATAGAAAAGAAACAGCAACAACCGTGGTAGAAAAAAAATAAACCTAACAAATCATCAAAACAGAAGGCTAGCAAGCGGCAGCGACATCCATTGGCAGCGTAAAAAAGAATTATGTAGATTTGCTTTAGTCCGCAGTTTAGCGATAGATTTTAGCTCAATTTGCAAGAGGGCAAAACAATTGGTGCTAAGTTATATGGAAGCAACTTTCACTTTACTAATATGTCAAGGCTTTAACGGCAGCAAAGCTAATCTGCTTGTCCGCATCAGCCAGCCCTGTGGTAGATGCGAGAACTTCGGCACATGGGTACGCTGACCGCCCCATGGAACTGACATCTAGGGCAAGCGCAAATCAGATCACACAAAATACACAACGCAGCTGCAGTCTGCCACCAGAGAGGACAATTATTTACACCGTATTGTTAAAGCCCGATCGCAAATAACGCAGATCTGAATCAATCTCAAAAACAAGGTGCACTACCAAGGAAGGTCGCTTCTAGTAGAAGACAAATAAAAAAGGGCGAATTAAAACATAAGAAAAAACGAATCACGATGTAGAAGCCTGATCGGTGATCCGATAAGAATGAGTTGTGGCTGCAGAGCATTATCATGATTTTTGTATAGCTACCTAAACAGCAACGCATTTAAAACACGTGGATAAAAGGAAACGAGGAAGAAGATATTTTATCCCAATGCGCCAGTCAATGAAGCAGCACTGTTCACGAGTGATGAGGCTTGATGTCTCCTTTATGTGACGTTGAAAGTTCCTAAAATATGCAAAACATCAATTCTGCTCAACCGCTCTCTGAATATTTTGCTCTGAGTTTAACACTTCAGCCGGCAAGTGTCGAATCCATCTCGCCTCTCGATAGCAAATAAAATTAAATAACTGTGCGTACTTCCTTATGTGAGTTGAGGGGTAGTGGATGTTGAAACCGTTGGATCTCAGACCACAAAGCCTGAAGATCCAGTATTTGCTAGCACGAAGTTTAAGCTCGCCTCGAAGTATTTTGAAGCAGAAAACCAGATCCGACGTTACCCTTCTGCGCAGTAGTGATGAAAGACCCAGCAGTTTTAGACGCTCTCCATAAATCGGCATGTCTCTCGAAAATCTGCCAAAAATCTCATCCTAAAAATTGAAAAAGTTCAAAAAACTTTTACGAGACTTGTTTGCAGTCGACTGCAAAAGTTTTTTGAACTTTTTCAATTTTTAGGATGAGATTTTTGGCGGTAGGACTCCAAACTTGCGAGCAGTATTCCAAGTGAGGGAGAACGTAGGTCTTATACAGTTTGACAAGTACGTCAGGTTTGCTACTGCAAACATTGCGGAAAATGAAATAAAGTTCAGCGTAGGCTTTGCGAGTGAATTCATCAATATGACTCGAAAATTCCAGTCCACAATCACACCAAGGTCCTTACAGTCTCGCATTGAGTAAGAGATATATCACAGATAGTATAATTAGCTGTGCGTCCTTCACCAATGTGAAGTACAAAGCGCTTATCGGGATTTATAGTTAAGCCTAGATCTAAAGCCCAGCTACACAGACTTCTTAATGCATTTTCAAGTGCTAACCATGTTTCAGCACGCCTATCTAAGCCATATATTCCGTAAATTTTGATGTCGTCAGCATAGGCTTGAAGTTTGATGTTTGTTTTTTTTCAGTTTGTTGTTTTGTTTGTTCAGTAAATTTCGGACTTTTTTTTGAGATTTCGGCCTCGAAGATCACCTGCGTAGCGGTCGACCTAGAGCAATCGTGGATGATGAGTTGAAGGAATTGGTGGAAGCTGAACCATCCCAAATAGCTCGGAGGATCGCGGAAGAGCTAGATGTCAGTGAACCTCCTGTTGTTGAAGCTTTGAAACGCCTTGGGAAGGTGAGAGGGTGCCCCATGAGTTGAGTGAGCGGCAAAATTTGTCACGTTTCGAGATTTGTTCTTCGTCCACGCAACGAAACTTACCCGTTTTTGGACCGAGTCATCACTTGTGATGAAAAGAGGATTCTGTATGATAACAGCAAACGTTTTGGACGGTGACTGGACGCCCACGAACCCCTAGGCATTTTCCAAAGGAGAACCTCAACTAAAAGTAATGGTCACTGTGTGGTGGTCGGCGGCTGGTGTATCCGTTACAACTTTTTGGCACCAGGCCAAACGATGGCAGCAGAGTATTACTCTAATAAAGAGAGCATCCAGAGTGGCGGTGAGCTTCTGCGATGCAATTTTTACAGGATGTAGGGTCCCGTGCGGGGAGTCCGAAATCACAGTTACTTTTTTCGGAATGCTCTTTTCTGGTCGAAAAAACCGTGTGGACGCGTGAGCGCGAAGTTTATGGCGCCCTGCTGTCACCTAGCCCGATGAGGTCGGTTTTTAGCGGGGTCGCCCTCGGGCGCACCTTGCGAGTTTGGTGGTTCGGTCCCCGGTGTAGCCAATAATTTTGCACACATCGGATCGTTATTATGGGCTTGCGTTATCGCATGAGTCAATTTGTACACGATTAATGCCTTTAGTTTCCTCAAGCGCTCCGCTTACAATCCTTCTTGTCGACAGCTGGCTGGATTTAATGACCACACCAATGTGCCGTCAGAGGTTTCAATGAAAAAAGTTTGCCTGATGACCATTCCAGCTGGTTCAACCTACCTCTGCCAGCCGTTGAATGTATACTTCTTTCGATTGTTCAAGCGGTACAGCCGACGAACGGGTGTATCGCTCAACGAAGAAGAAGTAGTGATGCCTTGTCAGGGAGAGGGAGATTGTTCGTCCTTAGCGTTTGTAAAATGCTGCTGGGTGATAAGCGATTATGTTTTAAATGTTTCATAGTTCTACATCATAATTGTTTATTATTATTGTGAGCAATATACACAGTTACTTCATGTGAGCAAGAAAAATTTTTATGTTAGCGATGCAATAGAACGATACAGTGCAAATACGGTAAATGGATAGGTAACTCAATGAAAGCCAAAAAGGCTAAGTTTAAATACTAAAAGCATTACTCATGTACAAACTGACTCCTGTCATCACGCAAGCCCATAATAATAACGATCAGACGTGCGCAGGAAGATCGGCGACACCGGAACCGAACCATCAATCCCTTCGGTGCGGCCGAGAGGCGACCGACGACGCCCGCTACCACTCCGCCATCGGGCTGGGTGGTAGCAGGGCACCATGAACTTCGCGCTCACGCGTCCACACGTTTTTTTTTCGACCACAGAAGAGCATTCAGCAGTTGATCACATTCAAACACTGAACGAAATCATTAAAAAAAACACGTGAATTCAACGTCTCAGCTTATTATGTTAATCGACTTCAAAAAACTTTCGACAGCGTAGAGTTCCCGGCAATATGGTGTGCTCTTCAATCCTTCGGTATTGATAATAATATCATCAAGGTAATTCAACCGCTTTATTCCTATGGAAGTGCGATGATAAAAGTTGGAGATCGTCTGGCGAAATTGGATATAACGCGGAGTTCGTCAAGGTGACAGGCTTTCCCCACTCCTCTTCGTATGTACTTACTCTCCAATATGCATTGAATAATGTCAACTTTTCCAACAGAGGTATTCAAGTAAATGGCAAGCTTCTATCCTACATGGCTCATTCCGACGATATAGTCCTGCTAGCGCGCTCCAGTGAGGAACTACAAACGACGGGTGCCGACTTGATGATGGAATCGCAAAAAGTGGGACTGAGTATAAATTTAAAGAAGACCAAATAGATTCAAATTTGGAGCTGCAGCCACTCTACGATCAACAGTGAAGAACGAGTGGAATTGAATGGCGACACAATACAGCGCGTCAATGATTATGTGTATCTCGGCCAACTGATTACAACACCAAGAAATCAACTAAAAGAAGTTCGCAGACGCACACATGCTGGCCGTGCAATATTCTATAAACATAGAAAGTTCCTCTGCTCAAGCACTGTGGCGATTTCCCTTGCATCCTTCCAGCGACAATATACGGCTGCGAGTCATGGGCCTGGACTAAAGAAATGGCCATCAGTTTGCAGTCAGCTCAGCGACGTCTAGAGCGCGCTATATTCGGTATTCGCCTGGCTGACAAAATAAAAGCGAAAGTGATAAGAAGAAGATCTGGCTTGAAGGACTGGATAGTTTCCGCATTGAGGCGTAAATGGATGTACGCCCATAAATTGTCACTGAGCACGTGCATCTCCTGGGCTCGAGAAGCGACAAAGCGGCTGCCTTCTGGCAAAGGAAGTACGGTGAGACCGAGGACACGATGGCTCGACGATATTGCACGATATCGAGGACGAAAGGCAAAAGATGTGATCGACTGGGAATGGATGGTGAATGATGCAACAGAGAAATCTACTGACCTCTTCGCAAGAAAGACTCGCGTATTTTTATGTAGTTGCGATGTAAGAGTATAAATAAATAAATAAATAAATAAGAGCATTCCGAAAAAAGTAACTATAGTTTTGGACTCCCCACACGGGACCCTACATCATGTAAAAATTGCATCGCGGAAACTCTCCGCCACTCCGCAGGCTCTCTTTGTAAGGAAGTCGACGAAATGTACCGAAAATTGCGTCAACTTCAGCCAGCATTGGTCAACAGAAGAGGCCCGATTCTTCTGCACGATAATGCCTGCCCACATGTTTCACAAATCACTACTGGAAAATTGTAAGAATGAAGGGTTGAAGTTCTGCGTCACCCGCCATACTCTCCAGACCTCTCACCAACCGACCCCCACCTTTTCAAACACCTTCAGAACATTCTTGCCCGTAAAACCTTCACCAATCAGGACCAAGCCAAAATAGCTTTCGTGGATTTTGTCTAGTGCCCGTCGTTTTTGCCTTCCGATTTGTCCCGCTTCTTTTTGAATTCCATTCACGCCTGTGCAAAGTCTGTTGCTAAAACACCTGGAGATTAAGCGAGTGTCGGCAAAAATGTGTTTTCAAACAAATTTGGGCAAACGAAAATTTCGTTTACTGACTCTTGATGGCTTTACGTTTGAAAGAATAAGATGGAGTCGTATAGGGGTCCAAGTGTTGCGTTTGGAAGGATCGATTTACAAAGAAAATGAACAGTGTGTTGCTGACTCGAGTTCTTTTGTTCAACAGCTAAAGAACAGGAAATTACGTGATGCCTAGCCACTGCGGTTCTGTGTAAGTGATCACTTAAAGAAACCAACTGAAGCAAAACCCAGAACATCTTCACTAATTCCGAAGTCCAACGTCGAAGACACAATGTCCAGCATGTACGGTAATGAGGCTGGAATTGTGCTGTCGTGGCAGAAAGAAACTCTGTTTATGTATAGAAGCCGTGCCGGACCTAGTTACGTGTATAGACTTCCGAAGAACTGAGGAACTCCTCAGCTAGGGAGACCGTGCAGGAGATTGAGAGCCTCCGTTGCACATCGAACAGCGCACCATTGCCGACCCTGCGCCACGATGAGTCGCTCAACCATGTGGGCCTGACGACTGCACATGAAATGTATTCTAACTGAGCAAAACAAAGAATGTCCAAGATGGCAATGTGCTGCTTGTGAACAGTAGAAAACAGTTATTTTCGTTTCTATCCTCTGCTCTTATTTACTGCCGCAAATGTAATAAGTCACCTTACCTAGACATTATGGTAGACACCACCAGCAGTATTAGGAGTGGGGAGGGGGCAAAAGTAATGAGACTCTTCATGCCGTGCCCATATATGTCGTGACTGTAGTCCGCTTTCGTGCTTCTCGTATTTGTATGCTTGTTTGCTGCTTACTGAAGACCACCTGAGAAGTGACCACTTTCGCCCTTTCCTTCCAGACGCATGCTAAAACCCTAGCCTGTCTCATGCCGAAACTCCAGTCTGACGAGTCGACTTGCGTCGCGCAAATTTCGCCCAATTCCCAACCCCGAGCAGCCTGGGCTCAATATTCACGCAAGATGAGAAGTACGTCTTCTACCTTAACCCTGCCAAGTAGCGAGTCTGCGTGAGGCCTGGTGGCGTGTTACCGCCCTTCGTTCGGCGAGATGTTCACGGCGAGAAGCATCTTCAGAGCTTTGGGCCTGCGCCCATGGACCGGTATACTGGACGCTGCAAAAGCACGACGATGGATTCCAAGGTCATGGTGAAGGAAATAGAAGAGATGGACTAGCGACTCGCACTTATTCGGTCTCAGCGCTTCAAGAAGGTCCTCCTCTTCGACAACGCCGCACCCCATCGGGCAAAAGTGACGGCGGATAAGCTTGCTCAGCTGGGCTACGTTCAGTGCCTTACCCACCGTATTCACCGTACATCTCTCCATGCGACTACCCACTACTTCTTGAGTCTATAGGACTTCATGATCGGAAGGGACGCAAGCACCCAGGCAGAGCTCGACAACCGTAACGAGCAGTGGATCAGCACCAGGCCTAAGCAGTTCTGGAAGGATGGGATCAGGAAGCTGGCTGATCGATGGCAGCAAGGTCATTGACCCTAACGGCGAATACATTCCTCAGCACGTTGAGTTGTAATTGAGTTATAAAGAGATCAAGAAATTTGTTGAATTTTGTTAAATTACTTTTCGCCCACCCTAATAAACATCAAACCCCATTAATGATGCCTCAGGAAATGAAGAGTGGTAGTTTTCAAACTTGAATGTCTAGTTTGGAGTATTTCAGAGAACCGGACTGGAAGCTGCTTTCCTGACAGAAAACAATACCATATTAACAAAGTCTGGTCGCCTTCTATAACGAGAGCCGAAATGAGGAAAATGAACAACATAATACATGTACGACTCTAGCGTGCCGTGATGCATACCACAATACTGAAATGCTAAAGAACTGCATGTGAACTGGAATGTCATTGAAACGAGTGTGTTTACAAATTTTTATATGGACACCATTGAGTAAGTCTTCTGTTTGAGAATGCTAGTGATTGCCCAATTTCCCAACGACCCTTGTTGTTTATATGGCCTAGTATATACTATAGTTGTGCTTATTTGACTAATCGAAAAGTTGTTCGAATGAATTATAAGAATAATTCCTGGTTTTCGAAAACCCAAAACTTCCAGATTTTCGACTTCCGTCCAAAATCGAATATTGGAAAACCAAGAAGTTTCGAATTTGAATAATATATAATAAATTATACGAATAAGCACAACTATAGTACAGGGTGCGGCAAAATTACCCGTGCATCTAAACATTTTATTTTTTTTTATTTCTTAGAAATTATTCTGCTTCCCTCACCTAACATATGTTATCTGAACAACGGGAACTCATACGTACTTGAGTGCAAAATGGTTAGGTTCCAACCATGGTTAGGCGTTCCATCCATCGAAGTGCTATTATCGAATTTCATAAGGGCGGCAAGCAAACGAGAGATATTGTGAAGATTCTTTCAGTGCCCCGAAGAACGGTTCAGAATACGGTGAAGCGCTAAAAGACCGAAGAGGATAGAAAAGGAAGAGGGCTACCAACCGGAAAAGTGTCAAACTCATGAGAGAAAAAATTCGGAAAAACGCCAGGAGATCGATGCGTCAGATAGCAAAAGACGTAGGAATAAGCGAAAGGTCAATAAGGAAGATGGTCAGGGGAAAGCATATGAAGTTCCCTTATTGTCTGCAGAAATGCCAACTCCTGACGGACACTATGAAGAAGAGGAGTTTGGAAAGATGCAAAAGGATGCTGCAACGATTCACGGTGCAACGATTCTTTAGCGATGAAAAGATTTCACGTTGAATCCAGCCTTCAACTCCCAAAATGAGGGGATTATTGGGGACTCGCTTGCTGATGCTACCGCCAAAGGACGACTTCAGGAAAGTGCGAAAAACTCTCAATCCATTATGGTATGGGGAGGAGTCACATCTTCAGGGAAAACTCCACTTGCTTTCGTCGAAACTGGATGAAAATCAACGCAGCGGTTTAAAAGATATCCTGGAAAATGTTCTCAAGCCTTTCCACTTCGGAGGAGCCTACTGGTGCTTCCAAAAAAATTCTGCTCCGGCACAGAAAGCGAATGTGGTCCAGGAATGGTGTGCCGAGCAGCTGCCTCACCCCACCACACAAGACGAATGGCCCTCTAGTTCTCCGGACCTTAACAGCATGGATTATTCTGTGTGGGCCGTCTTAAGAGAAGAAAGCCTGCTCTACCAGGCACCCAAATTTGGGCTCTCTTAAAGAAGCGCATTGAAATCCTGGGACGAAATTGATGAGCCGTATCTACGTGCCACATGCGAAGCCTTTGTCGAAGGTCTGAAGGACTGTGTGGAGGCTGAAGGCGATCATTTCGAAAACTGTTAGCATGCTTTGAATTGTCATGTTTGTAGTAGATAATTTTGATTGCTAGAATTGATCTGCGAAGTTTGATTTCAAAATGCTAGTGAATTTTCAGTGCACGGGTAATTTTGCTGCACACTGTATATACTTGCGTCGCCGAGCGGCGGTGTGATGATCGGCACAGCTATCTATGCTTCGCGCCGCCGGCAGCGCCGCAGTGCATTCTCACGTCGAACTGGATGCTCTTCAAATCAAATCGGACACTTTTCGTGTCACAATCAACACTCTTCTAAGCTAGCCTAAGACTTTTGAAATCAAAGCGAGCTCTTTCAAATCGAAATGACCTTCCTACAGGATAAGCTGCAGACTTTCCAAAATGGTTAGAATAATTTTTAATCACGGAAATATTGGTATGACTTTTTTGAAAAAATTTTGATCTAAAATACCAGGTCGAGCCATGCACTCGAAAAGTTCATCGCAATTTTTATATCACTGACAGTGTAAATGCTGCATAGATGAAGAAGCATCAATATGAGGACATGTGTTCTTTACAATTGTCTTCCTTGCATCGTTTACAAATGCGCAACTCCATGCACGAAGAAAGTTTGCAATCAATCGAATAAAAGTCTGGTCTTGGACGCGGGAATGGCGCAATCTCCTTCCGGCCTATAAAACTGGTCTCTTTTCCTCACTTTAATGTAGGCTCAAATCATTGTTTTCCTCAAAAAATGAGAATTTTATAGAATTCCGAACAAGCTGTTCCCTTATTTGGTAGCTGAATTAAGGCTTCAAAGAAATCGTAGCATTATTCTCCAAGCAAAAAAAATTATTCTAGTTCTTTTTGAGGGTCCCTAGTTCAATGTAGAAGAAGCTCATTTCGACTCAGAAGAGTTCGCTTTGATTCCAAAGGTCTTAGACCAGCTTAAAGTGTCCAATTTGATTTGAAAACGTCCAATTCGACCTGAAAATGGTATATACTCCGCCGCCTCAAAACACCACACTTAGCGGAATTTTGGGTTGTTGTATCCGGCGAATCACTGCGCGGAAGGGAAGATCCATTGTGATTTAATCTTCTGGAAATTCATGCCAAAATGATATTCATGCCAAGAATAGAATTGGCCCTTTCTTTTGCACGAAGCTCCAGCACAGTAATTCCGTTCCAACCAAACACTTTTCGAAAGCTTTAACGAAGCACTTTTCTCTAACCCTCTCGCAGAACCGCGACGTACAATACAGCTATTTTTGGCTTTTCGGCGAAAAAAAACGCCGTTGCCCCATAACTCCCTTCAACGTGGCCTATTCGAAAAATAAAATATCACCATCCGAATCCAATCTGAGTGGTCTATCCAACGGTGCTGGTACGATACAGTGGATTAGGAAAAGAAAAGACTCGGGGACCCCAAAACCTGGACGGCGGTGTCCTTCATCTGTCGCCCGAGATAACTGCACCGACAGGGTCCAGATTTTATAGGCCACAAATCTTTTGTTTTTCTTCTAAGACCACTAGAACCATGATGCCTACATCGTTGTATAAACCGCTCACATTGGATTCGGATCGCAACATTTATTTCTTGAGCCGCTTTGAAGAAAGTTGTGGGAAAACGGCGGTTTTTCTTGCGTTTATTACGCACAAAACCCAAAAGAGAGGAGCGGTATCGTATGTAGGTGTCTTCCTTCGAATGGGGTTTAGGGGTCTCTGCGAGACTGGATTGAGCAATCGAATACACATACGCGATCTGTTGATGAATAACAATGATTTATCTTCAACCGGTCCACAAGGCTGATTAGTCAAGGCGCAAACCGCATCAAGATCAACTCCAGATGAATGCGGGAGGAAATCCAGCTTAAGCCAACAGCCCCACAGACACCGTCTCACAGCCAAAGAAGGCAGCCAAACCAAACATCATGTTGCATACATCACATCCAGGCACAACGGAGATCAGAAATACACAGTTCAACGGAGGTCAAACACACCACAGAACAGCTATATTTCTCCTCTTCGCCGCTGATTCATTTTATTCCGCGGATCACGGATGTCGTACCAGTCCTCGCTCTCCTCCCGCAGATTCGCGTCCTTGGCCTTCGACACCTTTGGGTCTTCATCTTCAGCCTTGAACTTATGAAGCATCCTGAAAAGAAATCTTAACACGGCTTCCGAAGGGCTTGAAAAAACTCAATACAGTTCTTAATCCATGACCTAAGCTGAGAATCGTTTTGCTGGTAAATATTCCTTGGCTTTAATTAAACCTTTGGAAAGAACTGTATAAAAGCGAGAAAACGACGACGTTAGTCAATCCTCTTAGGATGCGCCACGCAGGCGACTTCTACGAGATGTCGAGGCGAGCTGAACGCGTATTTGGCCATACCATGACTTGCGATGGCCTACCGATAAAAAAGTGAGCGCTTCATCCTCCCCAGACAATTCCGTTACCAATTCCTTGTAGACGAATTGTAGACGTGACCGGTTTGTAGAAATCGCGTGCACGTTTCAGTCCCGTGACATACCGAACACATTGCAACTTCAAAGCTCAAACCACAATGTCAGCACACCTAGGCAGATAAGCCCCATTCAAGAAACAAAACGACGCATCTACGAAAGACGGTTCTGAAGGAAATAACGAGCTCTCTAACGTAAGTCGAAAAATAAGGTAAACCTGGATGAAGAATAGGTGCTTGTTAATCCTACTCTAGTACCGTGTTCACGTCTGCATTTTTGATAGACTTCCACAAATGAAACACTGGCCTTACGAGTTCATAACAAAATCGAAACATGAATCCTACGCCATAATAAATTACATCCGTAAACTGAGATTTTGAACGGATGAATGGCGTGATCCTCACATCTCGTAAGCCGTAGCGTTTATACCATTTTCATGCCGAACTGGACACTTTTCACGTCAAGTTGGACACACTTCTAAACAAGCCTAACGCTTCTGAAATCAAACTAGACATCTTCCAAATCAAAAAGAGCTCCTTCCACGTTAAACTAGAAGCTTTCCAAACAGGTTAGAATAAATATTTTGCCCAAATAAAATTTAGCACGATAGCACGACTTTCTTAATGTTTTAGTTCACTTGCCCAATAAGTAAGCACATGTTTGCAATTTACAAAAGTCTCATTTCTTGAGGGAAAATAATGGTTTACGGCCTATTATAAGTAGAAGGAAGGCGGCCATTTTTAGTGCAAAAGAAGAGGCTGCACCATGCCTCGTTCAAGACGCTGCGATTTTCATTCCACTGATAACAACATTTTGTTTACATAAAGTTTCACATCTGTAAATGATACAAAAAATAATCGGTGAAGAAACACACATTTCCTCACTCTGATGCTTCATGTAAGCAGCATTTACACTATCAATCAAATGTAAATCGCACGAGCTGCTCAAAGCAGAAACGCAAACGTATACATGGTGCGATCTCTTCTTCTAATACACTAAATACCTTGTCGCTTTAAAACAAATTTTGAGTCGGGTAGCTGCACAAAAATCAAAGAAAGCTATACCAAATTTTTCCTGAAGAAAAAATTGTTCTAACCATTTCGGAGAGCCTGTATTGATTTCATAAGCATCAAGTCAGCTTGAAAGTTGTTTAGAAGGGTGTTCGATTTGACGTGAAAATGATATCTATGTATTTTCTTGCTCTTTCATCCGGATACTAGTAGTGGTTGCTACACTTGCTAATAGCCAAAAAACAAGCTCTGTCCCCTCGATCAATGCTCGCGCATTTGACAGCACCTATTCTGCCATAAATTGTCTGCGTTCCAGCTTTGTCCTATACTTTAAGAAGTTTATGGGACAGCGAAATGTTAGTTCACGGCCAAACTGTGACAAGCATTTTCTCCAAACACATACAATCTTCTTCTTCTTCTTCTTCTTCTTCTTCAGCGTTTGTCCCCTTCGTCGCGAGGTCCGCCTTTTTAATTCATTGACGCCATCTTTCGCCCCGATCCAGTCGGGGTGGACTCAGCTACTTTCAAGTCCGCATGTAGCGTATCGGACTATCGCTGCTTCGAGCGCCCTCGAGGCCGTTTTCCGGACACTTCGAAATTAAGACCCATCTTGCGTACGCGGTCTTATTTTCTACGCAGAACGTGGCCGTACCATCGCAAGAGAGCTTCGTGCACCTTGTCCGCTGTCTGCGCGGCACCGAACTTCTGTCGAATGGCATCGTTTCGGATGCGATCCATGCGCGTGACACCAATCATCCAGCGCACCATATTCGTCTCCATTACGCTGAGGCAATGGAATCAAATGCAATGCATGGCGCGATCTATTTTTAATACACTGAATGGCTCTGTCTCTGTGCGCCTTAAATCAAGATTTAATTCATTATTTGTCTTTAAAAATGATTTTTATAAAATTTCAAACAGTGTTCTCACCTACCGGGTCAGGTGAAATTTAAAATTTAAAAAAAATATATATATACTTAATTTTCCTTAAACCAAAAATATTCTGACCATGTTGGAGAGTCTCCAGCATAATTTGCAAAACGTTCGATTTGAATTCGAAGACATCCTGTTTGATTTTCACAGTGTCAAGCTTGCTTAGATCACTGTCTAACAGGATCTGAAAAGTGTCCCATCTGACATGAAAACCCGATCTGACATGACATGAAAATCGCCTCTTAGCAGAGCGCCTAGGTGTTGGAGATGCGGAAGGGTCGCGTCTTTGGTGTGAAAGCTCTCTGTGCCTCACTGCTCGAGGATACTATGTCGTACTGCCATTTCTTGCACCTATGCGAGCCTATCGTTGACTACACTAAATGCCTTCGAAAGCAAATTGTTCTCCCTCTCTGCTAAATCACGATCTTCGGTTTCTGATTGTTTTTGTACCCTTGCATACTCGGTACCGTCTGCCGTCCCCCCCCCTTTCCCACTCTTCAAAACACCTTGATGGAAGCTTGAAGGCTAAGAATTGCATGTTGTGCAATCATTCAAACAGCGACAAGATTTTTGGGCGACATCTTGCAAAGTGTCGGATGGATAAGTTTAACCGCCGAATACTTGCGACATTCCTCAGTATCCATAAAAGCCACGCCCCCTAATGTGAGTTCCGCAAACCAACAAGGGCTTATGCAGCCGTTTGTCACAGAGTGTAAGTATTTGTATAGGAAATGTGATCCTCCTCTAAATTAGTTGAGCATTGTCAATAGTGTCAACCTCAAGCGAGCGAGAACGAACAACTAACCAATCATCACCAACGGTATCCTCCGCGTCCAGATCGATCCCGAACTGCTTCTCTTCAGCCCTCTGCTCTTCCGTCTTTTCCTCCTCTTTGATTGGCACCTTTTTGTCGTGTAAAATCGCCGACTGACTGGATGCTGCTAACTTCTTTTGAAATCGTTCAAGCATAGTCATTGTCTGCAAGGGAGATTAAAATTAACAGTAAACCATGCAACTTCACAAAACTAAAACCCGCACTAAGAACTCATTTCCACTTAAAAAAGGATAGTAACGACAAAGGCCGGCGTTAGTCGACCTTTTGCGTCTCGCATTCTACTTCAACGAGATATCGTGAAGACGACTTGAATGCGCATTTGGCCTATACAACAACTTGCGGATGTAAGATTTTATCATCGACTGCGATAATGCTCAAGCCCTGGAGGGTCAAGAGGCATGACGCTGCCATACAGCTGTCTCACAGCAGCTCTCGCTCCACCTGTGCATAGACCAGTTGGTCTCGCAATAAACTCTTGACTGATCCCTTACACTCACGTTCACATCCACTGAACCACCACACTATTAGGGCGTACAAGTCCTACGTTGTGCCGTTCTTTACTTTTGGTGCATCGGCCTAACAAGCCTAAGTCTCCCGTGTGAAAGTGTAACAGCTTTGGGACCTGGAGCATAAAGTCGGTCCAATATAAGATCGCATTCTCTGAATCCAAGGGAATTATTCTCCCGTTAAATATCTGGAGCACAAAGTCGATTCTATTCACGATCGCACTTTCTAAATCAGAAGGTTAAATCTCCTGTACGCTGAAAGTACCTGGAGCAGCCTCTTCTCTTCACTAACAATATTAAGGGAGAATTTTTAAAAAATAGCATTCCATGCAAGAAAATTTGCAATCATATTGAGCTCAACCGCGTTTCATGATTTAGTCACACGCTACAAAGAGCACGCAGTTAGCCTAAACTGTGCAATTCCAAGTGACTTTAACTATGAGAAATGCAGGGCTACCATAGTTCGCTTTAAGAGAATTAAAAGAGAGTGAACAAAGTCTTCAAAAACTTTTTATCGAGTTAAGGGATGAGTACATGAAACCAAAATGTCAAGGACGACACGACGTAGAACTTGTACGCCCTAATAATGCGCTGGTTCAGGGGAGGTGAGAGCGAGTGTAAGGGATGAGACAAGAGTTTATTGCGAGACCAACTGGTCTGTGTACAGGTGCAGCGCGAACTGCTGTGAGGCAGCTGTATGGCAGCGACAGCCTCTTGACCCTCCAGGGCTTGAGCATCATCGCAGTCGATGATAGACTTAGTTAGGCTGAGCGGGAAATGCGAATCAAAACCCTGAGTTGAAGTGCAGCGACAGCTTACGCCTCCTCCGACTGTACTTCCATGTGCCCAGCTCCAGCTGCACCTAAGGATAACCAAGTATCTAGATGTAGCTTGCTCTCGTACCTGGTTCTCTCGAGATGGATCCTTCGTCCTTACTATGTCCTTTGATTTCGATTTGAACTTCAACTTGAGACCATAGTATAATTTCATTGCTTCAGATTGTTGCTCCTCTAAAATAATGAGTACACATATTCATCACTTCTTAAAAATGCACAACTTGAATACCTAAACCTATTCTACTAACTATAAGAAGCTGTTTCATGGATCACAATCGTTCTTAATTTCTAAGGGTAATGTTCCCCGTTCATCAGTTTCTTTGAGGCCCTCCATCAACTCTGTCCACCACGGGATGGTATAATGCGGAGTGCGCTGATACAATGACCTGTGAAGTTGACCACCACTCCATTTTCTCAGACGCATCTTAATCGAACACATGGATCAAGCAGGATTACAGGATTTCGTTGGCGAGTTGAAAGACAAGTTAAGGAGACCGCCATATCGTTGCCTGCAGCCGTTCCTCCAATTTTTACCACAGATACGGTAGGAGTTCAACTTGTTTGTTTACATACAACTCCTCCATTTCTCCACTTTAGTGTTATACATTGCATTCAGTTCTTGTTGCAGCACATCGCACACGAATACTGCATTAGCATGAGAAAAGATTGGGCTCAAACAGTTCGTCCGCAACAACAATGTCTTTAAAATATGTAAAAGTAGTGGTCAAAATACTTGCGCCAGGTAACATCCGAACCCATGCCCTTTGCTATGCCAGGCAGGACCTCTTTTCACTGAGTGAACCTCAAGAAAAGACAAGCATCAACAGAAGGTAGGTTGTATGACACTTGAACTCAAGAGGAACACTGTCTCACATAGTGCACCAATCTTCTTCTTCTTCTTCTTCAGCGTCTGTCCCGCTTCGTAGCGGGGTCCGCTATTCTGGTGTCATGACGCCACCTCTCCCGATCCAGCGCTAGATCAGGGTGGACACCAGCAACCTTCAAGTCCATATGTAACGAGTCAGACCAGCGCTGCCTCGGACGCCCTCTAGGCCGCCTTCCTACCACCTCGAACTTAAGGCCTATTTTGCGGACGCTGTCTTCTCCACGCAGAACGTGGCCGTACCATCGTAAGCGAGCTTCGCGATCGTTTCGGATGCGGTCCAGGCGCGTGACTCCAGCCGTCCAGCGCAGCATCTTCGTCTCCATGACGCTGAGGCGCGTTTCAACCTCCTTGGTCGCAGGCCAACACTCAGCACCGTACATCGCTACCGGCCGGACGACAGTTCTATATATTTTTGACTTCAAGCGCTCTGGCATCTTCCTATCGCAGAGCACGCCAGTCAACGAGCGCCACTTGGACCAAGCTGCACTCACGCGTGAGTTCACTTCAATCATCAGATTGCCATCGGATGCTACTGCTGATCCCAGGTACTTAAAAACCGAAGTGCGTGGGAGCTCGATGCCGTTAACCTTGATGGAGCTGGACTCATTAACGTCAGTCGTTAGATACTCGGTCTTCTTCACGTTCAATCTGAGTCCAAAACACTCCAAGCGATCACACCAAGCTTGCACCTCTCGCTCGAGTTCACCTTTATTTTCGCTAGCGAGCATTACGTCATCAGCATAAAGCAGTGTCCAGGGGACTGGCTTCTGAAGATCTCGTGTAATGGCGTCCATGACGACAACAAAGAGGAGTGGGGAAAGCGCAGAACCCTGGTGTACCCCGACAGAGATGGGGAACTCCATCGAGGTTCCGGCTGCAGCTTGAACTCTACTCTTTGGGCAAGAGTAGAGGATTCGCACCCACTCTATGAGCTCTTCAGGAACTCCATGTCGCCGCAGGGCGTACCATATCACTTCACGCGGTACGCGGTCAAAGGCCTTCTCCAAGTCGAGGAAGGCGATATGCACTGGCTTCTGCTTCTCGCGATGCTTCTCTAACAAGAGGCGGGCGGCATGTATGGCATCAATGGTGCCACAGCCAGCTACGAAGCCGCACTGATTGCTGGAAAGCTGGACGATGTCACGAATTCGACCATCGACAATTCGCTCAAAGATCTTCATGCTGTGCGAGAGCAAGCGAATCGGACGGTAATTGGAGCAGTCTGCAGGACTGTCCTTCTTCTTCCAAATCGGAATCGTCGTGCTTTGGCGCCAACACTCAGGCACCTTCTTCTCCGCCACAACCTGGTTAAAGAACTTCGCCAACCACTCAGCAGGGTACCACAGCTTTGACTTCCACAGATCAGCTGCCACGTCGTCGGGCCCAGTTGCTTTGCCTGACCTCATCTTCCTCAGAGCCGCTTCTGTCTCCTCCACGGTGATCTTGTGTACGGGACCGTGAACAAAAGCCACAGAAGGGATGGCCGGGTGAGGAAATTCCATAGTGGAAACTTCCTCGAAGTAATCACGCCATCGCTTCAGCGCCTTTTTGCGGTCTGTCAGAAGATGGCCGCTCTCATCATTGATGCCAAAAAACTTTTCAATATCCTCGGTTTGGCGATGGCGGCTCTTAGCAAGTCGGTATAGATACCGCTCACCATCGCGAGACTCAAGCTTCTCGTTGACATCTTCATAATGAGTGGCTTTTGCAACAGCCACGGCCTTCTTTGCAGCTTTCCTCGCTTCTTGGTACTTCCGCCAGTTATCGGCTGTCTTGTCGCTGAGAAACACGTGATAGAGCGACTTCTTCTCTCGAACTTTTGCTTTCACATCATCTGTCCACAGCCACGCCTGCTTTTCGACCTTGCGTCGTCCAGGCACCGTGATGTCGAGCTCCAACCTTGCAGCTTCACCTATCGCGTCGGCAGCCTTCTTCCAAGTTTCGTCGACAGTTGTGACTGTCGGCAACCGCACGCGAGAAATCGCAGCTGCTTCCTTCTCTCTCATTCGCCACCACTTGATTCTCGGTGCACCGCATCGCTCGACCTGCTTCTGCCTTGGAGGGGCAATCTTTAGGGTGCAGATCAGCGGTCGGTGCTGTGGGGCGACCGTCTCATACGGCACGACCTTCGCATCTGTGACAAGACTTCGGTCGCGATCCTTCACAGGGACGAAATCTATCTGAGACTTGGAGTTCCCACTATAGTATGAGATGAGGTGGGAGTCGCGTTTACGAAATACGGTGTTTACTATGGTGAGGTTATGCGATTCCGCATATTCAAGGATACGCTCACCATCGGCGTTACGCGACCCGTAACCGAATCCACCATGACAGCTGTACCCGTCATTCGTCGCGCCGACGTGCCCATTAAGGTCACCAGCGACTATGATGATATCTTTCGACGGCACCTCTGCTGTCTTCTCATCAAGCAGGCTCCAAAACTCATCCTTGGCTTGATCGGAGCAGCCAGTCTGCGGAGCATACGCAGAGAAGAAGTGATAGAGTCGCTCCTTAGCGGCAACAACGATCTTCATCAATCGATCGTCAAAGCGTTCGACGCTTACAATCGAGTCACGAAATCGTTCGGAGACGATGACTCCAACTCCACTGGTGGTTCTGGGACTTCCACATAGAACGGCCTTGAAGCCTCGTCCTATGTCCCTAGACTTGCGGCAGGACCACCTCGTCTCCTGCACCGCACAGAAATCAACTCTTCTATGCTCCAGTGCTTCAACCAACTCGCACGAGCGGCCCGTCAACGTACCCACATTCAGCGTTGCCAAGCGGGTCCTGCTTACGTTACGGGACTTTCGGACTAGCTCAGTTGCCCCTCGATGCCGTCCTCGCATCAGGGACCCTCGCATACTTCTCACACTCGCCGGGCTCTGCGAGTGCGCGTCGGCTCCCGCGGACGCCGTAGCACTATCTCGATACTCATGTAACGTCATCAACCATGTGATGTGACATGGGTCTTCGTAGGCCGGCCTGTCACAAAGGCCTGTCGCCTGCATTCGAGTTCACATAGTGCACCAATGAAAAAGTAAATTACCTTCCTCAGTCTGCTCCTTTTCCTTTGGTTTTCTAAGTGCTTTGATATGTTCTTTTTGCATGGCCTTTAACTCAGCTTGCATTTGCGTCCTGAAATTCTTCATCTAATACGAGGTCTGCGTGGAAAAACGAATAAAAATGTACTTGAAATCTCAAAATACTTACATCCTCTCCTTTTCCTGTTTCCGTCGTTCTTCATCAATTAATCTCTCGAAATCCTCATCCTTGCCATCTTCATCTACTTCCTCAATCTTAACGGAATAAATTACAAATGCTTTCCAAAAGTTGTGATTACCGATGGCCGACTACCAAAGTAGATTATTGCGAGGACCAGCCGTCAGTGCGGCCGAGAGGCCTCTCGGCCGCATCGACGGCTTCATGACGGCTTCGCGTGGTAATAACTTCTCAGCATCAATTGCAGCTGCCACCTATGTCATGGTTTCCTCAGGAAGAACATCTTAACGACGTCGATTGGGGCAAGTTGGAAAAAAATCGAAAAAATAGACGACATCTACAAAAACAATTATTTGACCAATATCGATTATGTGTTCAGCGAGCTTGGTTACCCCCGGGGCTGAAGTTTCGTGCCGCTTGAACGACATCCACAAAAAATCGACAATATCGATCGACGGCCTTCCTTGCTGTGAGTGCCTTCCGTCGATGATCATATAAATGCCCAGGCATGGTTGCCGACGTGTTCGGCACGTCTACGGCATCGCCAGTGACGATGTTGATGTTCAGCAATCGTTTCCAATACGCAGTGCCATCTGGGATGGGCGGAATTTCAGTTTTCTGGAAAAATGGCTAAAAATAGGCCAGAAAACAGAGAATAGTGCTGCCAACAAAATTATATCATGGAAATCCTATAAAAAAGTATCCATAAAGTATCGTAGAATTATGAGTTGCGTTCCAAAACATGTTTCTAGAAAATCCTCAGTTGCAAGCATATGGCGTTTTCGGATGTGGTCGTGAAGATATAAATCGCGCCATACACTCGGAACTATGCCGCTTTGTTTGTTTGATTGGCTGTATAAGTGTTACTGACATGGAGTCCCTTCATATGCCATTTCTCGTCTTTCATAATTCCGCTTCGTATTCTTTTGAATTTCAACAATAGTTTGCACCAATTACGATTACTTACAACTTTATATTAAGGCTATAAACCTAGTGTTCTGAGGGGCAGTTAACCACCCATTAACTAACCGCTTGTCCTATAGTAACTATGGGTAGAATCATTCTCCACCTCCGGTTTAACCCTTTCACGAAAGCGCGATTTTCAGGTGACGCCGCGTGGGACAGTGCGCACGTTTCCCGCGCGCTGATTATTTGAATTATTTTATTTGTATTATTTGTTAAATACGAAAAACAGTAACGAATGAAGTTCCCCAGGGACCGTCTTGACCGTAGCTATTAGTGGACACATTGATTAAAACTGTACTATTAAATGTGTGATAATTTTTCTTGAACTATTTTTATGATGGTGTCCGATGACATCGCCAGACATTGTCGCACGTGGCAAAAAAGCGTCCGACGACATCGTCGGATAATGTCCTGAAAGGGTTAAAAATTGACAATTGTTGGCCTGTCATTCCCAATGACTGCTGCCTGAAAAGCTTTGGGGAGCCTTTTTTTCAACTCTATACCTTACTCGGCTTTTGGCTATAAAAAATTATTAAGAAGCAGAAAAGTTATGGTTACCTTTGATTTCGCCGAGGTACGGTAGTGGTTTACGAAATTCTTCATGTATCATCTGTCGTTCCGAGGGTCATCGAATTGCTCGAGCATGCGCCAGCAGCGTATCCATTCGTCCCTTTCCCGTGCCAGAGTGCTCTAATGGGTCTCTCTCGCTCGAAGGAAGCGAACAGCAAAGAAGTCCGACCAACACGCTGGTGGACGTCCTGGTGTTCTCTTGACATCCCGCGAAATCCAGTCGGTGACTGCTTTATGTAGCCTACCCACCTAATTTTCAACAAATTGGCCCATGCGACACCATCTCTGATGTTCGAACTTCGACGAATCTGGCAATTCCGGAGGCCTTCTCTCACTTGTGTGAGCCGTGGCACTGCGAGCATCATCTTCTTGGTTCCCCGCTCTGCGACGCTGATTCCACTCTCGTATGGCTCAAGTATCTGATTCGTATGTCAAGGCAGGAAGAACAGTGCAGCCGAATAGATGGACACGGAGTCGGACGTTCTTGGTCTTTTTCACGACTTCTTCGACGCTCTTGAGGGCTCCTCAAGCCGCTTGTTTCCTACTGTCCAGGTCCGGCACTAGGTCGTTAGCTTTGTTGACTTCGCGACCCAGATACACGTATCTAGAGCATTCGGAGATGTTCATTCCGTTGAGCGAGAGTGGGCATCTGACACTTGTCCGTTCCCCATGATCACGGTCTCCGAAAGATTCAGCTGCAGTCCAACGTCCAAGTCCAGCTTTGGAAAAAGTATCCCTTTGCCCCACGAATCTCCCTCGATAGAGAGCCTTTGGGCTTTTTTGTTAAGAGGGATCTCGGGCCTCTTGTCGTAGGGCCACGTGGCGCGTCCCCGGGTGGTGGATAGGCAAATTAAACGCGAACCAATTGCGACCGTGTACTGCCCAGAGACGCAGGTGGGCTGCACGGGATGGGCGCGGCATGTTCATGCACAGTGTGCGTGGATGTGTTCGCTCCTGTGCGGATTGTAACTGTATCGGCTCGGCCAAAAGCTTGCACTCGGTAGACTGGGAGTACATCGTAAGGCGATTCGAGGCCGCCTTAAGTCTCGCCCCGTCCCTTCGGGCAGTCTGGCTGGCTGCCCGGAGTTCTTCGCCCGCACGACAGAGCCTGACTAGCTCCCCATGTTGTATCGCAGTCAAACACGGCACCACTAAAGGACATCATTCCCCTGACCCCAAAAGAGCCCCATTTCTGCAGCGATGGGAAGGACGAGTACCCTAGGATGACGATCTGTACTTACAACGCCCGCACGCTTGCATCGGAAGCATCCGTCGAGGACCTGATGATGCAAGCCAGGAAGATCAAGTACGACGTCATCGGACTGACTGAGACGAGAAGACACCACCCCCTACGACTCCGGAGAAGAACTGTTCCTCGGAACATGCGACAGCAGGGAAGTAGGCGGCGTTGGTGTCCTCGTCAACGCGCTTGACCATGAACATCGACTCGTACGAGTCTCTGACAAGCCGAATCGGACGTCTGCGATTGAAGCGATGTGGCTCCGTGCCAGCTTTGACTGTATTCGTCGCGTATGCCCCAACATCCGACTACGACGACGAAGAAGTCGAAGCCTCCTACGTGGTGCTGGAAAAGTTCTATAAGGAAGATCACACCTTCTACAAGGTGATCGTCGGCGACTTCAGCGCCAAGATCGGGCCACGAAGGTCGCCGGAAGAACTTCACATCGGAACCCACGGTTTGGAGTGGAACGAGCAAGGTGAAAGGCTGTCCGTGTTTACCATGTCGACCAAGAACATCCATGGAAACTAACAGTCTCAGAAGCCTCCCTCCCTAAGACGGACTTGGGAATCTCCCGATGGCCAGTTCCACAACGAGATCGACCACATCATCATCACCCGCAAGTATTGCCTGACCGACGCTTCCGTTGTCCTCAAGTTCTACACGTGATCGGACCACCGCCTCCTCCGCGCGAGGTTCCGCTTTTTGCGTCAAGGAGAGAAGGCCGCAAAGTTCAAGAAGAGGAACCCCAGAACGACCATCAACTGGGACCTATACACCTCTCTTCTCGGCCTTTGGGAAGATGCCGTCATGGACAACGTCGATGAGGAATACGACCGCTTCGTGCACCATCTCCACGATAGTGCTAAGGAAGCCGAGAGCTTGAAGACCACCAAGAGACGCCTGTCTCCGGAAACTCTCGAGCTTATACGCCAGCGTGGAGCAGCACGAGCGTCAGGCAACTACCGGCTGACGTCCGAGCTTGCGAGGCTATGCAGAGCGGCGATAAAGGAAGATCTCAAGGAGAGAAGGGCAGAAGTGTTGGCTGAAGCAGCAGAGGCAGGGTAGCATCCGCAATGCCCGCCGGAACTTCGCCAACTTCAAGACCAAGATGACCGCTCTTCGACGTCCTGACGAAACCGTCACCTTTTCCAGAAGGACCATGGAGAAGGTCATCCACGACTCACGACTTCTACTCCGATCTCTTCGATAGCCACGTCCACCCGCCCCATGCCATCTTTCGCATTTATACGTCGTTCCCTCTGTTCTCCCTTCCGAACAAGCAGAATTTCGGAGAGGATTCAGCACGTTCGACCACATACACACCATTACGAAGCTCATCGAAGTGTCGCGAGAGTACAAGTTGCCGCTTTGCCTTACGTTCATCGACCTGAAGAAGGCATTCGACTCCGTCGAAACTGAAGCGGTCTTCGAGCTCCACCCGGGGTGTTCCTACTCAGTACATCAGTGTCCTTCGAGAGCTGTACAGTGAATTCACGACCAAGATCTCTCCATTCTACAACGACGTCGTCATCGATGTGGAGAGAGGGGTTCGGCAAGGGGATACCATATCTCCTATGCTCTTCAGCGCCACCCTCGAAAACGTCATGCGCGAACTAGAATGGGGAGACATGGGAGTGAAAGTCGACGTCAGGCAGCTGCATCATCTGCGCTTCGTTGACGACATCGTGCTCATAACACCGAGCATCAGCCAGGCGGAGCGAATGCTGGCCGACTTCGATCGTGTATGTGGAAGCGTTGGACTGCAGCTGAATCTTACGAAGACGATGTTCATGAAGAACGGAGGGGTTTCTGATGCCCCATTCTCGCTCAACGGAACGAACCTCTCCGAATGCTCCAGCTATGTGTATCTGGGTCGCGAAGTCAACATGGCCAACGATCTAGCACCAGAGCTGAGCAGAAGGAAACGAGCGGCTTGGGAGCTTTCAAGAGCGTCGAAGAAGTCGTGAAGAAGACGAAGAACGTCTGACTCGTCTGAGAAATGGAGCTGGTAAGTAATGTTGCATACTTCAAATGACAAGAATGCTAGGACCTTTGAGTCGAGGTTTACAATTTACTGACTGTATTGAATTTGGAGTGTACTAGAAATTTTTATAAACGCCTAAAAGTTAAAACGCTTGTCATCCACCATATTTCTAGTCATTCAAAAGCATTTGCTACTGGGAAAATGGACCTTTGGGTAGAATAAATAGGTTGTCCGATAATTTCAAAATTTTCTGTTTTCTGACGAAAGCGATTTTCTGTTTTCTGTTTCCTGGAAAAAATTTTAAAATTTCCGCCCATCCCTGGCCGCCATTCCAGTTGTGCCGGAAAACACGCACGCACGAGCACACACACACACGCACACACACGCTTGCGCCCTTATATATTGTAGTATTTCTGTAGGGAGTGAACAGGGAGGAAACATAGCTTACCCCATCGAACTATACCCTAAAGCTGTCTGTGAGCTTCAATTCCTCTCACATTGAGGGCTCATGCTTAGGCAGCGCGACAGGAGGTACACCCCCCCCCCCCCTGCTTGGAGGCGTGGCGTCAGGAGGTACACCGCTGTTCTGCGGACCGAAAACTTTTGTTTTGCGTGTCAAAGGTTTCGTAAGGCAGCCATTAGACTCTCGGTGAAGCCTAGGGGGTGGGGGTGGGTGAGAAGGGGCATGAGAGGAAGATGGCACGCCCTCCAGCAGGGGCGAGTGTACCTCCTGACCGTCCCCCCATGCTTATCTAAGGTTGCGTAGCGTGCAAGTACAGTCACTATGTCGGAGTCAGTACGCCGTAAGTGGCACTTCATATTGCCCCCTCCTGGGAGAGATGATGACTTTACCGTCGTCGACGACGATCCTAACGTGTACCTGTTATCGCCCCGCCTGTTACAGGATATGGAGGCGACCTCACTGTAGATGAAGTGCGCCTCTCCTGCTCACGAGAGTCCCTTCTCGGCTCCTTTTTGCTCTCCCCTACTCCTCCCTTCCTACTCCTCACCACAGTCGCAATAAGGCTATTTCTCCCGTATATTACCTATCCCTACCCAATAATATACTCATCGTATTACCTATAAACTTACTTTAGCAGCTGTTCTGTCTTCTCGTCTCCGTCCTCACCTTCATAGAAGCCACTGAACCACCTCCTCTGGGACAGTTAGTCAAAGCCGCCTCTATCGCCCTACTTCCTTTTAATAAATTGTGAAATTACCTTTCTCTTCGCGGCAAATTTCGCTCGAACAGTGTTTACTGTTGACGCATCACGATCTGCATCTTCGTCCTAAAGTGGACAAAATAAGTACGCTGACATTTCACGAACGTCACAGATTACGGATTTTGAACGTCGTCGGGCAAATAAAGCTGCTGCACTGTGACTACAGTTCATATATGTAGATATGAAAACGAAGTAGGTGAACACAATGCTGGCTACGCTAGACATTTAAACAAATGACCTATCCGAGTCAGCTATCTGGATGATCTATCTAATGCCGAAGAAAACCACTACAATTATGGGTCACAACTAAGGATCTCCTTGAAGCACACTGCCTTTGGGCTTGAGCTTATAATTTACCAATGAAAGATCAAGTATTTTACAAGCATCTAACCATAAGCATTATCTAAGATTGATCGCAAAGTCTTGATAGGGTTTCCTTCAAAAGTTGAGAACTTCCGGCTTTCGATTGACATCCATGATCTACCATGTGGAATTCGTAGAACATTGTCGAGGCCTCTTCGAAAGGTGTAGCGCGTATGCTCTTCTTTGGGCTTTAGTGCAATGCCAGTTTCACAGGAGCAAATCTTCGAGCAACCATCTTCTACGAGTGGCGCCGCGGCAATGGAGCGACGCCAGCAGTCCGCAGCATCAACGTTAAGGAAGGACAACACTACCATCAGCATCATCAACCGCTGGTTCGCTTGGTTCGCAGGAGACACGGACTTCGAGTCCAAGGCCTCCCGACGAGGCGTCGTCGGGACGCCCAAACAGTGGAAGACTCCGCCGTTCTCGACACTGTCGAGTAGGATCCGTAGGCCGCGCAGTATTGCGACAAGACTCGGATGTACCCAACCGACAGTCTTCAGCCGCCTCCAATCCCTCAGTCACCGAAAAGTGCTGACTGGATGCGTCCCGATGCCTTGACCGGTAGCACGCGGTTCACCCCCCATATCCATCTGCCAGTCTCTCCTTCTCAGCTCTCCTCGCAAGGAGTTTCTGATAGACCTGGTTACCAGAGATGAGAGGTGGGTTCTCAACGACTCCGTTTGGCTACCACGAAGAGAAGAGCCGCCCACGCAACCAAAGCCGAACGTGTACCTAAAGAAGGCCCTGCTTCAGAGACTCGAATCGAATGCCGAACTAGGAGCTGCTCCCGCCAGGGCACACGATCACCGCTGTCGTTTACGCCACGCAACTCGTAGGAGCTGCTCGGTAAAAGCGATTGAGACGTCCTTCAGTGTACCTCCTTCCTGGTAAAGGCAGACCCCGTGTAGCTAAAGCAACACACTAAAAAATCGAGAAGCTGGACTGGGAAACCGAACCTCAATCGCATAATTCTCCTGAGATAGCCCCCCAGGCTAGCACTTGTTTCGGTCCCTAAAGGCTTTATTGGCCAAGAAACGTTTCACAACGATTGGAGACCTAGGTCGGACGGTCAGCGACTGAAAAGGGTATCGCTGACTCGCCCGTTAGGTGGACCACTGTGGTGACTAACAAAGGTGATTATATTGTTGATTGATTTGCATTGTCTGCTCAATAAAGGAATAAAGAATTAAACAGTGAAAACCCTATAAACTTTCCGATCAACCTAATATGTGAAGGGGCTACAACTAAGCAAGAGCAACAGAGCAATCCAACGCAGTAATTTTATGTAAACTTTGAAAACACGAAGCCCTGGTTACCGTATACTGGAATGTGAAAGGCCTGCCCTTATGATTGCCAGAAAAAAATGAATCTTTAAGGGAAGGATGACTGAGCGTTTTGAAAAAAGTATAGATCTCTCAAACAGAGCCACCGACTTCAACAGCCGCTCTGTTTGGCTAACGTAACACCGTTTATTCTGATTCAAATACAAAGACTCAGCGGTATACAGATATAACAAAAGTGGTGAATATTGTCCGAAAACAGTAGGAGAACATACCGGATCATAATCCGCCATTTCGTCAGCTGTCACCGCCACCTGTTTGCTGAGCTTCGCGTCGTCAGTTAGCACATCATGCGCCGATTTTCCTTTCTTGTTCAACACCTGTAGCAGACACTCTAACAGGGGAAAACCTAGTGAGATGAAATGCATTTTAATTTACCTTGTTTATTTCATCGGCCTCTATCTCATCCTCCTCGGCCTCGTCCCCGAAAGAAAGAAGGTTGAGCTTCTTAGTCTCTACGGGCTTCTTTTCGCGTTTCTTCTCCTTTTTCTCCTTCAGACGCTCTCTAAGAAGGAATTACATCCGATCATGAAGAAGGCATCCGTTTGGTCGTTACCAGTGGTTATTGAAGTTCGCGAGAAATTAATCTCATGACTCGAACCACCGCCATGTCGAATGAAGTGGAATGATAGACATACTATTGTGTCATAAGCGCCGTGAGAAAAGGAGTATTGTGATTGAGGCATCCTACACCGTTTCATGTGAAATCTTTTAATTACCACGAGAGACAAACCAGAACTTGCCTTGGTTTTATGTCATCAAACGGGTTCGTCAGCACCTCAACGCCAGTAATCTTGTGTATTGTTCTGGGCTTCTCGTTGTCATCTACATCGCACTCGGTCATCTTCAGCATATTAAACACAGTGTTACCAACAATCTGAATACAATAATTATCTTCCGAAGAATAGAAATGATGCCTAATCAGTACATGAGTCTTTGCCCGACTCGAGAAGGGCGCAGAATTCCAACTCTGCTGGGTGCACTGACCCAATCTATTATTGCTCATACCAAACCAGGAATAAACCAAACCTTTCCGAACAGAGTATGCTTCTTATCAAGATCTCGAACTTCATTGCCAACAGTGAAAAAGAACTGGCTGCCATTGTCATCTTTTCCAGCATTTGCCATTCCCACGAGGCCACGTCTGTTGAAACGCAAGCGTTGGTGGAACTCATCCTAAATTCCAACGAAAATCCGATTTCAAGTAATCGAATCTTAAAATAGCTGAACTTTTTAGCAAAGGAAATAGTGGACTTACCTTGAAAGGTTTGCCGTAAATACTTTCTCCACCACGGCCTGTACCAGTGGGATCGCCTCCTTGTATAATATAATCTAAAACAAGAACAGGAAACATGAATCGAACTCGGTTAAACGGATATTCTCCAATGGTATTCGTTCGACTGTTTACATAAAAATCTACCATGCGTGGCAAACATATATGAGATGATTCTAAAACCAGATTTGCCTCCATCACCAGTTTTCAGCAGATCGTGCGGAGGAAAGTAGATCGCAATGTTCACAACTTTTAAGAATCGCACACCATTCTAAAAACCAAAACTCCATACACAATCGCATTCGCTATACCCACCGATAATCTATATTATAGGTGATTAGCTATGATTCTATCCACATCAGCAGCCTGTGTAGCAAGAGACTTGTAAACAAAGCGCGGAATTGAAGAAACGAGCTATTCCCTTGTCTTATTCCAACACTGAATAAAACGAAATGTAAAACCACTTTCAAGGATACAAAGACCAGAACGGCAAAAGTCTGATTAGCAGGAAAACAAGTTCAAGTATTAGGAGTGCGATTCTTCACAACGGCAAAACCCCGTGGAATCCAGAGGTACGAATGTGAAGGTCTGAAGGCTTCCTCGTCTCGCAAACGTCCGCCAGAGTTCACCAGTCAGCTGAACTATTCCACAAAGCCACCTACGTGCCTTGCTGGATTGTGTGTAACAAACCCAATGTATTCACAAGTTTGGCAACGGACGTGGGTCGCACTGGATGACTTGATTGCTGATGCACTTTATCGCGACACTCAGCCTTTGGTGGCATCCTCGAAGCATTTCCATCAATGACATTCACAACATTTGCTAGAAATAACGTTCAGGGGCCGGATTCATCAAAAGCTTACGGCACTTTTACAGAGAAAATTACAGCCGAAATCTCTGATAGCGCGGCTTATCAAACGATATGGTGAGCGATAAGCCGCATTACCTGAGTTTTCCGCCGTGAATTCTCTATTGAAGTTATGTAAGTCGTTGATGAATCCGACCCCGGATTGGCAATTGAGCCTGCGCTGCTCTAGCGAGGCTTCTAAAACTCGCTGGAGAAAAGCTATTTTTCAACTATAAGCGCTCACCTTTAATTAGTCTATGAAAAGTAGTGCCGTTGTAGTACTTTTCCATGCAGAGTTGTATAAAATTTCGACATGCCAGCGGACATTCTTTGGTCCAAAGTTCAATCTCAATGTCGCCAGCTGTAGTGTGTAGAATCACCTTAAAAGAACAGCCTCGAACTCAACACAACTAAACATTGTCACAGGTGACATGAGTACTTTGAAGACACTGTAAACCTATCCTGCGATGACTAGGGACAAAATTGAAGTCACCCATTATGGGAGGACGATCTCCTTTTCATCACTATTTTATTAGGGTGGCAACTAAATTCGTGGACTCATTCGTAGTCACTTCTTCTGGCAGAGATTATTAGGTTATTAGTATATCAATTCTCTTAGTATTTCCACTTTTTGAGACCACCTTGTCTGTACTTCCCGAAATTAGTTTTGTTGTCCTGCCATTCTGATTTAGGCCTATGTTATACTTCGGCGACGCGTCGCCGAGAGCTCCGCAGGGGTGTTATACCTCGCCGACGCCGACGTTATCCAAGGGTGGCAGAAAATGTGCTCCGAGTGTTTTGGTTGTGGGTTGGTTCTTCGTTCTCGGCACTGCCCTCATCCCCACTAGACCTCGAATTACGAAATCGAGAAGTGCGAAAACGCCTGTCTTGCGGACACCAATAGTGCAATTTTTACTCTCAGCGTTCTTTTATGTTTAGTTTCACAACCACTGCCTAATGCTGTGCGAAAATCCGTTGAGCTTGCTGGGACACTGAGTGTTTGGGAAAGGAGCGGGAGCCTAATTCTTCTTCTAATTCAAATTTCTTCCCTTCACTTTGTCACATTTCTTCGCTTTTCTGTCGTTCTCACCCGTTTTATTCGCGTTTTCTAGATCTTTTCGCTTTCTTGCAGAGCAAGTAACACAAAATAAAACTAATCTATGCTCTAGGGCCTCGTGCATAGTTCACGTCGCCGCGATGGAATCGCGGCGATGAGTTTTGCAGAGCGACGCGAAAGAATTTGAACTTCTCAGCGTTCGTCGCATCGCTCATCGCTCTGCAAGAGAGCGCGACGGCGATCCGACCGTTAACGCTAAATACCGCGCGGGATGCGAAAAAGTATGCCATGCCCACGATGGGCGCGGGAAGCCATTGCGCAAGCCAACCGTCACTGTTGCGGCGGCCGCTGCGAAGTTCCCTTTGACTATTCGACCGCGCGCGGCGGAATGGCCATGAACTGAGCGCCGCAATGGCATCGCGGCGATGGAAGCACGCCCCGGCCTAACACAAAACAAAACTAATCTAACTAAAATAATCTATGCTGCACTGTGTTGTAGAGTATGACAGCGATTTGGGCAGGGCGTCGCAAAGATCAAGAGCGCATAAGCATAGCATAGAAAAATAAAACAGTGGAGAAAACTGAAAACGTGAATAGAAAGGTGAAGGATCGCGAAAAACTGGTACGGAGCAGCCAAAATATGTAAGACGGCCTTGAAACAGAAAAATACGAAACGGCGGAAGAGAAACTGTGTTAAGAGAAAATAAGTAGTGTTTCCTCGCGTACTGAATTGATGCTGCAATCTTTTACGAAGAGCTTTCTCGAAATACAATTTACATTCATCGAGTTAAATCCTCCTGTGCATTCCGAAGATTCCGCGTAAATTTAATTTCAGTGCGGTTTATCGAAAAATGCCTTTGCTAAACTCTAATAAAGAAATTTAACGAAAATGCTAGTAAATTCGTTAAAACGATAAATCAATAGTCGTTAAGTGCTCAACACTGCCCCGTGCTTCTACTGCTACACTGCGCTCCGAGATCTCCTGCCGACGACGGTGCCACATACGCGTGGACGACGTTGCCGACGGTACCGACGACGTCTATGGCGACGTCAGTGATGGGCTGTCGGTAAGGTCTATTTTATACTTCGGCGACGCTGTTGTCGGCGACGTCGGCGGCAGTGTTAGGCCCCTGTTATACTCCCGCGGGAGCTTCCGCGGATGGGCGGAAATCGCGTCGGGACCCCGCGCCGGGCCACTCGCCGCGCCTCGCCACGCCCGCCTCCGCCGTGCACCACTGGTCCGCGGACGTTCCGCTGATGCTCCCGCGGGAGTATAACAGGGGCCTTAGGCCTGAGTTATACTCCCGCGGGAGCATCCGCGGAAGGGCGGAAATCGCGCCGAGACTCCTCACCTGGCCAATCGCCGCGCCCCGCCACGCCCGCCTCCGCCGTGCACCATTGGTCCGCGGACGTTCCGCGGATGCTCCCGCGGGAGTATAACAGATGCCTTACGCGGGCTGCTACGCAGTGCGTAACACAGCGTCGCCGAAGTATAACATAGGCCTAAGTATAACATAGGCCTTGATCATCGAGCTGTAACTAGCTCCGTCGAAGGAAATCCGCGCTTGACAAGGCGTATGTTGGCACTCGACTTTAAGGACTCACATACCTCTATTGAAAAGATTCTACACAGCGCTGGGTTTTCTCTAAAGGTCGGTAAATCAGTACCTCACGATGTAGCATTCGTAGGATCCGAACAGAAATAGGGTCCGTTGACGAGTTGGGGGAATAAGGATTCTTGTAACTGTATTGATTGAGGCGGGATATCTTAAGAGCATCTTACCACTTCATGCAACATTTTCTATAATTTTGTACAAGAGTTTGTGAACAAAAGACTATACCAACAGTCTTTGAAAAGAGAAAACGAACACACTACGCATTCCTTTTTCTTCGGCACAGAATCCAACTCCACCCTCTAATCGTTCAATACTCTGCCCACATTAAGTAGAACTAACCTTTCCGGTAGTGACTGGTTCGTTAATATACTGCGTACTCATATCGCATCCAGCACCTTAAGCAAAATACGTCGAACTAGTTCTTTCAGTCTCTTCAGTCTCTTATGCTTGCAAATATGTTGTCGGACCGTGGCACAACTTTAAATCATACGTTTGGACCGCTGAGGGAAAAACACTCCAAAAACACAAAAACATCTTTATTACAACCAAAAGGATGCACCTGGATGCATAACAATTAATGAGACAGACACTACTAGTTATCTCATCACTACCGGCCTCACAACGGGTACAGGAGATAACGTTAAAGACTAGGCAAACTATACCGGGAACACTACCGAGACGACATAGCCTACTTTGTGATTACTTGCGAGCGTGAATGATCTTAACGAAGTCGGGCTTCAGTGATGCGCCTCCAACCAGGAAACCATCAATATCCGGTTTCTTACCCAGATCCACGCAGTTGTCGGCAGTTACGGAACCTAAAAGCATACTTTGGTAAACAAATTCAAGTATGTTTAAAAACAAAAATTAGCCAAAGGAATTAAGAGAATTTTAATAATTACACCATATGTCTCAAAGTAAGAACCTATCTGATCATCAGAAATTGATATAAAAACCCGTAGTTGACGTGGGCAGCAAAGGTGATCGAGGATATCGTGCTTTTACACTGACTAAAGGTTTTCTGTGCATTTTTAAAAAGAAAGACGTTCAAGAAGTTCGTCTCTAAAGCGAACTCGAACAAACGGCACAGGATTATAAACGGCGGATATCAGGACCGGCTCACCGTAACCTTAGGCGTCGGGTGAGACGTCCATTGTGCAATCGCAGAACAAGGCTAGGGAAGGACTCCATGGTGTGCCATACAAGCTGCTCGTATGGAGACTGCTTTCTTCGCTCAGAGGGGAGTTCGCGGCTGGGTTCTGCGCTCTTCGAGCGCAGAGCCAGGCTAGGGAAGGGACTCCAGGGTGTGTGCCATACAAGCTGCTCGTATGGAGACTGCTTTCTTCGCTCAGGGGGAGTTCGCGGCTGGGTTCTGCGCTCTTCGAGCGCAGGGCCAGGCTAGGGAAGGGACTCCAGGGTGTGTGCCATACAAGCTGCTCGTATGGAGACTGCTTTCTTCGCTCAGGGGGAGTTCGCGGCTGGGTTCTGCGCTCTTCGAGCGCAGAGCCAGGCTAGGGAAGGGACTCCAGGGTGTGTGCCATACAAGCTGCTCGTATGGAGACTGCTTTCTTCGCTCAGGGGGAGTTCGCGGCTGGGTTCTGCGCTCTTCGAGCGGGCTAGGGAAGGGACTCCAGGGTGTGTGCCATACAAGCTGCTCGTATGGAGACTGCTTTCTTCGCTCAGCGAGAGTTCGCGGCTGGGTTCTGCGCTCTTCGAGCGGCGAAGCGCATACGGCTGAAACAATGCGCAAAAACTCGTAGCGTCGTGTAGACGTCGAAACCTCCCAGATCTCAGATACTCAGCTGAAGTGCAAAAACGCCGCGGCGCCCGGGAACCGAACCCCCGACATCCCTCGTATGAAGTAAACCCTCTACCTACTGCACCACGACCTACTTGCACACGGCCCCATCGCGGGCGTACAAGACATCGATCGGACGTCGCAGCGTGGACGCGGACGCGCGATCTCTGAGCTAGGAGGGCGCAGACAGCAAAGTCTCGGCGCGACCCGCACTGCGGTTACGGTGAGTCGGTCCTGATATCCGCCGTTTATAATTGTCTACAAACGGCTCAACATGTGGCGTTGAAATCTTGCATCACCAGTATCATGGACAACGAGTGTGAATGGCGAGACTCGCCGACAAACTTACAACCGGAAAGTGAGAAGGAGTTAAGCGGTGCGTTTCACCCACTGGCGCGTTATTCAGAAGACTTTTGGCATTTCAACACTACAAAGTAACAGATTTTCGATAATATGTGATTCAGCAGAAGACTTCAATCCTGGACATTTGTGCCGTCGGAAGCGTTCTGTCATGAACAGATATGGTGTGGACCCCAGTCAATTACGACTTGTTCTACAGCGAAGAGGTCCTAAAAATGCTTAAAACGGTGGTATTCGACTGGTGTAAGGTCTGGTGAGTATGGCAGATGTTCTTTTAATTTTCGCATGATGATTTGCGAAACATATGGGCCGCGTAGTCGTACAGGAGAGCTGGGCCTCTTCTGTTGACCAGATGTGCAGGAAACAGCTCACGCAATCTCCTTCACATCTGGTCGATTTCGTCACAGTAAGACTTTGCTGGGATGATTCGACTTGGTTCCAGAAAGTTCTAGTCGATCACACCAGCCCGACATCGCACTGTTACAACCGTTTTTTTTTCTGGTGGAATTTTGGCTTAGGAAGATGCCTGTGGGGGGGGGGGGGTTCGTCGACATCAGCCTACTGCCCTAACCGTCTTCAGTTATCGTACATAACCCTAACACTCGTGTGTCGACTCGGTTCAAAAACGGGTCGTTTTGATTCGAGCCTTTTCATCTTCCCGAAACATTTCAGACCATCTGAAACAGCAGTTTTACCGAGTTCTGAACCTTTTTAATCTCAAGGACCGCTTGCGATGGATCAGCTTCCATGAAGGCCTTCAAATCACCGTATTGGATTGCTGTACATCTGCCGCTTTGGGGAGGCATTTTCAAGGTTGCAATCCCAGAACGAAACTTCTCGAACCACCGTTGCACGGTCCAGCAATATTCGGCCCCCCACGTGGCTGATAAACCGGAGTGTTTCGACGGCGAATTGGACCAGTTTGAAAACGAAATCAACTGCCGTTCGAAATTGCTCATTCACATACTTCAGTAAGTCTTCAAAGACACACAGTTATTAAGCTTAGGTGAAGCACAAATTATTCTATCAGATAGAGCGAAAAACCTGTATTACATGCTATACAGAAATTGCGAGGAAGTTGAGTATCGATTCGGTAATACACGAACGAACAGCGAAAAAACGCACAAAAACTGCCAGAACTTTTCGGCCACCCTATTATAAAATGGCAATGAGGCCCAAAAGTCTTGGGACGTAACATAGTACTAAATGATAAGGGAGCGAACAGCATAACACTTCTCAAAATACATCAAATCCTCTATTTTTAGGTGCAGTTTTGGATGCCACTTGAAAAGATCACTAGCCTTTAAAAGAGGTATAGAGGGGCCAAACCATGAAGATGTTGCATACTCCTCCCAAGAAAAGTGTGGTAACAGTGACTGGCCCTGCAGGATGAATCCAGAAGGTTGGTTGACACAAAAAACCAACAAAATTGGGGTATACTATTTCATTCATACGAGAAAGACCCTACGGTGGACCCTTCCGCCCACATCTAGGTAAACTTGAATATTACGGAGAAATAATAGTAAAAGCAAACTCCAAAGGTTCTTTTCGCCACCTCCCTTCAAACAACCATGTTTACTATAACACCTCCTCGTTGGCTCATCAATGAAGGAACGTCGTGTAGTAATTTTCACAATTTTTATTTTCAATATTATTTAGTTATTCAAAGACAAAGTCAAATAAGGTTAGCCTTCTTTCCGACTTCCTATGGCGTCGTTTTCCTGGTCTTATAGCCTTTTGTACGAGTTCGGCAGAACGAAATGGCATTGTGGAGGGTAGTTTCTCAAACGACTTCGGCTTTTCCAGGCTCTGAAGAAGGCGACAACGCCGAAACGTAAGCCGCAATAAATATTTGCAAGAATCTTGGTTGCGCTGAAGAAAACACTAGTCGATTACAACGTCAAAGATTTTTACAGCAACTAGGATTCTACTCAGAGACACGTTATACTTAAGACTCCCATTATATTAGGTTGTCCGGACAGTTCTCAGCGTTTTGGGATACTATTTTTCATTCGTCTATTAATAAGTAAAAATTCAAAGTGCATTGAGCATTTATGCTAGTTTCTGTACAGAATTTTTCTCTCTATCTCACTAAATAATTTATGTTTCAATGTTGTTTTATATTTCTGTTCTTGAAGCGTTTAATGAAGTATGTCGAAGGAGCAAACGACGATATTTTACTTCACCTTCAAATTGGGACAATCCGTAGCCGAGACAGCTCAACAAGTCAACCAAGTGTGGAGGCCTAGTAGTGTTGGAGAGAGAACTGTGCGCCGGTGGTTCAGTAAATTTCGGACCGGAGATTTCAATGTCGAAAATGACCCCGCAGCGGTCGACCTACAACAATCCTGGAAGACTAGTTGAAAGAATTTCTGGAAGCTAAGCATAGCAGGAAACGTTCCGGACAGTGGTTAGACGCCGACAAAACATCTAGGTTTTTTTCCAAAGGCGAATCTCCACCGGAAGAGGTAATGGTCACTGTGTGATGGTCGGCGGCTGGTATCATCCACTACAACTTTTTGGCACCAGGCAAGCACAGCAGAGTCCTACTGTAAGGAAATCGACAGAATGCACCGAAAATTGTGTCAACTTCAGCCAAGCAGGCCAACATAAGAGGCCCGATTCTTTCATGCGACAACACCCTCCCACAAACCACTATTCGAAAATTGAACGAATTAAGGGTTAAAGTTCTGCCTCACCCGCCAAATTCTCCAGACCTCTCACCAACGGACTACCACCTTTCAAACAATTTCGAAACTTTCTCACTAGCAAAACCTTCGCAAGTCAAGGCCAAGCCAAAACAGCTTTCGTGGATTCTGTCAAATCTCAACCACCTATTTTTTCGCTGATGGAATAAGTCGACAGGTGGCCCGTTGGCAAAGGTGTGCTGATTCGAAAGGTGCTTATCTCGACTAAATCCGATAAGATTTGAGGAAATTATGGTAATTCAAAGTGAAGTACTCAAAACGTTGAGAACTTTCCGGACAACCTAATAGATTTTGTTGCGGCAATATTAGCGCGCTTTTAAAGAGCGCATTATTTGATCGAGGGAAGCGGATCTTGAACGATATATGGTGGCAGTTGAGACGTCACATTTTCAGGTCTATTTTGAAACACTAAATAGTGATAAGGACAGCAAGATAGGGAGGAAGCCTTCGCTGATAGAGAACTGGGTAGTGTTGCAATATGGGTCCCTACCTGTGCAAGCGACTTCGCGAGTACGCTGCGCATTGAGGGTCGCTTGTGTAACAGCATATAACTAAAGCATCATCTCTTTGGGCTGTCATTACTACGTCCATTTCCAAAATGAGAATTGAACAAGAATCTGAGATGCCGCTCTCTAGGGTCGCATTCACTGCTTTTTAACACGCGTAACAAAGTTTGGGACATATCCTCGAAAAAGATCAAGAATCAGGGAAAAGCATCCTTACCTCCATAAATAATGCGAGTCTTTTCGGCGACGTCAGCTGACACCTTCTCCTTCAAGAACTCACGAATCCAAAGGTGAACCTGAAACACGAGGAGAATTAAAACTGCAATGAAGACCCTGAAGAGGGTCACAATGGAGCACTAGACATCAACAGACTGAGGCAAACCTCTTGAGCCTGTTCAGGGCTTGCAGTCTTTCCAGTTCCGATTGCCCATACTGGCTCGTAAGCGATCACAATGTTTGTCCAGTCGACCTTCTTGTCGACTAGGGCTTGCATTTGACGGAAGTTCACCTTTCAGAATCAACGATAGTTCGAGTTTCTATTGCGATCCACGCTAGGCTAGCAGAGACGAACTCACGTCTTTCGTTTTGCCGGCTTCTCTCTCTTCGAGCTTCTCTCCTATGCAGAAAATGACCTTGATCTTGTTCTCAAGAGCGTGAACTGTCTTCTCGGCGATAAGCTGAAATGCGGAAGTACGCCAAAATAGAAGAAAATTATAAATTTAATCTACAGCAATAAAACGCAATGGAAAAGCAAGGCATTAAATCTCAGAAACACGACCACCGCAAGAAAGCAAAAATTACCTCGTCAGATTCTCCGAAAATGTGACGCCTCTCGGAATGGCCCAGAATGACCCACTCAATACCTACGTCCTTGAGCATGGCGGGGGAAATCTCGCCAGTGAAAGCCCCTTTTGCTACCTAAAATATCTCTTGGGACAATAAGCGATTATAAAAGAATTCACACAAAAATAATACTCAAAAATGTATACCTCCAAGCGCCACGATAACATCTCTTAGGAGATGTGATAGTGGTTTGAATTACTGTGCTAGGACCAGCTCTTCTAGGAGGCTTCCACATATCAGAACGTGGTCCTACTACAACTACCCTGTTTGCAAATAATGAAGCTATTTCAGCACCATTGTACATTCTGGACTCCAGAGGACGAGGAAAGGTCGAAAACAAAATTTCGCCCAAATCACGAATCTGACATCCGTTTTTGAAATTCCGGCCGATTACCGTATGTTACGGTAGGGGCAGGTGACTAAGGCTGTCGAGATCATAATCACCGATTTCGCCCAAACTTCGCCTAAGGGGTTATTTTGAGAGCTGATCACGAATCTTACATCCGTCTTTTGTATTACACCGACTGCAGTAGGTGCGGGTGACCAAGGTCATGGCCACCGGAAGGTAAGATATTTCTTCAGATATTACGGTAAGGACCGCTCTAGAATATGTGAAGAAATATCTTACCTTTCGGTGGCCATGACCTTAGTCACCGTACCTACCGCACGCCGGTGTAATACAAAAGATGGATGTAAGATTCGTGATCAGCACCCCACACAACGCCTGGGCGGAGTGTGGGCGAAATTTTTTTTCGACCATTCCTCGACCTCTGGAGTTCTGAAAGTACAAAAGCGCTGCTCTTTCGTACCTTGTAGCAGTTCTGCGCGGAGACCTTGACAGAATTCTTCAGCTGATCTTTGACATAGGTAATATAAAGCGCAGGAGGAGCGACGATCACATCAACATCAGGAACGCCTGAATTCGTTCAGCTATTAACAACCACAGGCAACTGAATGCATTCAGAAGGAAGGCGAAGGCCACTCATCAAGTACGGAGGTGAGGCCTACTACAGAGGGTATCCCAAAAAGGTCTCATTAGAATAGAACTCCTAGTGTTTCGCTACACAAAGTCCTATAACTTATTTTGACCAAACAACCAAGGTAAGCGATGAGGATCGCGGTTATTCTTCCCTCGCTACGCCGCGAGCGCTCATCGCACGCACGCACCCGCCGCAATATTCTCACGCATCTTTGCGACAGAGCGCGAAATCTTTCCTTCATAGCTGTGCGCGCTCAGGGGGAGTGCGCAGCTGGGGTTCTCGCAGCATCCAGGGTGTGTGACATCCAAACTGCTCCTTTGGGAACTGCTTTTGTCGCTCAGGGAGAGTCCGAGGATGGATTCTGCGCTCTTCGAGCGCAGAATCAGGCTAGGGAAGGGACTCCAGGGTGTGTGCCATCCAAACTGCCCATGTGGGGACTGCTTTCGTCGCTCAGGGAGAGTCCGCGGATGGATTCTGCGCTCTTCGAGCGCAGAATCAAGCTAGGGAATGGACACCAGGGTGTGTGCTATCCAAACTACCCATGTTTCCACATTTACACTGCTTTCCACTGCAGTTTCCACTGCTTTCGTCAGGGAGAGTCCACGGAGCAGTGAGCAGCCACCGACCGACCATCGGCCGCCTTCCACATCGACTGACCGCGCTGACCTCGTTTTCCACGTTTGCCACGTGTCCGCGACGCGACCGCTCGCGGCGCAGCGGAGGAAGAATAGCCGCCATCAGCGATGAGTTACCCGCCTGGGGCGAGATTCATCAACGACTTACAGCAATTTAATGGATAAAATATAGCCAAAATCGCTGATAGCTCGGCGAAATTGATATCACTATCGCTACCATATCGCTTGATAAGCCGCGCTAACAGGGATTTCGGCCGCGTGTTATCTGTTAAATTGCTGGAAGTGGTTGATGAATTCGGCCCCAGGAATTCGAAGAATGCTCCCAAAGTACTCAGGCGGTCGGAGATTAGCATCATAGCATATTCTCGACGTTTTTGGGATCCGAAGAAGGAAAATACGCATCTGCGACAGCGAGATAAAGCGTGTAACAATCTTGGCCTACTGCTCGTAGAACCACGCTGCAATATCCACAGCTTGATTTCAATTTTGTCTCTGATGTCAAATAGAGAGAGCGAAATGCCCCCCCCCCTTCCCACTGAAATGGATTCGATCTCGCTCGTGATATTTTGTGTAGCGCAATGGTTGTTGGGGGGGGGGGGGGGGAGGGGGGAGAGAAAGTGGTGTTTTTCTTAACTTCCCCTACCCCGCATTTGACCAAGAGCTCAATGGCCGCTTCACGATGTGAAAGGACTCTGGCAACTTTGAGAGGGGAGGTCGTATGAGCCATAGGAAAACTAAGCAACGGATAGCTGATTGCACAATCTCACACCTAAAAAAACAGGGTGCAGGTCGACAATTCCAGCCGAATAATGCACACTTCGATGCCAGTGCATAGAATGACCACGTCCACTAAAACCGGATCTATGCAAGTTAGAGGAGAGGCGGGCAACTTAATCTTTCAAACAACGATAGGTAAACTTAGAATGAAGTATTTTACAAGGGCGACACAATAACCTAGTGCAGGATAGGACATTTCTTTTCAATTTCCTAACTAAGTCTGACCAACATATTGGTATTCCGCTTTTCCAACCATGCCTCCCCCTGCCGCCCACTAGGATAAATCCCTAAAACTTCTCCAGAATCTTATGCTTTTGGGATCTATCCTAATCCGGGGGGCCACATAACTAAAAAGTATTATATGTAACAAATTCACTTGAGACTTACCGAGCGACTCCTACAGAACAACACAGGACCCTAAACAAGAAAAACTCACCAAGAAAAAACGAAAATTACATTTGTTGCGGTTGTAAGCCGGCAAAGTTGTGTGCTCTCCTCACCATGTTAGATCCTGGTTAACATGTCAGGCGGCGGTCAGCATGTGGCATGCGTCCTTATGCGCCCTCCTCACTATTTTAGATCCTGGTCACAACATGTCAGGGGGTGGTGAGTACGCGGCAGGTCTCCATTGCCTTACTCTTTGCCCGCCGAGACGGTTGTAAGAACCGCGGCGGTTTAATTTTTTTGTTCGCTCGTTGGTTTTTTCTTCCTTTTAGGTCCTCTCGAGTCCTTCAGGAGCCGCTCGGTAAGTCCCATGTCGATTTGTTAGATAATTTTTAGATGTGTGGCCCCCTCGGACTAGGATAGATCCTGCTTTTGGTCACCAACGGAAGCTTTGGCGGTACCTTGCGGGCTCATGTCCGCATCGAGATTGCGCACGCTCGTAGAACGATCACACAACACGGTCTCGGTGTTCTCATCCGCTGATGCGGACTGGGCAACGGAAGGAGCTCCGGCGTCTGGCCGATCCAGCTTGCCCGTTTGAAGGTGTTTTGCCGGGTGATGTGGGCGCACACCGAGCAAGTGCCACAGAGCTGAACTAAGCGAATACTCGTACCTCCGCTTTGGTTCAGGAACGCACAAATGCCGTCGATCGACTTCTTGTCGCCGTTCATCTTCCAGTTCCCCCCGACGAAGAATTTGCGCGTCATGGTCTAAACGGAAAGTGTCGGCACTGAAATGCAAATAAACCTCACCGACATGGCCGCGAACACCGGGTTATCGCCAAAACATGCTGATCGATAGCAGACGTGATGAGAACAATGCAACAACAAACATGACGCGCACACTCCTTACACTCGAAGCGGCAAGGGCAGCGAGTGTTGGAGCCACAACGGAAAGAGCGCTATAGGAACCACCGAATGGGTGTTGCCCATGGCCTGCCTACCATTAGCACTCGACACCGGGCAAATGCTGGAGGAGATTCGCCCCATGACCTCATTAGAACTGCCGTTCCTAGCTCTGCCCAGTTCCTAGACCCTACATCATACTCATCCAAATACAGTGCAAAAGAACCGCAGTGCAGCAGATCCTCCTTCTGGAGACGTCCAAACGGGAAGCACAAGCGCTCCTCCATGTGCTGCGGAAAAACACCACACCGCCGAGTCGTCGCTGTCAATTCTGCTCAGCACGGCATGTACCGAATACCGCCGCGTGCGGCAATTGATGCGGCGAGTGCAGCGGTCTACACCCGTTGGGAAAGGGTTCCCATGTCACCCTGCCGCGGGAAGATCCGCGCGGGTTGACGGGCAACTCGGCCACGCTCGTCCCCGCTGCTGCTGAGTCACGTCGATTTGCAGCGTGTCTGCCACCTCTCGCCGCCTCTCCGCTATTTCGCGCGCCTCCACCGTCTCACGTGGGAACATGCTCTTTCTTGAGCGCTTTGAACAACCGCCGTCTCATCGTTGCGTGATATATTTACACACCCATCGTACTGTTGGTGATATCATTGAGGAAGTGCACTGATCCAGCCACAACGGTCACTGAGTTTCTGCAGGATGTTTGGAAACATGTTTGGGACTTGTCTTTTGTTTCAGATAAATATTTCAGAACACTCTTTATCAAAGCGTTTGAGGTACAAATGGCAACATACGAATAAAAACAACTGCATCGTGGTGAGCATGAGATTACATTTGTGGGCAAGAGTATATCTGAATACGAAGGCAAATGTGCTAACAGTTCCCTCACGGAATGGACAGGATAACATGCGTAGGGTTCTTCAGAGGAGTACAACGGGGGACGGGGGCACATTGAGAGCTAACTAATGGGCAAGGTTGCTGGCTAAGGTATCAAGGTGATCCTTACACTCTCTTGTGGTAGGTGGGCGACCATCCGCCTAGAGGAACTGTTTGAAGCATCTCATCTCATCGTGTATTTAATTTTGCCTGCAGGCTTCTGGACTTCAGATGTATCTTGTCGCCATTCCCCCATTTGCAATAGGCAGGATCTGCGATTTGGCCATAGTTAACTGTGAGACCAAAAACTGTAATAGAGCTGCCATAGCAGGGGTGCCATTAGGAAACGCCCTTCGAAGTTTACTGTGAAACCCTTCAACGAAGTTCGCAGGTTATCCTGCCCATTCCGTGAGGGAACAGTTAGCTGTTCCACCATTGCCATCCGCTCTGGGGCTGATCGCCTGAAACCATGAATATCGTTCTCTAAACAATGTTCTCATGTGTCACCTGATCGAAGCGTGGCTGTGCCACATCAGCTACTAAGCCTTGGATAACGCTGGTTGGAGTTCCCGTATAGGCCTGAGTTATACTCCCGCGGGAGCATCCGCGGAAGGGCGGGAATCGTGCCGAGACTCCTCACCTGGCCAATCGCCGCGCCTCGCCACGCCCGCCTCCGCCGTGCACCATTGGTCCGCGGACGTTCCGCGGATGCTCCCGCGGGAGCATAACAGATGCCATAGGGTTGTGCCCAGAATTCGTTGCACCTCTCTATCACCATACGGCGCATAAAAGAACGAGGGGCGCTTCTTGGCTCACAGAAGTGAGTGCGAACCGGATTTTCAGAATCCGTTATGAAGTGTCCACTTCTGACTTTGCAGGAAGGCAGAGGTTGATTGTACACCTCACGCTCTCGATCCTTAATTGATCGGGATCCACAGCACACAAAGGTGCTGGTCTCACCGTCTGAGAGTGCCTTCCTATACGCCCACTCATAGCACAGCTGACGATTCGAGGTAGGACATATATCGCTATATCTCTACCCCTTTGCTGTGAGGGAGCAAACATCACCCGAGCCGGTTCGAACGACGCCATTTCGTAACAATGGTACTTTCAAATCACGCCACATCTTCTTTCTTTTGGATCTAGTGTGAAATCTCTCCATGGTGGGAAAGCAATCGCATGAATTGCACTTGCGGCTAGAGATGTAGGGTCGGCGTAGGCGCCGGCACTCTTCCGTCTGGAATCTGCCCCCCCCCCCCGCGATGACTCAGCATGCTCGGGGCCGAGCTGCCCCGTAATCATCCGATTACATGTGAACTGGTCCCCGAAAAATTCCGTCACGCGCGAGCGGCGAGAGTCAGATGAGCAGAGTGACTCTCCAGATTGGGCTAGGGAAGGGACTCCGGGGTGTGGCGAGCAGGGAGGCGTGGAGTGCGCGAGACAACACGACGAAAAACCGCGCGCCGCCTCGGCACTATGCCAAGCGGACCAGTTCTCCGGCAACGTAATCATCCGCGCGACCTCCGCGGACGGTCGTTGTCGTCCCGGGACGGCTAGCGTCGCATTGGAGCGCGTTTTCTCTCCGGATTCCGCGGGACGTGCACTGCACCGCGGACGGGAAGTATTGGCCTATGGCCAATGTTATACTTCGGCGACGCGTCGGCCGACGTCGGCGACGCTGTGCTTTGCGGGCAGCTACGCACTGCGTGGCAGCCCGCCCAACACAGCGTCGCCGACGACGTCGCCGAGAGCTCCGCAGGGGGGTGTTATACTTCCGCCACCGACGTCGCCACAGACGTCGGTGGCGACGTCGTCCGTGGGTCGGTCGCCGCGCTGTGCACGGCGACGGGCCGTCGCCGGCCTCATTCAAGGCTGGGAAAAAATGCGCTCAGAGGGAGTATTTTGTTTGTGGGTGGGTTCTTCGTTCCCGGCACTGTCAACATCCTCGGCGGACCTCGAATTACGAAATCGAAAGTGCAAAAACGCCCATCTTGCGGGCACAAATGGTGCCTTTTTTACTCTTCATGTCCATTTAAAGTTAGTCACATGAGGACTTCACAGAATTCTTGTGGTTTTTAATATGTAGCAGTTCTATTCCAACGAAAAATGTTTTCTTTAAGGCTTGCAGAAAAATATGTAAAAAGTTACTTTGGTGTGTTCTTTAACAAACAACGAAATTGAGGCAGATAACAGAGTTTCAACAGAAAAAAGGCATAAAAATATACGTATCTCTACCTGATAGACGGAAGTGAGTGTTTTTTTTATACTGCCTAATTCTAGTAATACTGGGTGTCTCAAGAAATGAATGCACTGTTAGAAAGGTGATAACTTTGGTCACAAAAAAGTCTGCTTTTTTGATGTTTAGAACTTGACAACGACGTGAAAGACACGTAGCATGCGAGTTTAGTGATTACAGAATTTAAATGTGGGCAGCAGACCTATTTTCCGAAACGGATTCTGGGGACTGATGAAGCAATATTAAAGCTGAATGGAGAGGTTAATCAGCATAACTGCAGCTACTGGGCGGCGGAAAAGGCTATTGGCCAATGGCGTATACCCCGCGGCATATCGCGGGCAGTGACTTCAGGGTATCGTGGGTCAGATAGCCTGCTATAGGCAAATTATAGCAGCTATGCCAGGGGGCGTAGCCCTGCTCATGGCGGACATAAATACCCGTTACGAGCGTACCAGGGTGGTCTTTTTTGTGGTAGTACATGGCAGTTCTGCTAATTGCAAACTCATTTGGTGCTGCTTCTTTCATCTCGCAATTGCATGATTTATTGCACTGAAAGACTCCGCAAAGTAACGCTTAGTTTGTTTATGTTCCGAACTCAAACATGTCGTCTTTGTAAGTAGTAGTATTACTACCACTGATTTGAAAGACTGGAAATTACATTCTATGCGGTTTTCTGCCGTACATTCTATGTTCGTTTTTCATAATGAAATTGGAGTTCTCTCTCTAATTGTTCTTTGTAAGATATATTTCTAATTTTTTAGGCAGACTGGTGGCCAAATGATGACATTGAAAATGCGCTCCGATGCTCTCCTGTCAACGACGTCCCCGACGCCGCCACAGAATCTGTTGACGTCGCCACCGACGTCGCCACAGACGTCGGCTGCGTCTGTGGCGACGTCTGTGGCGACGCCGGCGACGTCGCTGGTGACGTCAGCGTCGGCCGACGTCGGTGACGGGCCGTCGCTGACGTGTCGCAGCGTCGGCGACGCGTCGCCGAAGTATAACATAGGCCTATGTTAAGGCCTTCACAGAGTTCTGCGGCAGCGCCAGGGCCCTATGCTTGACCATAGGGCAGAGACGCAGAGCTCGCCGCCGGCGGCGTCCCTGCCCTATCCATAACCATAGCGGCGAGCGGCGTTGCCGCAGAACTCTGTGGGGGCCTTTATACTTCGGCGACGCTGTTGTCGGCGGCAGTGTTGAGCGGGTCCTACGCAGTGCATAGCAGCCTGAGCAACACTGTCGCCGAAGTATAACATAGGCCATAACAGCCCTTTCGTCGTCTGTCAGCGGCGATCCACAGACGGCTGGCGTGGCGGGGCGCGAAGATTGGCCAGCTTAGGGATCCCGGTGCGATTCACCCTCGTCCGCGGATGCTCCCGCGGAAGTATAACATAGGCCTAGAGGCCCCACACACTTCTACGGCGCTGCACTGCCTTATCCTTAACCAAAGGACAGGGACACAGAGCTCGCCGCCGGCAGCGTCCCTGCGATATCCTTAACCACAGCGGTGAGCGGCGTTGCCGCAGAAGTATGTGGGGCCTTAAAACGATCCGTTCGCGGCGGCGCGGCGACTGCTGCCGCTCAGCGCGACGTCCACATTAGGGATGGGCGAAAATCTTGTAAAAAAAAAGAAAATAGCTTAGCTAGAAAATAGAAATCGGAGAACGGGAAAGCCGAAAACGCGAGAGAACAGAAAATTTCGAAATTATCATACGACTTGATTACTCTACCCAAATATCCATTTTTCCAGTAGCAAATGCTTTTGTATGACTAGAAGTGTAGTGGTGGACCAACATTTTAACTTGCAAGCGTTTATAAAAATTTCTAGTACACTCCAAATTCAATACAATCAGCAAATTGTAAATCTTGACTGATTGGTCCGAAGAATCTCGAAATCTGAAGTATGCGACACTACTCATCAGTCCGTTTCACAACTAACTCTCTATCAATGGTCCCACTAGTGAGAGGCTAGCCTTTCGGAGTACCGAACACGATGTAGCCTCTTTGACCACTGTTCGCATGTTTCAACTCCATTACTTGAGTTTATAGGCACTCTTGCAAAATACTCCATAGCTGCGCAAAGATTTGTTGAGTATTAGTGACTGCACCAGAATAAACCATTTTCACGTCGAATTAGACTCTTCTCAAATCAAATTGGACGCTTTTCACGTCAAATTGGACACTCTTCTAAGCTGGCCTATGAACTTTGAAATCAAACTGAACGTCTTACAAATTAAAACGAGCTTCTCACAGGTTAAACTAAAAGCTCTTCAAGATGGTTAGAATAATTTTTTGTTCAAAGAAAACTTGAAATAACTTTTTTGAATTTTTTTTACTTCAGCTGTCCGAATGAGTGAAATAATTTTACAATGTTTTATTTTCCGAGAAAAAATAAAAAATTGAATTTTATGTTAAGGCGCAGCAAGGCAGCAATTATGTCGTGCATCAAAAGACTGGGTTGCGCCATGCACTTGAAAGGATGAACGCGATGTTTATTCGATTGATAGTGCTATTTGATTGCTTACATACAGCAAGAAAGTTATGATATGCGCGTTTTTTACAATTGTTTATGTTGCACCGCTTGCAGGTGCGAAACTGTATGCAAACAGATATTTCGCTATCAATCGAATAAAAATCGTGAAGTTTCGTACGAGGACATGGCGTAATCTCTGTTTTGGCATTATGAAATGGCCGCCTTCCTGCTCTTCAGAACAAGAACATTCATTGTTTTTCATCAAAAAATAAAATTTTATAAAATTTCAAACTAAGCGCTCTCTTACTGAGAAGGAAATTAAAACTTCAAAGAAAGTTATTCTAAAATTTTCCTTGAACAAAAAAATTATTCTAGTATTTTTAGAAAGTCTCTAGTTTAATGTAGAAGAAGCCCATTTCAATGTGGAAGAGTTCGGTTTGTTATCAAATGTTTTAGGCAAGCTTACAAGAGTGTCCAATTCGACATATATATATATATATATATATATATATATATATATATAGTATAGTAGTTATATAGTGGTATATATATACGGAAAAATCCGTCGCAAACCGTCGCATTCTCAAAACTCCTTTAGTTTTAAGTAGTTTGGGAAATGTTGGCACCGTTAGATTCGTCTTCAATTCGTCTCCTCGAGTTCTACACAAACATATATAAAACTTTACCGGACCACCGCGTTTTCGCCGTGAGTGGCCTAAAAAGTGACTGGAGCAGGCTCTTGCGATTAGAGCACCTTATTTCCCAGGACGTGCATGTTTTCGGAGTATCTCAAGAATGGCGTACGTTGTCGGTGCTATTTCAAACCTAGAATTCTCCGAGAGTGCGCCGTGCACAATGTATATAGGACCGAGCCTATCAATCGAGTGGGAGAAAGCATGTTCACTCCGCTTCTATCTTCCCTTAGTGGAAAATGTAAAGTGTTCAAGACTATTTCGAACCGTTTGGAGAATTTTATCAGAAATTTCCAGCCGCCCCACTAGGAAATTGTTCCAATCTGTCCCGGTGAGACTTAAGTGTGCGCGTGTGCAGTGCGTATAGAGATGGGTGGGTTCGGCAACTGTAGAGTGAGCGTTTGGAGAGTTCTATCATAAATTTCCATCTGCCCTACTAAGGATCCTCTAAGGCTGTCCAGCTAGCCTTTGGAGTGCGCCGTGAACATTGCATACAGAAACGAACCTTGCAATCGAAGGGGGGGGGGGCGACCGTTTGCAAATTGCACGCGCGGGCATGTTCGGAGCGATATAACTCTTTCAAGTTCAAATCGATTCGGCTGCAACTCGTGGGTTTTGTAGACAGTAATATGGTCTAATAGCACACTAAAATAGAACGGTGTAGCTTAGGAAGAAGCAATATTACAGTTAGCGAAAATGCAAGTGAGGCTTGCGAGACGCATTTTTCCCGATTTCGGTGGACCACTTCGAGAAGACGCGAGGAGCTAATGGCCTTAAGATGCGTGTGCGAACAGAGCACTTAACGTACCTTACGATGACGTGCTCATAGCTCCTCGGCTGCCTAAACTGCCTTAGCCTCAGCTGCCGTTTTAGAGCGGCGAAAGCTAGCGGTTAGAGTTCCTTGCGCTCTAACTCGCCCAGGTTTGAGTTTTTGACACCCACCCTCAATAGTATCGTTCTGTTCAACTTAAAAAGCGCTATCGAACGGTGTCAATTTCGACCGATTTTGGAAACATCAATTTTTTTACTATTTCGCATCGAAGACGAGGCTTCATGAGGCCGCCGCAGACAGACGTTGACGTCACGTTGAAAATCGATGTTTTCGAGTTGGGCCTTGATAACTTTCGATAGAGCTTTTCGTGCTGAATTGAATGGTGTTATTGAGTGTAGAAAAAACTGTAATATGGGCGAGTAACAGCACGGAGAACATCTGCCGTTGTTGCGCTAAATTGCACGCGCGGGCGTGTTCGGAGCGCGATAACTCTGTCATGTGGAAACTTTTCAGGTTGCAGCTTGTGGGTTTTGTAGGCATTAAAACGATCTATTAGACTACCTCCGTCAAGGTGCACCAGACCGTGCATGATTTTATATACAATGAGAAGATCGAGTTTTCTTCTACGTGAAAAAACGACTCCAAACCGAGCGCCTCAGGCCGCTCAGTGCTACCCGGGATTGACTGGTAGCTAGGTTTTCTAGATCCGAGAAAAAGTTTCCTCGTGAAGCTGTTCTGAACTCTTTCTAGAAAATCAATGTCTTTCTATTCGTGGGACTGAATACCGGTGTCCCGCACTCTAGAACGGGCGCACATAGATTTTGTAAGCTCTGAGAAAAGTCCGTTCTCTTCTTATACTAAGGTTCTGAAGAGATTGCCAACTTTACGCAAAGCTGTGGTTGCTATTTCCTCACAATGTTTGCCAAAATCTAAATTATTGGTAATAATAAGTCCAAGGTCCTTCACTTCTGATATCTGTTCGAGTTGATTACCTTCGATAAAATAAGGGCTTCGCACGTTGTTCCTACCCAGGTGTAGTACCTTAGATTTTCCTTTGGCCAAAGGAAGTTGAGATTGAGATAAGATTGAGACCATTTGACGACTTATTGCTGCTTGAGTCCTTTCCGTGGAGGGTCAGGTATCCACTGAATTGACTAGAGCTGGATTTCCCTGGTGTAGATTTTGAAAAGAATTGGAAAAAGAACTGAGCTCTGCCGCACCTCGCTGCAAATAAACTTAGAAATGGCCTAATTGAGTACACTGTAGGGGTGGAACACGCCACTGCTGCAAAAAAAAAACAGTTTCGTAAATACAAACGCTGTGTAGAGCTGTCCTACATGGCCTCTCTGACCCTATTTGCGCGCATTTTCTAATGTAGTTGGACATATATTTGCCCTTCTACCAAGGCGAATATCCAAAGATGACTGTTTACACCAAAGGGTAATTTATTCAACTCAAACTCAGGGTGGACGCCCTTACTAGACTTGCGCCTGAAGTTTACATATCTCTATATATTGTTGCCCATGTATTGTTTTTCGTTGTTGGGAAATCGTCTAATCGTTACTGGGTAGTGACCGCTCTCTCATACTTACCTGTCGCTATCATTGTCAGCTGGTCACGCCGTACCCTCATAGGGTGATAAGCCTCACAGCATTTTTCATTTCCTCTATCCGATTTATTGGTGGTTTCCAGTGCTTTACCTCCAGCGCTTCCTTGACCTTCCTCTCCACCGGATCATTTAGATTCCTGTGAAGAATCGAAACTTGCAGTTGCGGCAGCGGATCATGTGTGCTTTAGGTTGTGGTGTTTCGAGAATTGATTGTCTGAGTAGCCTTGTGGGCTACGCAGAGCTCGCAGATGTTCATCATTTCTCTTTCCTAGTGGTCTTCCTGTCTCGCTAATGTAGAATTCTTCGCAGGATGTGCAGACCACTTTGTAAACCAGACCACTAATGATGCACATTTAGTGTTCTCCTTCACAGATCAAACAATCTGTCCTTTCACACTGATTCTCATATAAACGCGAAGCTGTAAGTAGGCGTCGTAAGGACGGAGATGGTCCTATAGGAAGTTGATCGTTTTATGATGCGGTTCACGTCCAAAGCGAAGGAATCCGTGATGAAAGGTATGATCAAAGGAGAGCCGCCAGGTGATCGTTGAGGTTTGAAACAACGACATTTCCTTGAGCTATATCCGTTTTGCCGTGGAATTTCGCCTACTTCATCATCTACTTCTTTTGGGTTCCTAGATGTTAGCGCAGTAGATGTGGCTATCGTATGATGAACAATATTCTGTTTCATATAGGTAGGATGGCAATTCCTTACATGCACAAGAATGTTATGATATGCCGGTCTCCTATACCACATATACTTACTTGACCCTCTGATATTCTTACTTTCCTATTCCGAAACGGGAGAAATCCGTCTGGTCCTGGAGCTTCTGATGTTAGCTTGATCGTTGGAAACGCTGAATTCAGCCGTACAAGTGTCTGCCGTAGTGTTGTCGGCGATTTCCCCACAACCAATATGTCATCGATGTATCGCCCGAAGTATAGCAGTCGTATAGACAAGGCCGGCCGATCAAGGCAATCCATAAATATGGTCGCGTGCAACGGTGCCAACCTGCTTCCCATTGCAAGATCTCGCGTTTGCTTGTAGAACACATTTCGTAACCGGCAACAGCACATGATCCGCTGCCGCAACTGCGAGTTTCGACTCCCCACAGGAATTTGAAAGATCCGGTGGAGAGGAAGATCAAGGAAGCGCTGGAGATAAAGCACTCGGAACCATCGATAAATAGGAGAGAAGAAATGAAGAATGCACTGAGGCTTATCACCCTATAAGGGTAAGCGGCGTGACCAGCTAACAATGATGGCGACATGGAAGTATGAGAGAGCGGTCACTACCTACTAAGATATATAAGTACCCCAAAGATCATTGCGCTTCATTTGAGACCATACGCACCACTGAACATCTCTGGTCCCTCATTCTCCCTGTGATTCCCAGGTCTGCTTATAAATTTCACCATTTGTGAGTAGTGTTGTTGTAGAGATGTGCAATGTTACTGTTTTTAGATCTGAAGAAGGGCTTAAAGTCCGAAACGTGGTCTATAAAAAATTGGCCAAGTCGAGTTTCACTATTGCAAAGTCGAATTTACTCGAATTTTTGTTAGATACAGTTTCAAATCCAAATGACGTCATCTTTCCGTAGAAGAAGCGGTGTTCAGGTTGCCATGCCTGAAAATCTTGTTTGCGTCAAAGCTTTATTAATTAAATATTAATAATTATTTTTTCTTTTCTTCACATTTTTAAAAATTTTTTGCAATACGAGAGGCGGCTTAACATTGAAATCCATCGATTTTCTCGGAGGGGGGGTCGTACCAAGACCCTTCTGGAGGGGGGGGGGGGGGGCGTCATAAATTTTGGCAGAAATCGCAGCCCACGCTTGAGTCTGACCTCTTTTACGTGGTCGATCAAAATGCAGAATTTCATAAAAGCTGTATGTCTCTCAGAAGAGGCGCATTGTCACTTACTTGTTTCATCCATGTTTCAGTAACAGCCATCAAGTCAGAGGAAGTCTTAGCAAGGAAAGTTGAGAGCCTGGGTATTTTTCAAAGCTGAACGGATATTCGTAACCACAAATTTCAATGTGTTTCCGTGTCTCCGAAGAGGCTCTAGCTGTTTGCCGCATGTGCTGGTTCTTGATTGGAAGAGATCTGAGAATTAAGCAAAATGCTTCTATGAGTTGGGGAAGGTTTGCGCGCTTGGAAATGCATAGACATGGAGGTAACAGCAACCGATGTATTTAATGATTATTTTATTATTATTATTATTTATATATTATATTATTATTATATTATTATTATTTATATATTATTATTATTATCATTATTTAAATACATCATTCTTAATTTTAGAGAAACATTATTCGAATGATCACGAGCAGCAAGCAATTGAGCTCTTTGCGTTGACAGCAGACTCCGTAGAAGGGGAAAGGCAAACCTTTAGTAAAGAGATTTCATTCTTTAAGCGCGTGTTTTTCGACAAGGGTTCGCTATTAGTGGCTTTCATTGGCGCTAACTCATTGTCCTTCTCTACGCATCTTTCTAGAAGATGCCCCAGTAGGTAGGCGGGCATGGTAGTGTCGTTTTTAAATCGATCGATAGCCACGATCAATTCTTAGTCTTCGATTGACATAGCCGGCCATGGCTCAGGATTCAGCCTCGATCGCTTCACCTTCCAAACAAAAACACCACGACGGGAAGTTTCCATGCCACACAGACACAGTCAAGACCTTTAATGACGGCACTAATAAAGAATTTGGATCGACTCCGGTGACAAGGAGTCTCGCGTGCTCTTTTGGGCGATGAGCGAACAACTAGCACCACGGAACGGAACCAGTGAAATTCAAAGAAAAACAGACCTTCTGCGGTGGCTTAGACGAAAAGTAAATCCTCAGCCACAAAGGAAGTCGCTGACGTTGGAATCAACAGAGTTTAGAAGAATTCATCAGGTAGAAGGAATACATGGCTCAGAAATCGCAGCACACTGACCTGGTCATATCAGATTATCCTTCTCTTTCTTTGGCCGAAAACAAAGTTCTGCGGGATGCCGCTATACCGCGGCGCACCTGGCGGCTTTTGACGCCGCGGGGGATTGCTGTACGAAATACTGTGCATGTTTTAACGGAAAGTACGGAGAACTGTCTGCACTCGTTTTCTCATCGTGTTGATTTCCAATTTCTTTCTTTTTCTTTGACACCAAGCTATTATTCATATTCTCAGATCAGGTGGGGGGGGGGGGGGGTGGGGTGGGGTGCAGTCCTAGTTAGTGTTGGCCGCTCTTACGATAAGATATATAAGTACCCCAAAGACCATTGCGCTTCATTTGAGACCATACGCACCACTGAACATCCCTGGTCCCTCCTTCTCCCTGTGATATCCAGGTCTGCTTATAAATTTCACCATTTGTGAGTATAGTGTTGTTGTAGAGATGCGCAATGTTCCTGTTTTTAGACCTGAAGAAGGGCTTAGAGCCCGAAATGTTGTCAATAAAAAATTGACCAAGTTGAGTTTCACTATTACAAAGTCGTATTTACACCCATGAAGATCAGGAAACCAACGATTTAAAAAAAAATTATTCTTCAAAAAATTATTATTCTACGATCAAATAATAAAACTTTTGAAGCAGTTTTCAAAATAGCTGAGATAGGTCGACTGCTGCTCATTTTTTGCTGCGACACGTTTTTTAGCTGAGGGATGTAACTACTTAAGTTGAAAATGGATCTTAATGAAATTTAACCTTCAATTTGTAGCAGGAAAAATCAGGTCTCTCCTAAGCAACCGTTCATCCGATTAGGTGGAATGATTTTCCTACCCTGGATTTTTCCAAAAACAAAATTGTTTCCTAAATAAGGTTACCACTGGAGCTGAAACAGGAGTTCACGATAGCACAGCTTTTATTTAGCATTTGTTCAAGAAATTGGGCCTTTCCTAAGCGATCTTCCTTGTGATCAGGTGAGGTCATGCCCAATTTTTTTCAAAAACAAAGATTTTTACACCCGAAGGAAAGGATGTCTAGTGCTGAGATGTAGCTTTACAAAATCTTTGTTTGATACATTACAAAAAATGCAGCTCATGTGGGGCTATTTTGGGTGAGATCGAGAAGGATGGATCACTGGTCCTTCGCTCGACAATGCGCTTGGAAGGTGCTATACCTGTACTTCGTTCAACCGATCGTAACAGTTTAAGTTTTGAGATTTATGCAAATGCGGGTAGCATTCAGAAAACTAGAAGAAATTCTCTTTCTGAGGATCGCAAAATCGCTCCTTTGAAAAGGCATCTTCATGCGCGACCGGGGGATGTGGTTTTTGTTCAAAAAATTGGAGTGGTTTCACAAAAGCGGACACAACTCGCTTAATTCTAAGAGATTGTCAAATGCGGGAGCATTCAGAAAACTAGAAGAAATGCTCTATCTTGTGGCTGCAAAATCAAATTTTGAAAACTGATCTTCATGCGCGGCGATGGGGGGGGGGCGTTTTCTGCGATTTCTGCGGAAATACTTGCCGAAAATCGCACCCTCTAGCCTGCGCATGAAGATGCCTTTTTCAACATTGTATTTTGTATCCATAAGATAGAACATTTTTCTAGTTTTCTGAGTGCCGCCTGCATTTGCATGACTCTTAAAAGTAAGCGAGTTATAATCGTTTAAGTGCGGGTATCTGCGACCTCGCGGGAAGGTGAGGTCTTACAGGTAGCCGGCACTTAAACGATGATAACTCATTTATTTTTAAGAGATGTGCAAATGCTGGCGTCATTCAGAAGACTAGAGAAGATGCTCTTTCTGATGATCAATATGCGTGTCCAACTGCCACTTGCTACCACAGCGCCACCACGTCACTCGCCACAGATGACACAGAGCAACACTACATATTGTTTTCAGAAGGTCAATCAGATGATTGAAATGGATAACCATGAAGAACGCGTCTTCACATGCACGGAGAGCTGTTTAACCCTCCTCCTGACCTTCACAACATTTAAAATGCTTAGGAGGCAAGTCAGAGTTTCACGCCTGTGAGTGAACAAGATTCTGAACAGGCGAGCAGTGCCACCTCCCATATGCAACTTCTTAAGGTGAAGATCTGCAACAGCATGTGTGTACCAATAGAAGTCTTGCACCAACATGTTGTAACTATACTTGTCAAGGTGATTCCCTATGACTAGTATAAAATTGGTATCATTCCCGCAGAGGATGCGATTACACAACAAGGCTTTTCCACGGTTCAGAACTACTACCTTGCTTTGTACTAACATGGCGACAAATATTCGTAGGTTAGAATTCACTGCGCATTTTACCTCGTGTTACCGTACACATAGTAGTTTTGGCTGTGTATTTGCATACCGAATAAGGATGTTCAAATTACGAACAAAGTAAAAAAGTACACAGTACAAAGCCTCATAACAATGTGCTGCTGCGATAGTACTCTAGCACCAGGCAGGACTCGAAATCGCACCTCCTGCTGACCGGGCTCTACCTCATTATATCACCGGCGCTGTTTAGTCGAGCACAACATGGGATTAGCAGGTCGCTGGTATCAGCATGGAACCAGTTCAGCTGAAGGTCTTCAATGAAATGATTAATTTCATTTTCTCTAAGCCTCAAGTAGCTGGTAATGAGGTTCTAAGCCCTCGCCACGATGCTTTGCTGCGATAAAAACGCTAGCACGGGGCGGGACTCGCACCTCTTGCCGACAGGCGGAAATGCTCAACACCATTACACCGCCGTCACTGTTTGATCGGACGCAGCAAAAGTACACAGGTCTTATTTTTAACACTGTACTTCTTACGCTATTCCGGGTTTTGTATTTACAAAGAAACCATCTTCGTTCCTCTTAAGTAGCACTGCCCAAGCAAATTCTTACAATTATTTAAGTTTCCGTTTACCATCAGTGGGAATCCGATTGCTTGAAAACCAACACAGTCCACAATAATTCACTGAGTGTTAAGGCCTTGGCGTGACTGCAAAAGTCGTCAGGTGTGTTTGTTCTTGCTTATAATTAACAGCATCGAAGTTAAGTCATTGCTTTACAGGGATAAGCATTGAATATGTTCTTCCACCGTTCCATGACATAACACAGGAATGTAATCTGAACAAGAATTCAGTTTAATTTGACCAGTAAATCAGAGATACGTATAACAGAGGAAAGTTATTAGGAGTAGCACTAACTGGAATTGCTCTGAAGGTGGTCTTTTCCCGAAAAGCACTTGCAAAACGAGCGGGTTTAGTGGAACGTCGGATCTATGCAAAGACTTTTAATTTTCTTCCAACATTTAAGGAACTTGTATGCAAGCACCAAATAGGTATAGGCGGCCAGGAGTGGAGTGTGCGGAAGACGTCTTGAACGTTCACGAAGACCCGTGCACTTTGCTGGTTGACTCTCTTGTCAGTGCCGCTTGGCGCTATGTCACCTGGTGATAAAGTTTCCGTAAAATAGAAGAGGGAAAGTGAGACGCAGTGTTAGTGAAGAGGACAAGACAAGACCAGATGTGTGAGAATGACTAGTTAACAAAAGAGAGAAGAGAAGAATGATGAGGAAAGCCCCAAAGCTTTGAAAACTGCGTTTGGTTCGGACATGCCAGGTGAAGTTACTATGCGAGCAACGAAGATCGAAGAAGAAACGCATGGACTTGAAGATCCAGCCGGACCTGCATTCCAGACAGACCTCGGGAGCTTGAGACGACGAGTTCGTGTGCGAACTCACGTAGGCAGCCGTCGCCGAAAACCAAGAACGAGGACGAACCGCACCGGGATCGATAGGCAACTGACGGCGAAGAGAGCTTGCCGGCGAGGACAGATCCGTCAGCGGATGTGCCGATTTCTGAAATGCATCCACAACGGAGATTTGCAGTTCGTGTGCGTTAATCTCGGGTAAGAGTAAGGGTGGGATCTCTGTCCAACGGGTAATCCGCGGTGTGAGATGGGGTTGTTTCTCACTCTTGCTCGAATGGGTCAGCGACAGAGTTGGCACGAAAGTATGAACATCGGCTTTAATTTCTCCGTTTTTAGTTTTGCGGGATATCGTAGAAGCAATCTTAATGCGTATATAATGACTTGCGGCTGGCAGTCGGCGGACAAGCCAGTGCGTTATCCTTTAGGGACAAGTCTGGTAGCAATTGGAAAACCCAGGTGGGATGGAAATCACGGACTCGCGCCTTTCTTCGATTGCTCTCCAAAGCTGCTGTAGACTCAAAGAGTTGTGTCCCTTCTATGAGTATTAGGCATCCCTTTACTTTTTTTCGTAGGAACTTTAGTGTGCCATGTTTGCTAACAAACCTTAAGTCTTTGGTCAAGAATATGATGCTCTAGTTACCTTCCTTTGTGAACATAAATGCGACCTGGCATTGATTACCGATTCATGGTTATGTTCCAAAAACGATTTGCCTCCTGTTCCTGGAGTACTAAAAAGGCATTATGATGGCCTTAGATGCGATAGGCTATATGGAAAAGGAGGTGGTGCTCTTCTGTTTATTGAAAAGACCGTTAGGTATAACGTGATTTTCCAGGAATCAGCGAAAGATACCTATGAAATAATTATAGCTGACGTCTCCATTTGTGAAAGCTGTATTCGTTGCATCTTACAAGGGAAGGTTACTAGGTGACAATGTGACTTTGAGATGAGACGTATATCACTGGATGCGGCTTCGAACGCTGATACCAAATATATGTCCCTTTTCTGCTGTGCTCATCTGTGAACGGAGTTATGCACCACTTTCTTATCTGGCTCATTTGCCCTCTAGGTCCACGCAAAGCGGACCAGTCACAAGAGGTCGAGCTCAAGTAGGGTTGAAATCGCGCCGCCTGCCGAGCAGTGGTGGCGCAGGAGGTAGAGGAGTGGCGTGGTGAGACGAGTGGTTTAGGGTTCGAGTCCCCTGTGGTGAACAAGTTTCGCACTTCCTAAAAAAAGATCTGCCACGATCAAACAGAGCTCTCCATGTCAAATTTCAACGGGAAAGGTCACCAGAAAGAACTTATGTTATCTTCATACTGACAACTTCATACTGGCACGAAGATACAATTTATCATGAATAGTTGCTAAAAACATGGTGAGAAGACAAACAATGCGTTACACTAGCAACTGTGAAATAACACTCGAAATGTTTAAAACATAACAGCTGTTAGCAATGACCGCAGCGAATAAAAAATACATCAGTGCAGCCGCTGTAAGAGCAGTGCGTGCTCTACGATGTCAGTATGGAAGTAGTACTGAATTGGTGTGTCATACGCCCGGGGGTGACTGAGCAGGTGTCCTGCAGCGTACGATGAATACGCGAGAAAAATTCTGAATCTTGGGGCAGAAAATTGAGTGTAAATCAGCGACACAATTCAAAGAATTGAGTCGCGGGAGTGAAGTGAGAACTGTATACCGTGTGTTAATACATGAGAGGTGAAACGTTTGCAAATGCTTTTGAATGGCTGGAAGAAATGTACGTATAATGGTTGTATTTGTGATGTTGTTCCTACCGGAATGTTCATCACTTTCACTCTAGTAGGATCTACAAAACTGATGAAATTGTGATCCTTGAATGGCTTCCAGCTGTCGACCAAGAGCAACGTTTGGGTGCCGCTGATACCTTCTTCTCTTCTGATCTTCTTCTGATTCCACACTGATACCTTCTTCATCCTCTATCTCGATGCTCCCGCATTGCGCATCTCGCAAATGGATGCGAAACTGCTGGACATCTCCTTCTCTTGCCTTGTAGGAATGCGTGAAGTATCGGAGGAACCGAACTCCTCCAAAAAGCACGCCAACACAACAGCTGGTGACAACATCGCTTGGAGGATAAGTCGGCAGTATTGTCCTAACCGACCCGTGTGTCGAAAAAGAAGTTGCCTAAGGGGGTTTTTTCAAGCACTGATCACCCACTTGTAAGCATGGGTGGTGGGACCATGATAATTAACTTCGCCCAAACGTCGCCATCTGACATAGAGAACTTTGGTTGATCGTGGCAGACCTTTTTTAGGAAGTACAAAGGTCCAGCACCACACACGGGTCGGTTAGGACAATACAATACCACTCTAAACATAACCCAACCCGGCTCACCACGCCGCCCCTCTACCCCCTGCGCCACCCGTGCTCGACCGCCAGCGCAGTTTCAACCGTACTTGAGCTCGCTCTCTTGTGACTGGCTTGCTCTGCGTGGACCTAGAGGGCAAAGGAGCCTGCTACGAAAATGGCGCATAACTCCGTTAACAGATGCACGCAGCAGAAACAAAACAGATATTTAGAATCAGCGTTCGAAGCCGCATCCAGTGAGATAAGGCGCATCTCAAAGCCCCATGGTCAGTTAGTATCCTTCCCTTGTTAGTTTACAGAACTCTTTCTTGCAATTTGCATAACTTGTTGCAGCTTTTCAAGGCTATTAGCGATTTTTCTGTATCCGATTATCCTTGTGTACTCTTAGGAGACTTTAGCCTACCTGACTTTGTTACTAATGCTTGATCTCAAAGCCAAACAGAAGTTTCTCAGGACTTTGGTGACCCAATTACTTCTCATGACACCGAGCAACTAGTCCATTCCCCCAGTAGGGTAGTTCATGGCTGGACCTCATATTTTGCCTCACCAGTACGTCTTGCCTCATATTTTCCCTCACCAGTACGCGATGAATTGGTGGCGATGTCCGTTCCTCCACGTGGTGCCACTGGAAACTGCCCGCTCTGCGAGCTAAGCCAAACACGGACATTCGATTGCAGGCGACAGGCCCTTGTGACAGGCCGGCCTACGAACACCCATGTCACATCACATGGTGCATGTCAGTTCACGTATATCGAGATAGTGCTACGGCGTCCGCGGGAGCCGACGCGCACTCGCAGAGCCCGGCGAGTGTGGAAAGTATGCGAGGGTCCCTGATGCGAGGACGGCATCGGGGGCAAACTGAGCTAGTCCGAAAGTCCCGTAACGTAAGCTGGACCCGCGTGGCTACGCTGAATGTGGGTACGTTGACGGGCCGCTTGTGCGAGTTGGTTGAAGCACTGGAGCGTAGAAGAGTTGGTCTCTGTGCGGTGCAGGAGACGAGGTGGTCCTGCCGCAAGTCAAGGGACATAGGACGTGGCTTCAAGGCCGTTCTATGTGGAAGTCCCAGGACCACCAGTGGAGTTGGAGTCATCGCCTCCGAACGATTTCGTGACTCGATTGTAAACGTCGAACGCTTTGATGATCGATTGATGAAGGTCGTTGTCGCCGCTAAGGAGCGACTCTATCACTTCTTCTCTGCGTATGCTCCACAGACTGGCTGCTCCGATCAAGGCAAGGATGAGTTTTGGAACCTGCTTGATGAGAAGACAGCAGAGGTGCCGTCGAAAGATGTCATCATAGTCGCTGGTGACCTTAATGGGCACGCAGGTGCTGCAAAAGACGGGTACAGCTGTCATGGTGGTTTCGGATACGGGTCTCGTAACCCCGATGGTGAGCGTATTCTTGAGTATGCGGAATCGCATAGCCTCACCATTGTGAACACCGTCTTCCGAAAACGCGACTCCCACCTCATCTCATATTATAGTGGGAGCTCCAAATCTCAGATAGACTTTGTGCTTGTGAAGGATCGTGACCGGAGTCTTGTCACAGACGCGAAGATCGTGCCGTATGAGACGGTCGCCCCACAGCACCGATCGCTGATCTGCACTTTGAAGATCGCCCCTCCGAGGCTGAAGCAGGTCGAGCGATGCGGTGCAGCAAGAATCAAGTGGTGTTGAATGAGAGAGAATGAAGCAGCTGTGATTTCTCGCGTGCGGTTACCGACAGTCACGACTGTCGACGAAACTTGGAAGAAGGCGACCGACGCGATTCGTCAAGCTGCACAGTCGGAACTCGGCATTACGAAGCCTGGGCGACGGAAGGTCGACAAGCAGGCCTGGCTGTGGACAGATGACGTGAAAGCAAAAGTGCGAGAGAAGAAGTCGCTCTATCACGTGTTTCTCGGCGAAAAGACAGCCGATAACTGGCGGAAGTACCAAGAAGCGAATAAAGCTGCAAAGAAGGCCGTGGCTGTTGCAAAAGCCACTCATTATGAAGATGTCAACGAGAACCTCGAGTCACGCGATGGTGAGCGGTATCTGTACCGACTTGCAAAGTTTCGCCAACGGCAGACCGAGGATATTGAGAAGTTCTTTGGCATCAATGATGAGAACGGCCATATTCTTACAGAGCGCAAGAAGGCATTGAAGCGATGGCGCGACTACTTTGAGGAAATCTCCTCGGTGGAATTTCCTCATCCAGCCATCCCTTCAACGGCTCTAACCCACGGCCCCGTTCAGACCTTGATGGAGCTCGACTCGGTAACGACGGACGTTACCGAGTCGAGCTCCATCAAGGTTAACGGCATCGAGCTTCCACGCACTGCGGTCTTTAAGTATCTGGGATCAGCAGTCGCGTCTGACGGCAAACTGATGGTTGAGGTGAATTCACGCGTGAGTGCAGCTTGGTCCAAGTGGCGCTCGTTGACTGGCGTGCTCTGCGACAAGAAGATACCAGAGCGCTTTAAGTCGAAGATCTACAGGGCAGTCGTCCGGCCGGTAGCAATGTACGGCGCTGAGTGTTGGCCTGCGACCAGGGAAGTTGAAACGCGCCTCAGCGTCATGGAGACGAAGATGCTGCGCTGGACTGCTGGAGTCACGCGCCTGGACCGCATCCGAAACGATGCTTTTCGGCAGAAGTTCGGTGTCGCGCCGATAGCGGACAAGATGCGCGAAGCTCGCTTGCGATGGTACGGCCACGTTCTGCGTGGAAAGGAAGACAGCGTCCGCAAGATAGGCCTTAACTTCGACGTAATAGGAAAGCGGCCTAGAGGGCGCCCGAAGCAGCGCTGCATATGGACTTGAAAGTAGCTGGTGTCCACCCTGATCTAGCGCTGGATCTGGAAAGGTGGCGTCATGACACCAGGATAGCGGACCCTGCCACGGAGCGGGACAAACGCTGAAGAAGAAGAAGAAGTATGTGATGAATTGTTTCTTCTCCGATAGGAAGCAGTGATCACGCTTAATTCACTTTCTGTATCGATCTTATCATTCTTCCTGAAATCGTTAGATGGAGACGTGACTTTAAGACCGTCAATTATGCTGCCGTCGAAAAATACTTAGCAGATCGCCTCTACGATATCCCGTAGAAGTAGAAAGCGTGGCGCATCCCAGAAGGGATTGAGTAACGCCGTCCTTTATCCCTATGTTTATGTTGCGGTAGGTTCTCGCCCTCTTCCGAGATAAATATACCCACAGGATACGCTTAGCTAATCACCCCCCCCCCCCCCTGCTCCACCCATAACCTGCAAATGACTTCACCTTTCCTAACATTCCTTAACAAATCTAGTTTCAGTGTTTTACTGCAACTTCATCTATACTCATAACACTTCATAATTTAATACTTTGTGCCATTAGATGCAGAAAACTATTTCTTTGATTTTACTTACCTACTTTCTTCCCACCAAGCTCTCCTAATAAGTTTATCTCGCTAACACTTCAGGTGCGGTAAAATTACTCGACTGAAATAAAGAAGCAGGTCCTGGAATTCAAACGGATATTCTAATTTCTACCCTCAAACACTCTCATTTTATCTGCTGCACTGCATTTTTTGAATCTAGGAGTGGCCGTAACAGTTTTCGGAAACATATTGAAGAAACGGGCTTTCTTCATTGTGCAGAATCCTTAGCTGGCATTGGTATAGTAACAGTAGGTAGTACTGGCTTCCTTCTGATCAGCTATTTTTGAGCGTTTAAAAGCGGTAAAACATTTTAAATTTTTTATTTCCTTCCATAACTCTTTCGCACATTTTAATTTGAAAATTATACCCGATAGTGCTTTTATCCAAGAGGAGAGCTTTCCGCTGATATAATATAGTGAACTCTTGAAGTGTTCAAGATTTTTGTTCTTTCCATCTACCAGGGTGTTGGCTGGGATTGGTGGTCGACCTCGCACAGCGCTCTTCAGTCGGTCGCCGATCTTCCGCCCAAGCATCTAGGTGTGAAATTCAGCGGTACCGCGACATTTGCATTCAGCAATAAGGTAGGCAGTAGTGAGCTATCCCGTGGCAGTGCTTCTGGCTGTAGCTTTTTTTCCGGCTTTGTTCGCCTTTTAAGTATATAACTGTGCCCTAGGCCTTTCTACGCTAACTAGATGGAAGTCATCTAGTAGAAATTTAACGTACAAAATTGGAATATACATTTTCTCGTGAAATTGAACACTTTTCAATTGAAATAGACATCCTCCAAAACATACCTCATGCTTCTCAAATCAAAGTGAACGCCTTCCTAATCGAAATGAGCTTCCTACAGGTTAAACTACAGACTCAATAAGATGGTTAAAATAATTTTTGTTTTAAAAAATTGGTAGAACTTTCTTTGAATTTTTTTAGTTCACTGCCCCAATACGTGTACTGATTTTACAGACATTTTATTTTTTGAGGGAATTTTTTTAAAATTTTATTTTGAAGAGCAACAAGGCGGCAATTATGTAGCGCATTTAAAGATTGGACGCGCCATGCACTCGAAAAGCAAGTCGCAATATTTATCTGGTTGATAGCGTAAATACTTCTTATATGCAGCATCAAAGTGAGGAATTGTTTATTTTGCACTGTTTCCAGGTGTGAAACTCCATGCAGACAGAAAAAGATTGCGACGTTTTGGACGAGGAAAGCACAATCTTTCCTGTTTTTTGAAACAAGCTTTAAATCATTGTTTTTCTCTGAAAACTAAAATTTTAAAAAATTTCTGGCTACGTGTTCACTTGTTAGGAAATGGTTCAAAACATCAAAGAAAGTTATACTAAAACTTTCCTAGAACAAAAATTATTCTGAATTTTTTGTAGAGTCTCTACTTTCATGTAGAAGAGTCCCATTTTGATTTGGAAGAGCTCGCTTTGATTTCTAAAGACTTACATAGGCTACATAGAAGCATGTCCAATTGAACGTGAAAATGGTGTATATGCTGCTAAATACCTATTCGACACGAGTCCGCGATATTATCTTGATGTAGGATGTGTGAGACACCTCACTTTGCACTGACATCGTGGAGTCACGCTGAGCATTAAAGGTGATAAATAATTGCCTTTAAATTGGCATTAGCAAATTATTTTGTTTTCCTTAAAAAAACTGTTCCTTAATCTAGTTTCACGCGAAACCTTTTTCTTTCCTCGTATGTGAAATTGTGAAACTTGTAGTGAAATAAAGTAATTAAGTGATAGTGTACAATGAAGCGGTTTTCTTCACTTCTAAACAAAGTGAAGCAAAGCGGCACCTTGGCAGGATATGAATAGTTATAAAGGTTTGGATCTATATTCCAATTGCAACCCATCCTAAAGTAGAGATTACCTGACAGGAAACATATCAGCAACACCTATTCTCACGACAAGTGCGTGGTAGTGCAATCGTAGAAAGCGCAACCATTGCTTGCTTTCGATCCCATTAAAGGTCGGAGGTACGGATTTTTCGCCCAGGCCTACCAAGCCTACCATCACTCCCGGGTCAGTTAGTTGGTACCAGATTTCTCTAGAAGAGGTAAAACACAAAATTCTCCATCGGTTGGCTACCGCCAATCATTAGATAGGAAAAATTAGCAAAATATGTTTAAAAAACACTGGGCGTCCTATTCAATTAGTATTTATTCAGTGTTGCGAGACGCTTGTGACGAAATCTCTACAAAATAACCAGCTATCATGAAAAAATTGCAGACAAACCTAGTACCGCTACGGTACCTTCCTTTGTTCGATGTAAACTTCGTATACCCCAATATATAATCACATACTTAAAACGCGAATGAAAGCGGAATAATTTCGAGAAAAACGTTATAATCAGGAGCACTGCCGCAGTGTAGTTCATTATTGCCTGCCTTATTGCTGAACGCAGATATCGCGGTACCGCTGGCTTTCACGCCTAGATGCTAGGGCGGCAGTCGGCGACCCGACTGAAGAGCGCTGTGCGAGGTCGACCAGCAATCCCAGCGAACACCCTGGTAGATGGAAAGAACAAAAATCTTGAACACCTTAAGAGTTCACTATATTATATCAGCGGAAAGCTCTCCTCTTGGATAATGCACTGAGCCTATTTTTCAAATTAAAGTGAACGAAAGAGTTATGGAGGGAAGTAAAAAATATAAAAATTTTTACCGCTTTAAGCGCTCAATAGCAGCTGATTAGGAGGAATTCAGTACTGCTCACTGTTACTACATACCTGAAAATGAATCAGAGGCCTCTCTTGGATACAAAACTTTGAAAGAAGAAACTATTGGTTTTCCACTGTTTCAAAAGTATAAGGCCACCACAAAGACACTTACATTTTATCACAATCAATAATCATAAGTTACAAATACAAATACAGATTAATAAGGTCCGCCATGATTGGAAATAAGTTCAAAAATTCTGTCTGGTATACTTTCAGCCAAGTTCTTCATGAGATAAGCGTCCAAATGGTTTCACGCCTCCTCGATCGCTCTGCGCAGTTCTCCGACGTTGTTGGATTGCTTTCCGTTGGCATATATCTGTCGCACAATGATTCTCCAGATGTTCCGAATCGGGTTCAGGTCCGGTTAAGAAGCTGGCCTGTCTGGCACGCGGATATTTTTGAAGTTCAATCGCAGGACGGCCGATCTATTGGCACGTACCGAAGCATTAGAAGAAAGAAAGAAGAAATGGTAGCAGATAATCTTGAAGAATATTCTGATAGTCCTGTGAGTTCATTCGACTCGGGGTAAATGCAAACCAAAGAACACCAGAGCTACAGAAGGTTCCACTGTCCATCTGTGAGCCATCACCGAAATTACGTCTGCTGAAGATAAGTGGATCCTACCGCAGATCCCACCAGTAGCAGTGAGATCCATCCAAATTGAACTTCGTTTTGTCGGAGAAGACTACCTGAAAGCACCAGACTCGTTAAAGTGAGAGGAATTTCATAGTGAAAAAGGCATAAGGATAAAGGATAAAGGACGGCGTTACTCAATCCCTTCTGGGATGCGCCAGCGCATTCTACTTCTACGAGATGTCGTGGAGGCAACATGAATGCGTATTTGGCCATACAATGACTTGCGGTGGCCAGCCGATGAACAAGTCAGCGCTTTATCCTTCCCAGACAAGTCTGGTACCAATTCACGGACCCCGGAGGGATGGAAGGCTTGGTTGGCCTGGGCGGGAGATCCGAACCAGGAACCTGGTATCGGGTGCAGGCGACAGTCGCGCCTCCTCCGACTGCGCTACACGCGCCCTTGAAAAAGGCATACCGCGTTCCAATTAGTCCTGATATTTCTACGCGCAAACTGAAGACGTTCGGACTTGTGGCGATCAGCCAGCCTCGGAGCCGTTTTCATCGGCTCATAGACAATGTTGCCGCTCTGTCTTGCTGCTCTCCAGATGGTCATCCGCGATGCATCCAACGATAAGACCCCTTAACTTGGCTGATCGAAGCCGTCGAGTTCGATAGAAGTCGCTGAATGTGTCGGACATCTTGTACAGAGAGCGCAGGAGGTTTTCCAGACGCTGACTTTCCTCCATAGCCAAGAGAATCTTTCGGATAGTTGGATACGGCGCATCTGGATCGACGAAGTTGGGAGCGATTTCACGAGTGGAGTGTCCTAGCTGATATAGAGCTCGAACTTGAGCTTGCTCCTCGACAGACAGTCGGGTATAGCAAAGTGAATGTAGAGCGGTTCTGATTTGACAGGGCGAACAATTACAAGTATAGCAAACCAGCGTCGTTAGTGGCCTTATACTTTTGAAACAGTGGAAAACCAATGATTCCATCCTAAAAAGTTTTGTATCCAAGAGAGGTTTCTGATTCATTTTCAGGTTTTGGTTTTTTTTGGTTTTTTTTTTATGGCGCACTTTAGGTGCAGCAACAAATAAATAAATAAATAAGTGGTCCAACTGAACAGAACTTGTTAGCATCGAATGTGCAATGAAGAGGCGATTCGAGTGGTGTTAGCTGGAATCCATGGGAGTAAATTTAAAGGAGGTTATAGCAAAGCGACGCTTCGTGACGGATTAATCCGTTGGAAAGCGTCCTTCTTCCAAAGGATTTGAGCAGTATTTTAGCGTAAAGAAATTGGATGAATTAACCACATAAAACGGGGGACGTTGCCTTTATCAAAATTTATGTGCAGAACAGGAGTAACAGCGAAGAGACGAGACTTAAATAGATATAATACTAATTTTACAAGAAGGAGAATTTGTAATACCGGTCGAATGTAGCTTAGAAGTCCGTGCCAAGAACACCTTCTATGCATTTGCCAGCACAGCCAGAATGTAGGGTTCGAGTCACCTTTATCAGTGCTGCGAATCGATTGGCTGTTTTCATAAGAAGCATCGGAAGATGCTTCATCCTCGACTCTGCCTTGAGGCTCCAACAGCAAAATTTGTTTTCAGAATCATGCTGAGATGTTCCTGAGGTCCACTTGTATTTAGAGCGGAGCATTTGAGATCGATACGTTCCTGACTACCTCATCCAAGCCGATTCTTTTCGACTAATTCGAAAATACCGGTTTCACCTCAAGTTGTAGACTTTTAAATCATGTTGGACATTCTTTTAAGCAAGGTTGATGCTTCTGAAGTCAAAGCGAACATCTTCCGAAACATCTTAAAAAAAGCATCTTCCACACTACGTTAGAACTCTTCGAGAAATTATTTAATTTTTTAAAATGTAAACTTCAATTTTAAATAAATAAGTTTAGCACGACTCTCTTTGAAATATTTGGGTTCGGCTATTTCTATTTAAATCCAGCAGGTGATCACAGTCATGGAGATTTTGTAAAATGGTATTCCATTGCCTTTCCAACCCCTCTTTTCACATCGACGACGATGCTGTTGTAGAATAATGAGATCTTGGCTGTGAATCCACTCTACAGTTCTCGAAATGCCCTGACGCACTGACGGAACGCATTGAGTGAGCTGCGCTTCGATGACCGCTTCAATTTCGAGGGGACATCTACGCAGAAGACGACATGTCTAAAGCCATTTGCTGGAATTTCCCGGTCGGCGCCCACTCATTTAGAGTTCCCTAGAATAATTTTTCGGCTGTTTCTTGGTACCCTCACAGAATTTGATTTCTGCGTTCCGCGTATGATGCTCTAGTCTTCGCGTTGATACTGTTGCTACTTGTGATCACAATTCATGCTGAGGGTTTCTCCCTCAATTGGCTTGTCACCTGGGCAGATGCTGGAGCCGTCGGCATTTTACAATCTTTGCTAAGGCGTGGCAGAGCGGAGAGTCGGACCTGAAATCGCTAGTGCTTGATGAGTTCCAATCACCCGGCTAACCAGCTTCTTCAAAAATTAATCAATGACATACGACTTCATAAAACAACAACTTTTAATCTTTAACAGCTTCATTTCTTCACCAATAATTTCAACAATTTGTTTTAATTATTAAGACCATGGTTTGAACGAAATCACATGTGTTAAGGCATGGATGTGACACCGATTGTGGTTGTATTAATAGAAATTGATCGTTTCTAGAAGACTGGCGCAATTTGGATGAGGAATGGAGACGCCAGCTTGTTGCGCGACCATCACAGCTGCTCCAATGGCACTGGATGTTGATGGTCGATAGATATTGACCTTCGGAATCCACGTTCCTTGGACGGCGTGTACGAAACCTAAAACTGTACTCAATGAAAGACACCAATGAATGAAGGCACAGGTTAGGGAACTGGTTTTCAGATGCGCCGCACACTGCACTCCTAGGAGATAGTTGCATTAGAGTGCGAATGTGACCAATGCAGAGCTACCTAGGTGTACTTCGATCCTAAAACCCACTCGAGACACACTAGGCACCAGAGCGTCTTGCTGACTGCGCCACCCCAAACACTCAACGCAGGGCGAGACCAAAAATGAGACGAAGAGAGGAAACAGTCATCAGGTGGTTTCACCTTTTTTAACAACGTTCCAGGACAGGAACACTGAGCCCACGAGTACGAGGTTGATCTCTGCGCGGTACTCCTAAATAAGCGATGCGTTAGCTCCCAACTTCCAGTCAAACATGAATCCAGGAGTTTGTCTCACACTCGGTATGTGGCCAGCAGCCACCACAAACTGTTTTCCTAGAAGTTCACCGGCGTCGAAGAATAACCTGTTTACTGCAGGATCGTCGGTATCTGTAAGAAAAGAAGTACTGTAGAAGGGTGCGAATAGGGACTGGAATAAACGCACGTTTTGCCAATTCCTTGGTGAATAGGGCAACCTTGGATTTTTGAAATTTACCGTACAGATGCTCCAATATGTCGACCTTGTCTTCAATATTGAAGTACTGAAAGGAAGTGTATAAGGTAAGAGGCATAACATGCACATTGCTTTAAACCAGGCTTCATAAGTCTGTGATTTCTTGTATCTAGATTTGATGTACCACCCACTTACTGCCACTGGGACATTGCAGGCTTTCCCACCTATGGTAGACTACCGAAATAATCCTTTCCAATTCGACTGCTCACTTGCTAAGGCGATTAAACAAATAAACCAGAAACGGAATAGCCGTTCCTTGATTGTTCGTCGGTTTTCTCAAAAATCTAACAAAACTCTCGCCCATCACAAACTTTGACACACTGGACAATTCCACAAATTTGTTTGATGACTTCCAGTATTTTAAATGTGGGGTGTTGTTCTTGAGCGTTTCTTTTTGAGAGGATTTTTTAACTATCGTCAATGGCCTAAGAAAGTTCTGCTCTTGAGCCCCAGCAGGCTCGACAGAACAAGGGTGGAGAAGTCCCAGGAAAATAAGAGACGGTGTCCACACAGGTTCCCTTGGTTCCCTCAGTCATTCGCCTGGTATCCCGCATGAGTTCGCTTTTATGAGTTCGAGTTGCCGCCATGCCCCAACCACCCACATATCCACTAAATGAGCTCGGTTAAAGGAAAAATACCTCGTCCAGAAATACCCTCGCTTATCAAAAGGAAGATATAGTAATCTTTTTATCCACCTGCTAACTATTTCTTCTGTGTAGTGATGACCTGCATTTAGAGAACTATCTCATGGTTAGTCTAAACGTGTGTACGGTGCATTGTAAATGAGGCCCAGGCTACACGATATATTAAAAAAGAGAATATGAATTAAATTTGTATGTAAACCTGTTACGAAAGAAAAACGGTTGAATTACTATTAAACCAGCGGATGGTGGTAAAGGATAAAAGCAAAATTGCACTGAACAACACTTAGATGTTAGAGACATGTGAAGGATATTAGATTGAGGGCGTCATTCGAAGAAAGAAGAGGAACTATATTTCCAATTAATAGCGGGGGAGGCCAAAAGTAATGAGACAAATTGAAAAAAAATCTTTATCTCTTTATAACTCAACTACAAGTGAACGATGCTGAGAAATGTACATGCCATTAAGGTCAATGACTTGCTGCCATCGCTCAGCCAACTTCCTGATCCCATCCTTCCAGAACTGCTTGGGCCTGGTGTTGATCAACTGCTCGATATGGTTGTCAAGGACTGCTTGGGTTCTTGTGTCCCTTCCGACCGGGAAGTCCCGTAGGCCCAAGAAGTGGTGGTAGTCGCATGGAGAGAGTTAGCGAATACGGTGGGTGAAGCATGTGAACGTAGCCCAGCTGGGCAGGCTTATCCGTGGTCACTTGTTCTCGATGGGGTGCGGCGTTGTCGAAGAGGAGGATCTTCTTGACGCGCTGCGACTGAACAAGCTCGAGTCGCAGGTCCATCTCTTCTATTTCGTTTACCATGGCCTTGGAGTCCATCGTCGTGCTTTTGGTAAACAGCTTCCAGTATACTGGTCCATGGGCGCACACCCAAAGCTCTGAAGGTGCCTTGGCATGAGACAGACTGCAGTTTTGGCATGCTTCTGGAAGGGGCGGAAGTGGTAACTTCTCAGATGGGCTTCAGTAAGTAGCATACAAACATACAAATACGATAAGCACGAAACCAGACTGCAGTCATGAGATATATGGACACGGCATGGAGAGTCTCATTACTTTTGCCCCCCCCCCTAATAAATTGCAGACACCTTTCTTTCTGTGAGTAGTTGCACTTAACCAATGTGTTCCAGTTCCCTATCTGCATTTTAATGCTTTCCCTTCGTCCCGAAACAGTTTAGCTACAAAAACATCTATCCGCCGCAGTCCTAACCTTATTTCAGATTTTAAATTTTTCTTTCTTTTTTGAAATTAAGTTGTTAATTTTTTATTGTTTTTAAGAGTTTTCTATGGTTTGATCAAAGAGGTTTTTAAGATTTAAATTTATTTCCATTGTTTTCGAATACACTATAGGCCGTAAAGGTGGAAGTGCGAAGAATTAAATTACATATGTGTGCTTCAGAAAAGCTTCAGGTTCGTAGAAAGCACGGTGTGGAAGGAATTGCAACCAGAGATAGAAGGTCTTCCTACAGAAAGCAAGTCTGGAGCAAGCGTCTACCTCGAGCAGAAGTTCTCGAATCTTTTGAGTGGATTCATGAGGAATTTCCATCCCGTCGTCCTCGTCGAAAATCATTCGAATGGCTCTAAGAAGTGAAAGGTTTCGAAACTAGGAATCTGTGGAAGGCATCAGAAACTTAAGGCTGGCGTTTTGCTAGATATATAACGGGAGGTCATAAAATGTAAAATACCTCATAGCGATCCAAAACGCGCTTCCGCCGTCTCCGATCTGGTGTCCCCAGCCTCCCACACCAAACACTCGACCATCGTTAAGCAAAACCCGACACGATGATCCTGTGCCAGCTATCAGAATAACTCCTCCTAAAAGAGGAGCGATTAGTCGTCTTCTAGGAAGGATGCAGTTTAGTTTTGCAGTTCTGAAATTTTTTATTGACATTCTAGCAATATAGGGATTAACGAGGCCTGAAGCGTCTTGATGTCTGCATTTTCGGATTATCAACGAGAATGAGAAAGCCAATGCTCCAGCGATGAAAGGCTGGAATAAATGCGTGAGCAGGAAGCAAACACCTATTAGAGAACCTACCGTGCTCGAACGCCGCAGCTACAGTAGCTACAGCATCGGACGTGAGGTATACGTGATCAGCTAGATCTCCATGTTGAGATTTCAAGTATTCAACGAATAAAGCATTGTCACGAGCACCTTCTGCTCCTGATAGTCCGAGACCCTTAAAAGTGAACAGTGTTGACAAACAGCTCTGTAAAGCGAACCGGAAAACTTGAGCATACTGACCGCTCAGAAAACATACGAACATGGCACGCCTAGGGGCGCTATGGCTATGACTGTGGTAAGGCATTTGTTCAGTACTGATTTGATGAGGCCAAGTCATATCGTTAGCGATCAAGTGAACACTCCCTTAGAGGATATTGGTACTTTAACAAGACGGATTCCCATTGACCAATATGCGAGAATGCTTTGTTCTCACCATCAGACGGATCGAATACATAAATGAGATTGAAGTGTCGGCGGCCATGGCCGGCGTGGCTGCGGCCTTGAAACCTAACCGATGAGTAGTAGAAAGAGCTTTGGGAGCCCGTACCGGATTTACGATGATCTTGAGGAGCCAAAACATCGTTGGAAGCAAAGCATCTAGCGAGCTATTTACGAAGCCAGACTGAAGATTAAAGGATAAAAATGGTAAACGATCGTCAATCCTATTTGTGATGCGCCACGCATTCTACTCCTATGGGATGTCATAGGGGTCATTTGACTGCATATTTGACCCAAACAATGAATTACGGTAACAACCGATATAAATGTCAACGTTGTGTCCTTCTCAGAAAGGTCGGGCACCAATTCCCCGTCTTTGGAGGGTTGGAGGACATTGCTGGCGGGCGGGAAACCAGAACCAGGAACCTGGAATCGGTTGCGCGCGACAGCCGGCACCTCTTCCTAATTCGTTAAGAGGTGCCTGTCTGAAGATCATGAAGTTTGAATGGCGATAAGGGGAGCGTGGTATAACCGATCCTAAGCCAAAACAAGGAGAGAAGGTGTGATTCAATCTAATAAATATTCGTGAAAACGGATATGTGAATAGAAAAGGCATTATTCTGAAGCGTACAACTCCGTTCAGTAACCTTCTTCTGCAGACGACTGAGTATTTCACGATTAGGTCAGTGTTAACCCTTGCTCGCAAGTTTCGATTAGGTCAGTGTTAACCTTTGCTCGCAAGTTTCAGAAGTTGCCTTCAATGTTATACTCCTTGTAATTACCGTGTTGCAGCAACTTTTATTAGAAAGTAGCGCACCGTCACGTAGCACACGATCTGAAGGCTCTTATCAGGCCAGGAGTGATCCCTTATGAACAACACCGCTCCACCATAATCTACAACGCATGAGCAAGTAGCCTCTTAAATTTTATCAAATTTGATAGGCTCTTACCAACTTTATACGACTGACAAGGTAGGTCAATGAGCGTCCCGTGGCAATATTCGAAGTGACCTATTGAGGGTTGTAAAGAGTCGTCTGAAAACACCATAGTCGTTTTCAAATTTCCTGCGGACATCTGGGTTGGTCAAAAATTGCAGAAAACCGTACCATTTCAGTGCGGGCCGGTAGAGCAAAACAGACCTCTGGAACTGCCGTACTTTAATACAAATCTGACCTGCAGAAGGTTTGGGGCTTTAACTATAGTTATATGTTAGAAATCTGACAATTTGTTAGGCTTTCTCAAGGAGGTTGGGAGGGTACATTCAAGCGAATCATTCACTGCAGACTGGGAAGCGACTGGAAGGACGTGCCGATAGCGATGCAGACATACAGGAGAAGGGTATAGAGTTCCAAGCCGGGACAGGGTTTGCGGATTGCCTTCCGTTTTTGTAGATGCTGACTGCGTTTTGATCTCGGCTAGACACCGTTTTCAGTTTTTTAAACTCTTTTTCGACCTCTTGTCGGATATAAGAAAAGTCAGGTTTTCGTCGCATAGAGCAGCTACTCGTGTTCTCAGAAACCAAGCTTGTGTCGCTGGGGAAGCTCTTGTTAGTTGCTACACCTATATGATTTTTTTTGCAATGTTCTCTGCTTGTTTTCAAGATGTTTCTCATTTTAACCTCATTTACGAACATGATCGAGATCTATTGCTTCATTCTATCTTCTGGATGTGCTGATCAGTCTTCGGGTTTCTATAGAGAAGGTTTTCCTTGTAAATTCTACTAACTCTACCATCTCTTAACATGTATCATTTCTGTTTTTGCGACGCCACAATAGCGTCGCAAAGAGTCGCATGCTCATAACTCCTCCAGTTTTAGGTTTTTTGGAAAAAAGCTTGACACCGTTCGATTTGCCTCTTTGAGATCTACATAAGCATGTATAGAACTTATTTCTTTATTTATGTATTTATTTATCAGACATGAACTGAACTTTACCGGAACACCCACATTTTCGCAGTGGGTGGCCTAAAAATGACTGGAGCGGGCTTTTCCGATTGGAGCAGCTTATTTTCCAGGACAAGCGTGCCCTCGGAGTATCTCAAGCATGGTGTACGTTGCCAGCTCGCTGTCATACCAGAAATGCTCCGAGAGTGCACATTGTAAAATGCACACAGAATCGAACCTATTAATCGAGTGGGCGAGCGTATGTCCACTGCGCTCAATCACCCCACTCAGGATTAGCTCCAATCTGTCCCAGAGAAACTTTGGTGTGCGCCGTGTACAATGCGTACAGAGAAGAACCTATCAATCGAGAGGGGGGGAAGACAGGTTGTAGACTGAGCACTTGGAGAGTTCTATCATAAATTTCCATCTACCCTACTAAGGAATTGCTCTAAGGCTGCCCAGCTAGCTTTTGGAGTGCGCCGTGAACATTGCATACAGAATCGAACCTTGCAATCGAGGAGGGGGAGGGGCGACCGCTTGCAAATTGCACGCGCCGGCATGTTCGGAGCGCGATAACTCTTTCAAGTTCGAATCGATTCGGCTGCAACTCGTGGATTTTGTAGACAGCAATACGGTATAATAGCACACTAAAATAGAACGATGTAGCTTAGGAAGAGGCAATATTACAGGGAGCGAAGATGCAGGTGAGGCTGTGAGTCGCATTTTTCCCAATTTCGGTGGACCTCTGCGAGAAGACGCGGCGAGCTGACGGCCTTAAAATGCGTATTCAAACAGAGCACCTAAGGTACTTGACGATGAGGTGCTCAGAACTTCTTAGCTGCCTAAACTGCATTAGCCTCAGCTGCCGTTTTAGAGCGGCGAAAGCTAGCAGTTAGAGCCCCTTGCGCTCTTACTCGCCCAGGTTTAAGTTTTCGACACCCGCAATAGTATCCTTCTGTTCCGCTTGAAAAGCGCTATCGAACGGTATCAATTTCGACCGATTTTGGAAACATCGATTTTTTGACAATACCCCATCGAGGACGTGGAGGCCCTAGGCCGAGCTGCGCGGGTGATGACGTCATCGAAAATCGATATCTTCGTATTGGCCGTGCTTGGTACCCGCCAATAGAGCTTTTCATGCTGAATTGAATGGTGTTATTGAGATTAGAAAAAACTGTACAGCGCGGAGAACATCTGCCGTTGTTGCGCTAAATTGCACGCGCGGGCGTGTTCGGAGCGCGATAACTTTCTTTCAGGTTGCAGCTTGTGGGTTTTGTAGGCAGTAGAACGATCTATTAGTACACTAAAGTAGAATCGTTTAGCTTAGGAGGGGCAATGTTACACCTTTTGTTCATCACGAAAAGCTCTATCGAATGGTGTCACTCTCGACCAATTTCAAAAAAATCGGTTTTTTGATAATATCGAGGGCGCGGGCGCTCCAGGCCGAGCCGCCTGCGCGCAGCACGATGATTTCACTGAAAACCGGTATTTTCGAAATTGGCCAAATTTCCTCGTGTAAACTTCGTCCAAAATCGTCTAGGGGTTATTTGGGGAGCTGACGAATACGAATTACGAATCCGACGTCCGTTTTTGAAAATTCCGCCGACTTCAGTAGGTTTTGGATTTTCTTCTGGATAATTGAGGCTGGTCGTGTCAGGATCATCAATTTTACTCAAAATTCGTATAGGGGCGAGAACTTATTCGGGTTGCCGAACACGATGCCGAAGGTCATTTTGACGATTACCGCAGGAGACCACCCATACCGATAACTGAGGGTGACCGGTTATCCTGACCCGACCAGGCTCAAACGGGAAGTGACCCACTGAAATCGACGGAATTTTCAAAAACGGACGTCCGATTCGTAATCAGCGCCCCAAATAACCACCTAGATGATTTTGGACGAAGTTTGCACGAGGAAATTTGGCCAATTTCGAGAATATTGGCTTTCGACGTCATCTGACGTCATCGTGCGCGCAGCTCGTCCTAGGGTGCCCACGTCCGTCGATATTGTCAAAAAATCGATTTTTTTAAAAATTTGTCGAGAGTTACAACATTCGATAACACTTTTTAGTTTTCAAGCAAAACAGAGCGGTGTTATTGGAAATGTCAAAAACCCAAATATGGGCGAGTAAGGGGGCAGGAAACTTCAACCGCTAAGTCCGCCGCCCTAAAACGGCAGGTGGTGCTAATGCAGTTTAGGCAGCTGAGAAGCTCTGAGCACCTCATCGTCAAGTGCCTTAGGTGCTCTGTTCGCATGCGCATTTTAAGGCCGTTGGCTCGCCGCGTCTTCCCGCAGTGGTCCACCGAAATCGGCCAAAAATGCGTCACACAAGCCTCACCTGCATTTTCGCACCGCTGTAACATTGCCCTCTCCTAAGCTAAACCACTCTACTTTAGTGCACTAATAGACCGTTCTGCTTCCTATAAGACCGACAAGTTGCAGCCGGAACGATTCGAACTTGACAGAGTTATTGTGCTCCGAAGAGGCCCTCGCGTGCAATTTACGAGCGGTAGCCCCACTCGATTGATAGGTTCGATTCTGTGTGCATTGTGCACAGCGCGCTGGCAACATACACCATGTTTGAGATGCTCCGAGAACACCCATGTCCTGAAAAATAAACTGCTCTAATCGCAAAAGCCCGCTCCAGTCATTTTTAGCCACCCACGGCGAAAATGTGGGTGTTCCGGTAAAGTTCTATACATGTTTGTGTAGTTCTCGAAGAGACAAATCGCGAATGGTGTCAAGCTTTTTCGAAGAACCTAAAACTGAAGGAGTTATCAGCATGCGACGCTTTGCAACGCTATTTGGCGTCGCAAATTCCACTTTTGACCGTGCGCGAGCGGTGTTGTACTTGTAGTAAGCGTCATAACTTCGTAGGTAAAGATTAAAATTCCGACAGACTTTCCCTTGATGTTGGGATAATTGGGGTGGCGTTCACGAATCCGGTAAACGCTTTTTGTGTTACGGTACAATAGGTGAGATGAGTATGCGCAAGTAAAGGGGTAGATGCAGAATAGCTGACAGTGTTATACTATCGTGACTCCAAAAGTCGAAGACAGGTCGGAAAAAAATTTTCGCCGAAACATCGTCCGGTACTGTTATTTTGGATGCTGAGCACGAATACGGTATCCATTTTTGAAAATTCGGCCGACCACAGTAGGTTAATGGGGGTGTCGTGAGTAAGGATGGCGGGGTCATGGTCACTGATTTCGCCCTTTCCTCGCCTATGGAAACTATTTAAGCTGCTGAATACGGCTCTGTCATTCCTTTTTCTAAATTATCTATTTTTGGTACACTGCTTTCCATCTCAAAGTAGACGATTGCAAAGCAAGTCTGATCTCATGCCTGAAGAAAGAGATTCTATGTACTGACATTGATTACCTCGATCACTCATGAAAATGCGGGATCACGCGATCACGTTAAAACTTTATCAGACTTATTATCAGCACCTCAATTAGCCCTCTAGACGAAGATCCTTGTTAAATCACTACTGTGTTCCAGATACACTATACATCGGCAGAAGAGCGGTGAGGAAGCCCAGCGACGCAGGGTCCCAACCCAGGATCCGAACCCACGACCCTATCCCTGCAATTCCGCCCACACCCACTCGACCAGCCAGTCGCTGCCCCCCCCCCCCTGGCTTGTAAGCGGCGCACCTCAATGTTCCGCTTTGGTTACTGTATCGTTAACAAACAAATTGTGAATTCGCTGTAATTCCGCTACTGTGGTAGCCCCAAACCTTTTGCTGAGTAGATTCTAATCACAGTGACACGGGTTATTGCAATTTTGACCTACCCAGATATCCGCAGGAGATTTGAAAACCACTACGGCGCTTCTCAGACAACCTCCTACAACCGTCAATTGGTCACTTTGAAAATTGCCACGGGACGCTCGTTGACCTCCCTTGTGAGATTTTGTTGCATTATTTGTGGGCCACCCTGTACAGAAATTCACCTCACGGGAGAACTAGTACACAGAGAGTTCTCAGAAAACTCGTAGATACAGATAGTAACTAGGCCTACAGTGTTCACATACGCACAATGTCACCGGTTCACCAGGTCTTACACTCACCAGTCCTTTTAACGGCAGCGGGATATCTGATTTGGCAGCTGATTCTCGAACCCAGAACGCAATATCATTCACAGTTCTTTCGATGCCATTCAAGGTGAAGTTCGTTCCGGCTGTTGACGATTCCGCCAAAGTGTGGCCAGCAGCATTCACAAAAATCAGTTTGGACTCGGTTGCACCCCTAAAATAGAATTCTACGGGAAGAACTTCAGGACAGCCTCGCGGTATCAAACAATATTGGACAACAAGGTTAGAGAAGAGAAAAAGAGCGTTAGAAGGCAACATGAGCTCAATGATTCCTCCACTTATGGTTAGTCAGAAGACTCACAATAAGCCGTTCCATTCGGTGGTAAGCTCCCTCTCCAACTGTGCAGCGTTTTGCGCTCGGAGCGGCAAACTACTTCAAAACGACTTCGCGAGGCATACTCAAATACAAAAGGCAGTTTTGATGTAACGAGCTCATGCCTTGAACTGTCTTGAACTTAATGTCGGTGCAACGAATAGAGCCAGTTTTCACTAATCACAGAGGTTCCGCTAGAATTGTCTTTCTCCTGCTTCTGAGAAGGCTTTACAGCTTCAGCGGCATTTCGACAGCAGGATAGTAGGAGCGTCAGCTAACCATGCGTAAGCTGACGTCCAGCCGTTTTCGAAACTGGACGGAGAGGCGATCAAAGATGATTTAGAGAAGAGAAGTATGGGAATGTTGGCTGAAGCTGCGGAGGTGGAAATGGGCTTTTGCAACGCCCGCCGGAACTTCTTCCATAGAAGTGTTGTAGTCTCTGTCCTCGCTTCCCCTCCTCCAAGATCCGACGAGCGGTGAAGAATCGCACAGCACCGACACAAAGAGACCCGAACAGCTGGAGAACCTCCCGCCGGTTCTCTTCAACGCGTGACTCTTCACATTCCATCTCTAGCACAAGATTCCAGTCTCACTTCTACAGTACCGTCGGTAAACGTTCGCCAAAACGCGGCCGATTAATTAATCCGCCGTTTCCGCCGCTTTGCCATAACTCTCTTCAAAGTCACTTCTATTCAATGAAGGGCACATTGTTGGAATCAGAACAACATGATCTGCCCAATGGCGTAAAGATATTAACAAGGTTTCAAAATTTTGAGTTCGAGATGACCTAGATTAGTCGAGCCCGTAATTGTCTTGACCTGATCCACATTCGCCCCTGAGTATCTCCTAATTGTGCCCCCTGGCAGGAATAGACGTTCCCAGTGGATTTTTAAAAATTTTAAACGCTGTCGAAAATGTGTTTCATGCTAATTTTAGGTTTTGTCTCATCACGGCGATCTCTTTGATATCAAATTCGCCTGGTTTGTCGCCAAGTTCAGCGTTCTATACATCCTCAACTGCCGATTTTTTTCCATTTTCGCTAATTAATTACGACCGCATCACTTTTGCTTTAAGGCTGAGTTTTGCTAAAGTTTTCGACTTTGAGGTGTGGATTACAACTGTGGGTTTCCGGCTTAGTTTGATCAAAAGTAAGACAGTAGTCAGCCGCCAAAATGGCAGTGCATCAGGGTTCCAGAGAGACACGTCCTGCAAAGGCTACTTCACGTGTGTAGATCTGTATCTCCACGAGGCGGATCGGGATGAAAGCTGGATATGTGTCAGACACCATGCAGAGATGCTGTCCCACAAAAACGATGGAGCTGGCAGCTCACTTCTCGGAGTTTCGCTTCCATGGAAAGGCAGTTTCCTTCAAATCCAACATTGAGATTTGACGCTGATGTCTGCCCAATCCGCGCAGAAGAGCTCTTACCACTTAGCAAAGCCCATATTTGCGATATCTTTCGAAATTTTTTCACTCGACTTTAATCGAATTTATTACTTGAGACAGGTCCGACACTGGAGCCCACACTGTTGCCCTAATTGCAGTGACCTGACCTGAGCTGCCCCTGCAAACATGTAGTTTTTGAACATGCAATCGCTGCTTCTCTCCTCTCACTACTCACACTTACCATTTGTACTCCTTAAACTATCGATTAATGACGACAGAAGTGGTTTCCTTACAAATTTTTTTCTGAACTGCTGTTTGAATCTATGGACGAGTCGAAACCAAAGGGATGACTTGTCACTGAAATGTATGTCTTCCATCTCTAGGAAACAACACCAGGAAAAGGAATACCTCATAAAAATTACCTCACAAAAATTCAAGCCCTACGTATCGTACGATAAAAGCATGGCTCTCCGCTACGATATTCGACATAATTAGTGGGTCTTGGTCGATTTTCCGCAAAAATTGACCAAAAATCGAGCCTTTCCAAAAGCTCTCCGATTTATGACAGTTGAAGTGCAGGCAACAGCGATCTCTGACACCAATGAACCTATTCGAAGGATTAACTTGTCACGGAAATAGTCCTGTGCGAATGAAAAACCTTAAAGGTTTGATCATTAAAAATCATTTTGTTATTGCAGCGATATTCTGTGCGATTAATGGGGTTCCACTATTCAGACACTTTTTTTTTGGAATAGGAAAAATGGAGTCTCCAGATCATATTGAAGGTTGCTTTAAAAATCTGTATTTTCCGCTGTATATCGAGCAAAACGTGAGTCTATTTAAAGCAAAATTTTAGCTATATGTTGTCTGCTTTAGGTAGAAAATAATTTTATTTTCATGCAAACCACAATTTTGTAAACGGCCCCAAATTATATCGAAGCTCGAAGCTTATTTTTTTACTGTGTGAAGAGATAAACAAAAGACAGAAAATCAGATAACATTTGTAAGGGAAGCACTTGAGTGATTACTAGCAATTAACACTCGATATTTTATAGAGTGCAATTTTGCATGCAAATGTCGCTCATTCAGGTTAAAAAAAACTGTCGCGTCCATAACGTCGAAATTGAAGCGGACCACACTGATTTGAAGACTGCCGAAATTAAAAGAATTGGATTCTTTGAGGTGTACAAGAAACTACGAAAAAATACGATAAAGTCGTCGGTTAAAACGAGGAGCAGTACGACGCCCCCCCCCCCCCAGAAAAAGACGACGTCACAGTACGACCCTTTGATTCTGGAACCTCAATCCTGACCCTGCGTTGGGTTAGTGTGAGTAGTGAGAGGAGAGAAGCAGCGATTCCATGTCCAAAAACTACATGTTTGCAGGGGCAGGTCAGGTCAGGTCACTGCAATTAGGGCAACAGTGTGGGCTCCAGTGTCGGACCTGTCTCAAGTAATAAATTCGATTAAAGTCGAGTGAAAAAATTTCGAAAGATATCGCAAATATGGGCTTTGCTAAGTGGTAAGAGCTCTTCTGCGAGGATTGGGCAGACGTCAGTGTCAAATCTCAATGTTGGATTTGAAGGAAACTGCCTTTCCATGGAAGCGAAACTCTGAGACGTGAGCTGCCAGCTCCATCGTTTTTGTGGGACAGCATCTCTGCATGGTGTCTGACACATATCCAGCTTTCATCCCGATCCGCCTCGTGGAGACACAGATCTACAGACGTGCAGTAGCCTTTGCAGGACGTGTCTCCTTGGAACCCATGCACAGCCAATTTGGCGGCTGACTACTGTCTTACTTTTGATCAAACTAAGCCTGAAACCCGCAGTTGTAACACACCTCAAAGTCGACAATTTCAGCAAAACTCAGCCCTAAAGCAAAAGTAATGCGGTCGTAAATAATTAACGAAAGTGGAAAAACCGGCAGTTGAGAACGCGTGGAATGATGTACATGGGGCCAAACAAGGCAAATTTGATACCAAATTGATCGCCATGATTAGGCAAAACCTAGAATTAGCATGAAACATATTTTTGACAGCGGTTAAAATTTTTAAGATTCCACTGGGCAATTCGATCCTTGCCAGGGGGCACAATTAAGGAAGACTCAGGGGCGAATGTGGATCAGGTCAAGACAATTACGGGCTCGACTAATTTAGGTAGTCTCGAACTCAAAAATTTTGAAACCTTGTTAATATCTTTACGCCATTGGGTAGATCATGTTGTTCTGATTCCAACAATGCGCCTTTCATTGAATATAAGCGACTTTGAAGAGAGTTATGGCAAAGCGGCGGAAACGGCGGTTTAATCCGCCGCCGGCCGCGTTTTGGCGAACGTTTACCGACGGTACTGTAGGATTCAATCTGAAAAAAAAAACATTGGAATTTGTTCAGACAAGCGGTCTGCGAAGACCTGTGGGACATAGCGTCACTACTTAGTATTCCATAAAATACCGAGACCTGACTTCAGAACGGTGAGATCTTGGTCGTGAAAAAGAACCAGACCAAGATCTATGCATTTTTAACGAAGTCATGGTCTAACTAGAGGTAGCGGATACTATATCTATGAATTTCTTAAACGTTACTCAGAAAACGTCATCCTTGACTTGGATTGGGAAACATGGGAGTGAAGATCGATGATCAACCACCTCCTACCGTCGCTCACTCGTGCCCATAAGGCCGGGGGCATACTTCCATCGCCGCGATGCCATCGCGGCGCTCAGTTCATGGCCATTCCGCCGCACTCGGCCGAATAGTCAAAGAAAACCTCGCCGCGGCCGCCGCAACAGTGGCGGTCGGCATGCGCGATGGCTTCCCGCGCCCATCGCGGGCATGGCATACTTTTTCGCGCCGCGCGCGGTGTTTAGCGTTGATCCTGGACGGATCGCCGTCGCGCTAACTTGCAGAGCGATGGGCGATGCGACGAGCACAGAGAAATTCAAATTCTTTCGCGTCGCTCTGCAAAACTCATCGCCGCGATTCAATCGCGGCGACGGGAAGTATGCACGAGGCCTAACACCGAGTATTAGCCATGCGGAACGAATGCGGGTCGACTTCGATTGTATACGTGGAACTGAGGCTGAACTTTACGAGGACGATGTTCATAATATCTCCGAACGCTGTAGCTATTATATATGTGTGCATCTACATAGGTACTGAAGCCAACATGGACAACGACCTGCGGCCGAGCTGGGCAAGAGGAAGCAAACGGTTGATGGAACATCCAAGAGCGTCGAAATAGAGAAGGAGACGAAATAAGTAGGCTCTGTGCTCACATATTGAATTCCACCTTTCTTTTACACCAATACAAGCTCTAGGAATCCATAACGTGAAATTGAGAAGGCAGCGCTCGAAGCAGACTATTAGCCCAGAAAAGCTGACTTCACTGCTTCGTCGATGTTTGACGATCGGAGATTATGTCGCATAAGTCAGCTTGTCCGAAAATGGAAAGTGTCAGGAGAAGACTAGTAAAAGCGTTGGTCGAACAATGCCTTGAACGAGAGGCATGATGCTCTTCCTACCTCTCGAATGAGGGCCCATTGGGCCACTAGGGCATGCGACGAGGGTGACCGGACTAAGTACTAAAAGCGAAGATGCCGCTTGGATTATGGATAGAGCTATCTGACGGCGATTCTAACATTTGCACGGGCGCGTGGAAGAGAGAAAGGAGGCGCCAACTGTCTTGTGCATTCCTGCATTCAAGGTTCTTAGCTCGGATTTCCTGTCAGGCTATGCAAGCCTTTCACCCCTCCGGGTCGGTAGATTGGACAGAGTCCTTTCTAGCATGAATGAAATCACTGACTTCTCACCATCGCTAGTCCATCGTATAGGCCAAATAGCATTCCAGTTGCCTCTACGATGTTCCATAGAAGTGAAACACATCGCACTTCCCGCATAGGCATTGGTTAACAGCTACCCATTTCCCTGTCCTTCCACCCATTGACGACCGCGGTTATAAAACTGTTCGCTGCGACCCTCTTCTCGCTTTTCCATAGTTTACAAGTATTCATTAGATATGCTGGATCCCAGCATATCTAATGAATACTTGTATGCACTGTGGTTCCGCAGTCACTTACTTCTAAGCACTGCTAAAAACATATAATCAACACTACACACTATTCAAGCTGCACAAAGATCGGCACTATTCACAAACAGCTACTTTCATCATTTAGAAATGGTCACGCAAAAAAGCTATTCACATTTCTTGTAAAATTTTTGAAAACAATCCAGACAAAATATGTCAGGCACCTGCTACACCATGTGGTCACCTTATTTGCACGATTCGTGGCAAACGTGCGCCCTTCTTCTTCGCGACTTTCTTACAGCAGCAAATACATCTCCTATGTTTTGCTTCAAACCTGTTCCGGCCGTCTCCAATGTGTGGCCAACCTTTGGAGAGGGAACTTCATTTGGGATATCGTGAAGAGGTGTTTCCATGAGATTCCAGCGTCCGTGCGGTCCCAGCATGCGTTCCCACGCGCCAGACACGCGATTTGCCGCGCGGTCGTCAATGAATCAAGGAATCAATGGATTTTCTTCACGAATTATCCACTTCTGAATTTCGGATGCTTATATGTGGCCGAAAAAGGCGATCAACAGCTCGTTAGCGCCCAAGGCAAAAAGTCTTTTACTCCTCCTACATTAGGCGTTTGAGTGCCATCAGGACGGGATGAAAAATGCTCTCCGAAAAACTAGGTACAACGAAACTTCACTCTTCTATCGTTTAACTTCAGGACGATGTAGAAGCAGCAGCGCCAGTGGACCTCGCTGTTTTTGGAGCAAGCTAGGTGCAAGCAAGGCTGAGAAACGATAGGTGAACTCTATCGAAATGAATGAGAAAAGCTGGATGAGACTGAGCTTTAACTCTCCTTTCAACACTTGTACACATTTTCAACGTGAACTCACCCCTCAACTCCGCAGAAAACCTCCTCCATTGTCTCCCTTCGATAGACTACGCAAATTTGAACAGTGTTTTCACCCAGATCTCTAGTCTGGATGATGCGGCCTTGAAGGTTGTGGAGCAGCAGCAGGTCCTCGATCGACCAGTTGTCACTGAAAGGAGGAGCAGAGCTCTAGCTCGACCTGAGCAGTAGTTTGAGCACCGAGCTGGCACTACGGGCCACCCGCGATGGGATCAATGGCTGTGAACGGTTCGCACGAAATTGATTTGCGCATCGCAGGCCATACGCCGCCCCGGGAAACGAGTTTTTCGTGCATTTATTTCAGGTGGAATCCTATGCAGAATCCCGCATTTGTTATAATACGACGCCCAGTTACAGGAAGCTTATTTAATGCCTACAGAGACGTTTCGTTTTCTGGTTGATGTGATTGGCACTGTTCCATGACTTTAGAAAAGTACTGCTGCTACTGTTGAAAAGGAAGCAGGCGTGGAAAAATTAAATGGGCGAGCAACTTGCAACAAAAAATAGCTCCGCGGAAAATAGCACACCAGCAAGACCTGCTTGGACGAGGAGGAAAGGTGACTAAAAAGTGCTGCAAAAACGAGGCGAGACCGCGGGTGGCGCCGTGTCAGCATGGAGAGCCACGTTGTTATCAACGGCCACGCGTGGCGCACAACAGAGCGGTCCGATGCCGCGTTCGGAAGGTTGGATCGAAGCAAAGGAATCGAAAGCACGAACTCTCGCTCTGCGTAGCTGAAGAAGAAGCGAAGCCGGCGAAACCGCTGCATGAATCTGCCGATGGTCGCCAGCAGCGGTCGGAACGTGCAGACATCGTAGAACACATCGGACGCGACTATACAGTCGAGCTCGTCGATGCCGTCCAGCACGGCCGATGTGCTGTAGTCACTCTGCCAGTCGAGACCCTAGGAGCCCGTTTCAACCAAAATGGGATAACACTCTCTGAAATTCCGAATTTCAAACGCAAAGTTCTATCCCCATACGCCCAGTTGCAGCCGTGGCGCGTGATGCTCCACAGGAAACCCGTGCACAGTCAATCGAAAATGAAGCCATAGAACGCATCTCAGAAGGAAATCTGTGAGAAGAAATCCGAGAAATAGGAGTATGTGGACACCAAAGGCGTAGTACGCCCAGCAGCGCCACCGTCTAATCACGTGTCACACTCCGTGATGAAATTCCATTCTAATATAGAGTTCCGCCCTCAAATTTGGGCACATTTTTGAAAATCACATTCCTAGCTGCCTTTTTATGTGCAGAGGAGCATATTTAAAAACGATATTAAATCAAATATTTATATCTTTGGAATTTTTTCCGAATCACAGTTAAAATAACTACTATAATTGGCATTTTTTAGACTTCATTTCACGAAATCATAAATATTCTTCCCGTTTATTTTGTTGACCTATTAGTTACATAAGATTAGACTTCCCACGAACAGATGTTGTGAAAAACCTCTACACTCACGGGACACTTACTTGCTATTGCTAAAAAAGATTTCAGGTTGAAAGCCTTACCTTTTAGCCTTCTTTCTCTCCTTGTTGGTGTTTTTAAGTTGTTCTTGATAATTCAGCCGGTTAATAATTTGTCACTATTATTGCCATGCATTTATAATGACTGTGTTTAATGCTTGGAATTGAACGCACTATCATGTGCTTTGAATGAATAAATCAAAACCCTTCTAATAAAAACATTTTTATTTATTTAACCATTTTAAATATGTTAACCATTTTACCATGGACGTTCCAGACGATCATGCCAGGAGTTTTGCAGATATGATGACTATGCATATAAATTCTGTAAGACGACTTATCAAGCTGTGGAAATGCTGTGGCGAAGCCTGCGTAGTTGCGATCAAAAATCCTGCAGCATGGAGAATCGAAGCCTCATCGTCTGCAGGATGCTAGCCCACTACACCACCAGCGCTGATCCGGTCAGATGCAACGTCCTCAGTGGCTGCAGTGGCCTATCAGCACTCACCCGCGATATCGGCATGGGCCGGCCGCTGATATCAGTATGGCGCCGATTAAAATGATGCTTGAAACTCCACGTCAAGATTAAACCTTTGAAATCAAGCTGAATGCCCTCAAAAGCCAGATGAGTGTCTTGCTGAATAAACTAGACACGCCTCAAGAAATCCGGAAGAAATTTCCGATTTATTAACCTCCGCGCACAGGATCCAGGAAAGAAGTTTGGATGAAATAAAACGCGTGACTGCGCCATCACTCGTCGAAGAACCATAAGTCACTCCGTTTGCCTGTATGATAGTGAAAATTCTGTTCAGCTCAATGCCTGCAAATCCACGCCATTTTGGGAACAACTGCAAAAAAACGCGCATTTATTCACTACGTGGATTCAAGTGAACAGCCTTTCCTGATGTCAGGTACACTGGCACGAAACCAGCAATTTTGACGTTCGATAGAACAAAACCTTTGCGTTTCTATAATTTCGAAGAAGCACAGAACACAATTCTACCCAAAAGAATATTAATTTGAGAACTCAAACAGCGAGTCACTTTTTGGGACAATATACACAAAATAGTAAATTTTCAAAGAAGGTGAAAACGAAAAAAAAACGAAAAAAACGTAAACATTTCTTTTTTTTTCTAACCGACACTTTACTTTGATCTCCATAATGCGTGTCTGGTACGATTTCGAAGACATACATTTTGATGTAGAAGCCGCTCAGTCCGATTTCAAGTGTCCAACTGACGTGAAAATCCGTTAGGCATAAAAAAGTCTGTGGGTGGATATGCATTACCAATAAATAGTGACATCTGTAGACACCACGGCTGTCAGCATCTGCGATCACTTGCTCGAGCAATCTCACGGATAGCTTCCAGTTAAAAGAATTGGCAGGCCCTTCTGAGCGGCAATATATTTTGCTAATCCGAACGGGAACACAGAGCTCTTCACGCTCACCGCTGCCGTGAAATATTAGGTTGTCCCATAAGTCCCTGCCGTTTTTTTCAACGATTCATGGCGGATCTCGCCGGCGTTCTCTTGCATAGCGCTATACGGCTTTCGAAAGAGAATGATTTGCTCTATCAGAACATGTATTGCATTTCTTTTTTCATCCTGAATTTTGTCAGTTTTTAGATCGTTAACCAATAAAATTAAGCGGATTTTGCGGTGGTCGTCGTTGTCTTCTTGGCGGCCGGCTTGGCGCTCCTCGGCTTCGAGGCCCTCGGTGCGGGGCTGCCCGCTGTGGGGGAGACCGAGGACACGATGGCTCGACGATATTGCACGATATCGAGGACGAAAATCAAAAGATGTGATCGACTGGGAATGGATGGTGAACGATGCAACAAAGAAATCTGCTGACCTCTTCGCAAGAAAGACTCGCGTATCTTTGTGTCGTTGCGATGTAAGAGTACAAATAAATTTAGATCGTTAAAATGAAAAATGAAAATGTCAAAGAGGCCATCTGCGCTGCTGTTTCTCTCGCTTAGGTTTGGAACTCTTTTTTGTGCTGCTTTTCACAGCATTTAGAAGGCAGTGTTCTGTGCTATAAGAATACGTGTCGGTACTATTTGCTCATTTGCCCTTTATTGATTTTTAGGTCATCAAAGTGCGACGTCCGAATAAGAAGACTTATCTTTACAGACAGCTCCTGCTCTGTGGTAGGACTTTTTTGCTTGGCGTTAGTCTACAAGAATATATAATTTGTTCATTCGCCATTTAAATTTTTGGTAATTTCTAGGTCATCAAAAATGGGGTGTCAGGTCGAGAAGGATGAGCACTTCTGGCATCTTCCTTTCTTCTCTTTGCTTTCAATCAGGGTTCTAGCGCTGCTAAGGCTGTCAGAGAGACGATGTTTCATGTTGACATACAAACACCATCTTTCAACGCCAGTTACAATTCAGTGCAAAAATTGTTTAATATGTCCGTTTGATGAATGACGACGGACAAGCAGGCCGGCAGCAATCGTCACTCGCTGGTTCCTGATGTTCACTCATCACAAGGACATATTCAACGATTTCTGCACGAAATTGGATAAGTGCCTTAGCCGCACTAGAACCCTGGTTGAAAGCAAAGAAAAGAAGGTGTCAAAAGTGCTCATCATTGTCGACGTGGCATTGCTCCATTTTTGATGACCTGAATATTACCAAAAATTTAAATGGCCAATGAACGAATTATATATTCTTGTAGACCAAGACCAGGGTGAAGCTTGAGGTTCGGGAATCGAAGGGGGGGGGGTCGTACTCTCTCGGTTTTGGCAGAGGACTCCCTCCAAATTCAGGTTTTTAGAAGATGTTTGCATCCATTAATAAGTTGTTTTTTCCAGGTGTGACTACGACAATGCGGAGATTTACAAGCACTTGCGTTTCCTGGAGTTAAAAAATAGGACTGAATATCAAAAAAATTTTAATGCCGATTACTGTGCAGTGAAAAATAAAGATTTCCTGTCTGCAGATTTATGGTCAATGAGAGATTTTCATTTTTTCAGATTTTCCCAGGACGTCATGGACATGGTAGTTTTCTGCCTGATGAGCGACATCTACTTCCAGAATTGCACTCTATAAAATTTCAAGTGTTAATTACTGATAACGACCTAAGTGCTTTCCCTACAAGATTTTTGAAGCGCTCTTCGAGTCGATGACGGAATGGCAACCGAAGGACGGACTTGCTTGAAAAGTAATTTCACTCCTGCAGGAAACAGCATCAGAAGATGAAATCGCACCCTATAAAATTTTAAGCCCGTTTGACACACAGTGATAAAACTATGTTTCTCTGAAACGATATTCTATATGATCAGACGTCTCGATTTACCGAAAAGATATCGACACACTAATCACATGGAACACGTTACTTTTAGAACCTGCCTTTTAAAGCATAGAAAACACATCTACTAAAACTTTATGAATTTTCCAGGAGCCCCAAAAAATCTCCGTTTTACGGCAGTTTAATGCGGCCACTGCGTTCTCTGACATGACCAATCGCGAACTGAATCTCGGACCGACCCTTTACCGTCGACATCGGAGTGATCTCACAAAAATGTTCATAACTCAGCAAGTTTTTCAAAATTCAAAAATACCGCTAGCTTTTCTGAAAGTACATGAAATACGCTTTCTTACCATGTAAAGATCGATTTCCAAAAAAGGGGTCTTCATGCGGGGCGGGGGGGGGTTCGATTTCTGGTCGATTTTCGGCAAAAATCGACCAGAAATCGAACCCCCCCCCCCGCCCCGCATAAAGATCGATTTTGGAAATCGATCTTTGCATGGTAAGAAAGCGTATTTCATGTACTTTCAGAAAAGCTAGGAGTTATGAATATTTTTGTGAGATCACTCCGATGTCGACGGTAAAGGGTCGGTCCGAGATTCAGTTCACGACTTCCGAAAATTGATCATATCTCGGCTATTTTTTCGAGAATCAAAAATCCCGCTCACTCGTCAAAAAATAGAGCAAATGTGCTCTCTAACCATATAAGAACCGTTTTCCAAGAAAGGGGTCTTCATGCGGGGCGGGGGGGTTCGATTTTCGGTACGTATTTTCGCGACATAAAAATTGAACCTCCTCTGCCGCGCATGAAGACCGAATTTTTGGACATTAATTCTTACATAGCAAGAAAGGGCTCTTCCTCTAGTTTCTGAAAAGCTAGCGGGATTTTGAAACTTCGAAGAATTGGTCAACTTATGAATATTTTTGTGAAGACACTTCAATTTTTTTCGCTCAAAAATCGAACCAGCAGCCAAGCGTGACGACTCCTTTTCTGGAAAACGATTTCTACACCATGAGAAAGGGCGTTTTATCTACTTTATGAAAAGCTAAAACAATTTTCAAAATTCGAAAAACTTACCGAGTTATGAACCTTTTTGCGAACGTTCAATTTTATGCTCCGATGACGTTGGTGCAAAGTCGACCAGAGGTCGATTCAACCTGTTCTACCCGGAAAATCACAATTTTTTCACAGTGAATTGATCAAAACTTCTAGATTCTTGTGGCTAAATTTTATCCGTATGGGTGATCTGCTTCGGCTAAAAAATAATATTTTCATGAAAAATGAGAATTTTGTATGCGATCCATCCTCGTCATATCTTCATCGCAGCGGAGAAGCATAGTTTTTATTGTATGTTAAGCATGACTTAAAATTTCATATGATGCAATTCCACTCTCTGTCGTCCTGTCCTTCAGAAGGCAGAAAAAAATTTCCAGCGAGGAGTCCATCCATATTTCAATTGCGATTGGTCATGTCAGAGAACGCAGTGGCCGCATTAAACTGCCGTAAAACGGAGATTTTTTGGGGCTCCTGGAAAATTCATAAAGTTTTAGTAGATGTGTTTTCTATGCTTTAAAAGGCAGGTTCTAAAAGTAGCGTGTTCCATGTGATTAGTGTGTCGATATCTTTTCGGTAAATCGAGACGTCTGATCATATAGAATATCGTTTCAGAGAAACATAGTTTTATCACTGTGTGTCAAACGGGCTTAAAATTTTATAGGGTGCGATTTCATCTTCTGATGCTGTTTCCTGCAGGAGTGAAATTACTTTTCAAGCAAGTCCGTCCTTCGGTTGCCATTCCGTCATCGACTCGAAGAGCGCTTCAAAAATCTTGTAGGGAAAGCACTTAGGTCGTCCTCAGTAATTAACACTTGAAATTTTATAGAGTGCAATTCTGGAAGTAGATGTCGCTCATCAGGCAGAAAACTACCATGTCCGTGACGTCCTGGGAAAATCTGAAAAAATGAAAATCTCTCATTGACCATAAATCTGCAGACAGGAAATCTTTATTTTTCACTGCACAGTAATCGGCATTAAAAATTTTTTGATATTCAATCCTATTTTCATATAATTATATTCAATAAATCAAGATGAGATCATCTGTGGAGGAAGCTGCGAGCGAATTTCCACGTGCTAGTCGTAAGCGTCGAAATCACATCTGGAAAGATGAACCTATTACAGGGTACAAAAATCACATTAAAAAATTGAAAAAAATCAATGGAGATAAGAAATAAAACGAAGAAAAACGAACCTGAAGAATAGGGGGGGGGGTCGTACCAAATCCGTTCCCGAAGGGGGGGGGGTCGTAAACTTTCGGCAAAAATCGAACCCCACGCTTGACCCTGACCAAGACATCCACTTTCAAGCGTCGTATAAAACTGAGCAAGATTGAACAAGGAAAAGGAGTTGTTGGTGAAGACGATTTTTCTCTTTTTGGCATTTTGTTGATATTCGACAGAAATCAGCATTAGCCAAAAGCGCGACACAAATTCTTATAGAGCAAGACATTCTCTTCCGAAAAGCATATAATGCCAAGCAAAAAAGTCTAACCACAGAACCGGAGTTTTGGTGAAAATTCGGACGGAAAAGTCGGAATTCCCCATTTGATGGCCTAAAAATCAATAAAGGACAAATGAGCAAATAGTTTTATCTTTTCATTTTTCACTTTAACGATCTAAAAACCGAAAAAATTCAGGATGAAAAAAGAAATGCAATACATGTTCCTTTAGAGCAAATCGTTCTCTTTCGAATGCCGTATAGCGCCATGCAAGTGATCGCCGGCGAAATCCGCAATGAATCGTTGAAAAAAAAACGGCGGGGACTTATGGGACAACCCAATACTAACAAAACTACAGACAACGAAATTAATAAATTATGCTTTAGCACAAAGTAATGAAAAGCATGGAAGGAGAGTTTAGAAATTTTAGAGCGCGCCTACACGGCTCAGCCGACGAGTCCATGGAGGGGTGAGACCAGTTCATGGTATCCCAGCTTGTGATTAGAACAGTGGTGCGTAAAAAAAACAATGGTTTCGACCACTGTGCTCGTGCTATAATAGACCGTGATGTTAAATTGTTGGATCAGCCATATATTCAAACTCAAATGGACCCAGCACATACGAACCAGCAAGCCAAACCGCCTGCCATCAGCAACCACGTTGCTTCACTAGAATAACTCGCGAAAAAGCTGTGTATGTAAAACGCGGGCGTAATTGTTCATGCGACCCATTCAAGAAGTAAACTGCTCACCATAACTCCACAGATGTTCACTAAATCATTCTTGCGCACGTTCTCCTGCAGTAATGACAATATCTGAAACACGAAGGCACGTTTCTTAAAATGTACTTCCGATACAATTAATAAAATTATATTTTATATTTTTTTATGAAAGGAATCACCATCTTCATTTAGGACTGGATGTTTTTCAAAATGAACCAAACACTTTTCAAGGTGAACATATTTCAAGAGAATGAAAGCTCTAATAATATCATCATCATCATTTTCAGTAGCGTTTGTCCGGCTTGGTGGCGGCGTCCGCTCTTCTGGTGCGGTGACGCCATTTCTCCCGATCAAATGCTTGATCAGGATGCACACCAGCTACCTTTAAGTCCAAGCGCAACGTATGTAGCCAACGTTGCTTCGGGCGTCCCTGGGCCGTTTTCCAGGGACTGCAAGGTTCAAGCCAATCTTACAGACGGTGTCGTCGTTAACGCGAAGCACGTGGCCATACCATCGTAGACGAGCTTCACGCAACTTCGTATGGTGTCGTTGCGAACGCGGTCCAAACGCGTTACTCCGGCCGTCCACCGTAGCATTTTCGTCTCCACTACACTAAGGCGACTTTCAATCTCCTTCGTCACGGGTCACCGTACGTCGCTACTGGGCGGACGACTGTTCCATACACCTTTGATTTGAGGTACTCGGGTATTGCCTTATCGCAGAGCACCCCAGTCAGCAAGCGCCATTTGGACCAGGCTGTACTCACACGCGCATTCACCTCCAACTTTAAGCTGCCATCGGACGTGACTGTTGACCCAAGCTACTTGAAAGATGTCACTCGTGAGAGCTCAGGACCATGCTCAGGATCTTGATAGATCCGAGCTCATTCACATCCGTCGCCAGTACCCCGCCTTTTTGACGTTCAGCTTGAGTCCAAACAATGCCAAGCGATCGCACCAATCCTGTGCCTGTCGCTCGAGTTCAGCTTTGTCTTCACACGCAAGCATGATGTCGTCGGCATACAGCAGCGTCCAAGGAGCTGCCTTTTGATGATCTCGTGTAATTGCACCCATGACAGCCACGAAGAGCAGTGTGGAGAGCGCAGACCCCTGGTGCACTCCGACAGAGATAGAAAACTCCATCGAGGTACCCGCTGATGCTCGCACTCGTCTTTTTGGGCACCAGTAGAGGATGCACACACACTCAATAAGCTCTTCAGGGACGCCGTGTCGTTGCAACGCGTACCATATCACTGCTCGCGGAACGCGGTGTAAGGCCCTCTCCAAGTCCAGGAAGGCATAATGCACCGGTTTCTGTTTCTCGCGGTGCTTCTCTAGCAGAAGACAAACAGCGTGCATGGCATCAACGGTCCCACAGCCGGCAACGAAATTACACTGATTCGTGGAAAGCTGGAGGACGTCTCGTATACGTCTATCGACGATTCGCTCAAAGATTTTCATGGCGTGCGAAAGTAGGCGAATCGGACGATAGTTAGAGCAGTCCGCAGGGCTGCCCTTCTTCTTCCAAATCGGAATAGTCGTGCTTTGCTGCCAATTTTCAGGCACTTTCTTTTCAGCAACAACCTGATTGAAAAACTCTGTTATCCATTCGGCAGGGCACCAACCCTTCGACTTCCACAGGTCGGCCGGCAGGTCATCTGGACCAGTGGCTTTGCCTGTTTTCATCTTCCTCAGGGCTGCTTCAGTTTCGCTCACTGTGATCTTCTGAACGGGACCGTATATAGGTGAAGCAAAAGGAACGGCAGGATGTTCAAATTCAACATTCGAGATTTCCTCGAAGTAGTCGTGCCATCGCTTCACAGCCTTCTTACGATCCATCAGAAGATGACCGTTCTCTCGTTAATGCCAAAGAACTTCTCGATGTCTTCTGCTTGGCGACAGCGAGCTTTGGCGAGGCGGTAAAGATAACGCTCGCCATCGCGCGTCTCCAGTTTTTCATTCACATCAGCGTAGTGTGCGGCTTTAGCAGCGGCCACTGCCTTCCTTGCCGCTTACTTCGCTTCTCGATAATTCCGCCAATTATCGACTGTTTTATCACCGATAAATACGTGACATAGCCGTTTCTTTTCCCTGACCTTCTCTCTGACATCGTCAGTCCACAGCCAAGCCTGCTTGTCGACCCAACGCCGTCCAGGCTTCGTTGTGCCGTGTTCGAGGCGTGCAGCCCGGGTTATCGCTTCGGTAGCCTCTTTCCAGGTTTCGTCGACAGTTGCAACCGTCGGCAACCGAATGCGAGAAATAACTGCCGCTTCTTTCTCTTTCAGTCGCCACCATTTGATTCTAGCCATCCCGCAGCGCTCGACATGCTTACACCTCGTAGGTGTGATCTTCAGCGAGCATAAGATGTTGCGTTGTAACTGTCTCATACGGCGCGGTCTTCGCATCTGTGACATGCCCTTGGTCGCGACGCCTAACAAGGACATAGTAAATCTGCATTTTGGCGTTCTCGCTTTAAAACGAGATGAGGTGGGAGTCACGTTTTCAAAGTTTGGTATTGACGATGGTGAGGTCGTGTGAGTCTGCATACTCAAATATGCGCTCACCATCGGCGTTGCGTGACCCATAGCCAAAACCACCATGACAGCTGTAGCCGTCATTCGCTGTTCCGACGTGATCGCTAAGGTCACCTGCCACAACAACTATATCTTGTAACGGCACTTCCGCAGTCTTCTCATCAAGCAGGGACCAGAACTCGTCTTTGGTCTGCTCACAGCAACCTGCCTGCCGTTCTGCGCGGCAGTCCCAGGACCACCAGTGGCGTCGGTATGATCGTCTCCGAGCGTTTCCGTGACGCGATTGCAAGCGTAGAACGTTTCGATGACCGCTTGATGAAGATTGTTGTCGCCGTAGAAGAGCGACGATGTCATTTCTTTTCCGCGTATGCTCCATATGCTATGCTCGTCGCTCTTCTACGGCGACAACAATCTTCATCAAGCGGTCGTCGAAACGTTCTACGCTTGCAATCGCGTCACGGAAACGCTCGGAGACGATCATACCGACGCCACTGGTGGTCCTGGGACTGCCGCACAGAACGGCCTTAAAGCCGCGGCCAATGTCCCTCGACTTGCAGAAGGACCACCTCGTCTCCTGCACCGCACAGAAATCTATTTTTCTTCGCTGCATTGCTTCTACCAACTCGCACGAGCGGCCTGTCAACGCAACGAGCGGCCCGTCAACGCTGGAAAGGCAAAATGTTCAAAGGAGGAAAGGTTTTACAAAGCTACAATGAAACGGGTGTTGTCCAGCAAACAAATGGCGACCACGAACACTGAAGAAGAACTGGCAATCGTGGATTTGGCGGAATGCGCAGTCCTGCTGAGGAGAAAATCCAGTTTCGTGAAAATGGCACGTCGCCCACGGGTCCAGTACGTCGCGGAGGACACGTTGCTGGTAGCTGGTGGCGTTCATTTTGACGTTGCACTCATGAAGACCAGTGGCGTCTTTCCGGCAGCGCATATCCCACCCCAAAGCATCACCGAGGCTGGAAAATGACTGCGGCTGATGGTCCTTGCTGTTGTCGTCTTCTGCTGACCCTTCTTGAGCAGTTGCCGGCGATTCTGACGGTTGTGAACCGGCTGGACCGCGAATATCTTCTCGTCGGTGAACAGCATCCTCCACAAGCGACTACCGCCGACCAGCCGACGCCTTCGCCTGCATTTCCTCAACCTCTCAGCTTTCATTTCGTCGTTGAGAAAGTGAATGCGAGCGACTTTGTAGTGCGTAATCCCGGCTTTCTCCTGGCAATATGTCAGACTCCTTCTCTACTGATCCCGGGATCCATAGCCATATTTTTCATGGACACCTCAGAATTGCGGCGAATTCGACAACGAACCTTGTTGATGTTCTCCGGTGTTGTCGCTGTGGTGGGACGGCCGCTGCAGGGACGCTCCGAGGTTCCGCCAGTCTCCTTGTAGTGCTTTACAGTCTTGTAGGCGATCCTTTGTTTGAAGCCGGTTGTCCGAACCATGACCGCGGTCTTCATTCCCGCCTTGTGCAACTCGACGACGGTGACACGTTGACTTTCACGAAACATATCACAATCACAACTGAAGATAAGAAAAATGGAGCAACACATTCTAGATCAAAATTGCGCGAGGAATACAACGGAAGCAACAGAAACAACCAAAAACTTCAATTTCAAAGCCAAAAGTAGTACCACAAAAAATTGCCCGAACTTTTCAGCCACCCTGTATTCCGCATATAGGCAACCATCCGTACGTTTGTCACCGTTTTGTTGCAGGATCCTAGTCAGTAAAGAGAACTCATCTACCATCCCAAACCTCTCCAACACCAACCCTCAACTGCAGAGATCTACCGTTGTTGTTAGGGAGGTTGAGAGCCGGCGTCTTTCCAACCTCCCCTGACGGCATTTCCAAATCAGATGTACATACACCTTCGTCAACGTCTCACTGCTGACAATGAGTAAAATCTACCTGCCATGTTTCTATGGATCGCTTTCGGAGCTTCAAGAATTCTGGGAAAGAACACTTCTCAGCGCTCATACATAGGAGGCAAGCCATTCATAGAGAGTTTGGGGTTTTGTACGCCCGCGACGCCTCTGCCGGCAAGCGGCTCAGAGCGCAGTGGAAGTGGGATTGCTTCATCCGAGAAAGGTCGGGGTTTGGTTCTTGTGCGCTCTGCATTTTTGCATTTCGACTGACTGATTCTGACGTCTATACCATTTTCATACGTTTCCATACTAATTTTCCAGCCGAATGCTGTGGTATTCCACATGATGATGTAGAAATGCTCAACATCAGTGATACACAGGCACAAAGTGCGTGAAGCAATACTGGGCACAACACGGGCAACGTATAAAGCATGATTCACGTATGGAAACGCAACGCAAACAAAAACATGGACAAAACGCTATCACACGTTAGTCAGCTACAATCACACTTAAATAGTCATAATATCATCGTATCAACAAAGAAGCAAGTTTGGTTCCGTGAGAGTTCTATAAGTTAAGAACTCTATTCTAAGTCTTGACTTTGCAACTGGTACACGTAGCTTGAGCTTTCCTCTTGCGGATCTCGTCAGTTCCCCGTCTAAGAATTCTTCTGTGTCGTTGTTTAACTTTTTTGTGAAAATTTTAACATCATGATAAGATCTGCTCTCATTCTTCTGCTCATCAGTAAAGGCAGATCAAATAGTTCAGATCTCTGAGGCCCTTTAGAAATCATGTCATATCTCACTGGGAAACATGTCATCATCAGTTTTCTGGTGAAGCTGTTCTGAATGCTTTCAAGAAGATCGATATCCTTCTTTTTGGTTGGATTAAAGACCGTTGTTCCCGATTCTACGATTGGCCTCACATAGGTCTTGTAGGCTATACTTATGCTCTCGCAAAAATTTTGAATATTCGAATGGTTTCGAATACCAAAAATTTTCAAGCATTCGAAATTGAATGTACTCGAAAAACGTGGTTTTTCTGAATATTCGAATTCGAATACATTCGAAACACGAAATTTTTTGAATATTCGAATTCGAATACATTTTGAACATTCAAATTCGAATATATTCGAAAAAAAGCTATTTTTCGAATATTCGAATCCGAATAAAAAATTAGGCTGCCTGACAGACATGATAGACGACAGCCTGGATGAAAAATGGAAGCAATACATAACGGATTCATTCTTAGTTAAGCACCAGGTTTTTATCGACAGGTTTCTCATAAACCCCTTGTACATTGTAAAAATGAGGTGAATTACTTACACAAAGTGGAATCAAAGAGCACATGGAAGGATCCAATTCCGTTGTTTACTGAAATACGATTTTTTCCAAAGGAGTACCTGTGAGTTGTAAAGTGCTACTCATGAGGGACAAACGAAATGTTTACAAGACATTTGAAGGGGAAGCAATCTGCTTGAGCCACTGCAAGTTTCTGGGTCACTTCAAAATGATCATTTTTGGAATTGGTGGGTGACTGAATGTTAGAGAACTTTTAGGAAGCAAGCTTTCGCCTAATGGCAACTAATGACGGACCGACGACGAAGTATTATCTGTAGCAAATCTGGCCTGCTCGTCTAAAAACGTGAAATATCACACTGTCAATTTTGTGACCACAAAGTGTATTACAGGTAACTAGGAATAGACCAGCCGTGAGGGGCCGGTCTCATTTCTTTCTGGTGATTCATCCAAGTAAGTGGTAGAAACAGATATTTCTTATTTGCGTAGGACTTACGAATGTAACTGTTCTCTAGCCAACATATTGATAATTTATTAAACGGTAAACTTAACAAAAATCGTTCGATAAATAACAGCCATTCGATCTACACCGCCTCTTGTGAAGTCTGCCATACAGCCGACATACACACGCGGCTCCCACTCCCAATGGCCAATTCAGAGCAAAAATCGATAAAATCGGTCGATAACAACCGGTCGAATAAACAAGTCTATGTCGTGAGTCATTGTAAAAGAAGAAGGAAGACAACAACCTCGGTACTAAGCGGGCTGGTGCCCACTGCACATCTTCAAGATATCTTAAAAGGGGTAAGTTAGATCGGCCAGACCCCGGAGTTCCGTCACATGCCTAGGTCTGTGCTCACAGAAACTGTGTTTATGTGAGTGTTCCATGAGCATGAGCAATCTCGCAGCGGCACCAGCCCCATAAGTACAATAACGTCTTTCTTTACCATATGACATGGACAAAAATGTGCCTTTATTATAGTTCCACGTGTGCACGGAAGCATACCAGGAGATGGAGGCTGTCGCGTGCACCCCAAACAAAGACTATTGGTTTGAGTCCCGTTCAGGCCAAGCAAGCCTTGCGGGGTCAGCGAACTGCTACCAGATTTTCTTTTGAAGGATAAAGCAATGGGCTGTTCATCGAATGGCCAGCGCAAGTCATTGTTTAGGCCAAATACGCATTCAAATTGCCTCCACGACACCCGTAGGCGTGCCGAATCTCAAAAACAACTGCCCGACGAAGAAGTTCACCTTATATCAGGTTGTCCGGAAAGTTCTCAACGCTTTGTGTAACTACTTTTCATCCGTCTCCTATTAAGTAAAAATTCAACATGAGTTGCGCATTGCTATCTGCACAGAATTTGTCGCTCTATCTGAATAAGTAATTCATGTTTGAACGTTGTTTTATATTTCTGTTATTGAAGGGCTTATTGAAGTATTTCAAAGGAGCAATTCCGAGCGGTGTTTTATTCCAACTTCAAATAAGGACAATCCGCAGCCGATACAGCTCGACAAGTTAATCAAGGGTGAGGGTCTATGTGTTGGAGAAAGCACCGTGCGCCAGCTGCTCAGTAAATTTCGGAACGGAGATCTCAGCCTCAAAAGTGACCCCCGTAGCGGTCGACCTAATGCAATCCTGGACGACAAGATGAAGGAATTGGTGGAAGCTGAACCATCCCAAACAGTTCGCGAGATCGCGGAAGAGCTAGACATCAACAAAACTGCTGTTGCCGATGCTTTGAAACGCCTTGGAAAGGTGAAAAAGCTCGAAAAGTGAAAAATTGTCACGTTTCGAGAATTGTTCTTCTCTACTTTTACGCAACAAAGTTGACCCATTCTCGGACAGAATCATCACCTGAGATGAAAACGGCTTCTGCATGCTAACAGGAAACGTTTCGGACAGTGGTTGGACGCCCACGACCCTCCCCCAAGCATTTTAGAAAGACAAACCACACCAAAAAAGGTAATGACCACCGTAAGGTGGTAGGCGGCTTGTGTCATCCGTTACAACTCTTTTGGCACGATAACGCTCACACGCTTCATAAATCACTATTCGAAAATTGAACGAATTAAGGGATGAAGTTCTGCCTCACTCGCCATGTTCTCCATACCTCTCACCAACAGACCAACACCTTTTCAAACACTTTCAGAACTTTCGCACTGGTAAAACCTTCACTTATCAGGACCAGGGTAAAACAGCCTTCGTGGATTTATCGAATCTCGACAACCTAATTTTTTCGCTGATGGAATAAGTCGGCAGGTTGCCCATTGGCAAAGGTGTGCTAATTCGAAGTGTTCTTATTGCGGCTAAATCCGATAAGGTTTGAGAAAGTTATGGTAGTTCAATGGAAGGAAGCGCTCAAAACGCTGAGAAGTTTCCGTACAACCTAATAATATAGCTTTTGCGGAACCGTAGTTGTAGAAACGAAAACCAGAAGAGCACTCAGCGACCACGGAGGAGCAGAAGAGCATAACGAGTAGCGAGATGAAAATCACAAGGCTGACTCCATAAGGCACTGCTCTGCACAAGGAGATATCAGACGTGGCAAAGACTGAAGCGCACCACTGTTGACCCTCGCTCCCATCCTGCAATGACCTGTGGCCTCAGACTCAGCGTGAAGGACAAGTAGCGTCCGTTTGAAACACCTTTAGAATCATAATTTCCAAGTTTTTTTTTTTGCAGTTAGAAACTCCTACTCTTCCTCGGCCGCTTTGCACAGGCGCAGTAATGACCCGAATCGATGAGGCGCTGTCGTAACAGAGATTTGATCCACAGAAAGAACCGTTTTGGAGATCCTAATAACCCGAAAAACCTAGCAAGCCTTTTCAGAATGCGCCGTTACACAAATTCTCCTAGGTATTCGAATGACACTTATCGAAAAGTCGAATAATATTTGCTTTCTGGGAAATTTCGAATAATCGAACGGTTCCAAATACCGAAAAACCTATTCGAATAGGTCATTCGGGCATAAGTATATTGTAAGCACGAATGTAAACTTCCGGAATATTTGACCTCAAGACTCGGAATAGGTTATAAATGCAGCAGTTCGCCTTTCTCAATAGAAGGCCATAGTGTTTGCTGAAGGAAAGGTTTCTTGTAATTATGTAACCCAGATCTCGAGCTTCCCAACTCTGACTAAAACCTGGCCGTTGATGGTATAGGTGGGGATATCACGAGGTTTCTTGATTTAATCGTAAGAAAATGGTTTTTTTTTGCTACAAGAGGCAGCTCCCCTTTCTTTGCCCAGGAACTGATATAATCAATTGCTAGCTGGAGTGTGACTGAATCTTCCGGGCTCGTGATACTCTTATAGATCTTGATATCGTCGGCGAGTATTTTACACTTGACACCCAGACTGGAAACCCAGTTAGGCATTTCATATGTGTATAGTAAAAATAACAACGGAGACAGCACTCCACCTTGGGGTGCGCCATTAAATGTAGTAAAGATCTTAGAGTACTTGTCCTTAATCCAAACTTGGTAAGTCCTAATTAGTAAAAGCTGTTTGGTCCACTTGATGATCCTGGGATAAACTCCTAGCACTTCCATTTTTGCCATCAACTTTTCTGCAGTAACTTTATTAAAAGCCTTGGGAAAATCAAAGTACACTACACCGGTGCGATTTCATTTTTCCAAAGCCGTTGATCAATGGCTCATGGAGCTGAGTAGTGCAGTTTCGACGAACCTCTCTTTGAGAAACCCATACTGATTTTTTGAAAACACTTTACATGGCTAAAAAAAACCCAAAGACTTTCTTTGAAATTTTCTCAAACGTTCTTGCAAAAATTGAAGTTATACTAACCGGTCTATAGTTCTTAGGGTCACTGTGTGGAGCCTTCTTCAAAATAGGTGTGACAAGAGCATGTTTCCACCTGAAAGGGACTTCCGCTGTAGTGTAGCTTAGATTAAATATAAGCTCTAAGGGATAGCCTATGTAATGAACACCGCTTTTCACGAAATTCAAAGGGATGAAGTCCCAGGTGATATAGAAAAAGATCGGCCACTTAAATAAAACTTGAATAATTTCTCCTTTATGAAACCAAAGTGTGCGCTCCATCGAGGTAAAATGTGGCAAATCATTACAATCATTTTTCATGAAATGGCATCATCTAGTGCCTTATTATTATAAACATTTTGAATCACTTTACCTAACAAGTCGGCTTAAACCTTATCTGCAGAAATAAGCTCACTACTGTCTTTCCTTAATATAGGACTTTCATTATTACTCCTAATACGCGAGTTCATGAATTTGTGAAGAGCAGTCTTATCCTCAGATCTGGTCAACCTTTTTCTGTTTAGCTGTTGCATCGATGAAGAGGGGGGGGGGGGGGGGGCGGCAGCGATACCATCTTGACGCGTGCGGTTGCGCGCGCGTGCTCGCCTCGGGCAGAGCCCTCGTTGCTTCGCTGGCGGTGAGGACGAGTTTTGCGTGAACGCGCCGGGATTGGGCGCATTCGGGGTTACGAGGACGGTAGAATGTCTTGAAGGGACTGGAATGAAGATAGGTTTGTGCTCACCAGTTGACTATGTAGTACTAAGCTATATATAATATGTCAAAGCAATGGGGAGGGAACTGGTGAAGGTAAATGATGAAAAAGATCCAAAAACAAAACCCAATAATAAGTTATTGATGAGGAGTCTTGCGAAATAACTGGAGGAACAGGGCTTTATCTTTTAGTTTAGAGTTGTATTTTAAGGATATGAAAATGATTGCTATCAAATTGGATTATTCGCTTTAAGAGTAGGTATGATGTGTTTTGAGAGTTGCCTATCACGGCTACGTATTTGACAAAGTGTATTGTGTGTCCAGAAACCAAACCCATAAAAAATTAGCGAATCTACAAAAATTTGATTTGATGGTGCTTTTTGTGGAAGGTCCCAGATTTCTCTAAATTAATGACTGCGGTTGCCATCCTCTTTTTTTCTCATAGGTTACAAGGCGTAAAGTGTATAAAATATTCACCATGCTATTATTCTATACCTCAGAGGCCGTCAATAATTCACGACTTAACGAGTGGTGATAAACTGGCCTGATGACTGGTCCAGATGTCACAGTAGAATCTTTGGGGGATTTTCGATTTTCACTAAAGTCTTTGAAAGGTCTCTCATGTAATATGAAAGTAAACTTAATCTCGCAGTACGGTAGAAGCTCTTTAAAATTATGCGAACTAAAAAAATTACTTTTTTTGCGAAATTAAAGTATGCGATATAATGGAGGAGGTAGTCTACAAGGGTCAAAGAGGTAGTCCCTTTTCTAGAATATCTGGTGACAAAACACTGTGAGCACGATATGCTGTCTTGAAACGAGACTCCACCCTCCTTTTTCTCTAACAGAATTTTACCGATCATCTAACATGCTAAACCTTCTCTTGTTTAGTTTAAATCCATAACCGAAGCTCCCTCTCTCTCCCTCCTTCACCCGTTTCCCTTGGGTTTCACACCACTTCTGCGCATTCATTTAGAAATTCCCTTACTTCATGAGCGACATGGGACATTGCCTTCGTTCCAAGGTTACGTCCACAGTTCCACAGTTTTCCTTCTGTGGTTCAGACGGTAGGTTGGGACATGGCATCGCGCTGTAGCACGCCGGGCGAATCGGGCAACTTGTACGTGTTCCTGCCACGGCTAGAGGTGGCCCTGCTTGCAGCGCCGCACCGCGACGCACGCATGGCTGCGAGTGAGTATCGTTGCTCGCAGCCGATGAAGAGCTCTGTTTAGTTTCGCTGAAAGCACCTCATAGCCCTGCCAGTTCTCCTGTTTTTCCGTATAACGCGCAGGTGAAAGCGACAACGATTTAAGCTTCTAATATGGCTCGGAAAAGTGTTCCCGCCATATTAGAAGATTAAATCGTTTTCGCCATATATACGGATATATTTCCATTCGCAAGTTCCCCAAGCGTTCCGGTTTGAAATTATTTAATTTCTTTCATAACGAAACTGCTTCCCTACATCTAATTAGAAGCAACCGAACTTGTAGAGTGCTCTAAGGAAAGGTTCCCAACTCAAGGTGAGCTTTTGCGATGCTATTTTGGCAAGATGTAGGACCCTGTGAGCGGAGTCCAGAACAACAGTTCTATTTTGCTGAACGCGTTTTTTGAAGACCTAAAAAAAGGCTGTGGCTGTTGCAAAAGCCACTCATTATGGGGATGTCGCGTCGCGCGATGGTGAGCGGTATCTGCTAAGAACTGCCATCGCAAGGCCGAGGATATAGAGAGATTCTTAGGCATCAATGATGAAAACGGCCAACTTCTTATGAACCGCGAGGAAGCGTTGAAGCGATGACGCGATTATTTCGAGGAAATCTTGACTGCAGAGTTCTCTCATCGGCCGTCCCTTCTGTGGCTTCTATCCACGGTCCTATTCACATAACCACTACGGAGGAAACTGAAGCTGCTCCGAGCAAGATGAGGCCGAGCAAGCCAAAATTGCCAACTGATTTATGGAAGTCGAAGATCTGGTACTCTGCTGAGTGGTTGGCCCAGTTTTTCAAGTAGGTTGTGGCGCAGAAGGAGGTGCCTGATGGCTGGCAGAAAAGTACGACAATCCCATTTGGAAAAAGAAAGGCAGCCCTGCAAAATGCTCCAATTACCGTCCGGTTCGCTTCCTTTGGCACAACATGAAGTTTTTCGATCGAATCCTCGACAGACGAATTCGCGAAATCGTCAAACTTTCTGACATACAGTGTGGCTTCGTGGCTGGTTGTGGGCACCATCGATACTATACATGTGCCTTCCGAGAATACAGCGTGCCTGAGGAACTCATAGATTGGGTGCGTATGCTCTACTCTTGCCCAAAGAGTAGAGTTCAAGCTGCGGCATGATTATCAATGGAGTTTCCTATCTCTGTCGGGGTGCACCAGAGTTCTGCTCTTTCCCCACTTCTCTTTGTTGTCGTCATAGATGCCATCGCACGAAATTATCAGAAGCCAGTCCCTTGGGCGTTGCTATATGCTGATGACGTAATGCTCGCTTGCAAAGATAAAGAAGATCTCGAGCGGCAGGTGCAAGCTTAGTCCGACCGCTTGAAGATGTTCGCGCTAAGACTGAACGTGAAGAAGACCGAGTACCTAATGACTGACGTAAACGAGTCCGGCTCCATTAATATTAACGGTACTGTTACACTCTTCGGTGCTTAAATACCTGGGATCAGCAGTAGCGGCGTTTGACGGCAAACTGATCGTTGAAGTGAACTCACGCGTGAGTGCAGCTTGGTCCAAGTGGCGTTCGCTGACTGGCGTGCTCTGCGATAGGAAGATACCAGAGCGCCTTAAGTCGAAGATCTACAGAGCAGTCGTCCGACCAGTAGCGATGTACGGTTCTGAGTGTTCGTCTGCCACCAAGGAAGCTGAAGCGTGCCTCAGCGTCATGGAGGCGAGGATGCTGCGCTGGACGGGCGGAGTCACCCGCATGGACAGCATCCGAAACGATGTCATTCGGCAGAAGGTTGGCATCGCCGATATCAGACAAGATACGCGAAGCTCGCCTGTGATGGTACGGCCACGTTCTGCGTGGAAAAGAAAACAGCGTCCGTAAGAAAGGCCTTAACTTCGAAGTTTCTGCAAAATGTCCTGGAGGTACCCGAAGCAACACTGGGCTGATACGTTTCACAAGTGCTTTAAAATAGCTGGTGTCTACCGTGATCTAGTACTGGATCGGATCAAATGGCGACATGGCACCGGAAGAGCCGACTTCGCCATGGAGCGGGGCAAACGCTGAAGAAGGAGAAAATGAAGAAGACTGGTTTTAGCCCTACGTTTTGTTTAAGTGGTGTTTTTACGAGGTTATATGAGCGACCAGAAGTGAAGCAAATACGCAATACTAATTTTTCACTTTATTGTTTTTGTTCCAGCTCTATGTTAACTCCTGCTTTTGTTTTACTGTTATATCCTTTACTAAATTGTAACCTTCGCCTAGCTTTAACAGTTTTTCCTACGTTTTTCCATGTTCTGTTTTCCTCCAGTGCTTCCCAGAAATTTCCTAACTCTTTGTTTCCACGCGTTCCCTCAAGCAGCAGTTATGTGGGAATTGATGAAGTTGGCGGACCTACTAAGTTGGTATCCGGAGTCGTTATCCTCGGGCGACTTGCAGTGCTGGCGGGCCACTGCTCTTCTTCATTCAGTTTCCCACTGTTCCCTACTGTACCGGCCAGTTCAGAACTGTTTCGTTAAATCATTGTTGAGCTGTTAAGCCGTCTCGTCCACACTCTTCAATATCGTGCTGAGCTTGAACTTTTGATGTTGGGGTTGTAATTTCGTTTTGTTTTTCACATTGTTTTTTTCCTGAGTGTACTGTGTCCATATGTTTGTCTGTGCGCACAATTATGGTGCAAATAATAAATAAATAAATAAATAATCGGAGTTCATTAATGGATAAAGGAGACAGCCCTCTCCACGCCATGCTGGCCAAACGCTCATCTACCAACAAAGCAATTGAGATAAGAAATAGTCAACAGTGAAAAACCACATAAACCTCCCAGAAATATCTAATTAACATAATGCAAAACCTCTTCACTAGGATAGTCAGTGAGAATGACTCGTCGCGCTCCAATTTTTGCAAGCGTGATCCCGACCATTCCAGCGCCAGAACCTAGTTCCAGACAGCTTCTGTTTAGGAAGACACTGCGGTTGCTGCATAGGAATTCTGCTGAAATGAGATACTGATACTGAAACATCATCTTTCGAAGCTGTATGTAGAAAACCGCAGGCCCCTCTAGTTTAGGCTTCTTCAAGGCATTCCTTCTCCTTGAACGCTCAAACCGTCACCTAAAGCTCGTTTTTGAAAGAAAACACTGTTTTACTGCGTGTTTGTCCTCTAAACTGACCTTAGGGAAATTATACGATTTCAATTTAGAAAACGCTAAACCGCTCATTAACTGTAGTTTAGGATAATGGTTAAAGAACCGTGTTAAAAAAAAATCCCTCTTTTGGGATGCAACAGGCACTCTATTTCCACGAGATAGCCTGGTGCACTTTTTTCACGGTGTGTCATCACTACAAGAGCAACCACATTCATTTACGGATAGGTATATTTTGAATGCAAAAGCTGCTGCATGTTATGTTCTTTCTGAGTCCCTGTTCCGGTTCCATACTACAGTACCGCGCATGTCTTTTGGTCAATTCCCAAAAAAGCCGCTTTGGAGCATTCCAGAGCGGCTTTTTTTAAATTAACTTTCTTTAAAATCGAGCACTTGTGAAAAGAAACACATACTTGAGCTCAGCAGGCCGAGCTCTATCTTTTGACATATAAATCAACAGAGTTGAACAAGGCATATAGGCCGGACATAATCAATCGAGTGGGCGCGACCACTCGCAGAGTGAGGTTGAGAGGACGTGAGAACCTGTAGAGTGACCGTTTGGGAAGTTTTATTGAAATTCCGAGCCGTCCTACTTAGCAAATGCTCTAAGCCTGTGCAGGTTGCCTTTGGAGTGCGCCGTGAACAATGCATATAGAATCGAACCTATCAATCGAGTGGGCGCAAGAGCCTGTAGAGTGACCGTTTCGGGAGTTTTATCGGAAATTTTTAGCCGCCCTACTCATAAATTGCTCTTGAACTGTCCAGCTTGCCTTTGGAGTGCACCGTGAACAATGCATATAGAATCAAACCTATCAATCGAGTGGGCGCGACCACTCCCAGAGTGAGGTCGAGTGTGCGTGAGAACCTGTAGAGTGACCGTTTGAGGAGTTTTATTGAAGTTCCCAGTCGTTCCACTTAGGAAAAGCTCTTAGCCTGTCCAGCTTGCCTTTGGAGTGCACCGTGAACAATGCATATAGAATCGAACCCATCAATCGAGTGGGCGCGACCACTCGCAAATTGCACGCGCGAGTGTGTTCGGAGCGCAATAACTCTGTGGAGATCGAATCGTTCCGGCTGCGGCTCGTGGATTTTGTAGGCAGTAGAAAGCTTTAGTGGTCGGCGAAAGTGCAGCGTTATAGTTTCTAAACGCCAATATTAATTTTCGGAATGTACTTCTTGCTTTAGTTCAGTGTGGAGCTTTTTACCTGTAGTGCTCACAAGCATTAATGGCTGATAATGGGACCTTTAAGCGAAAAAAAACCGACTACTAAACCAGTAAAAGAGAAACAGCATTCTCGCATACCTAAATACTGTGCTCCAGGCCACACTCCTCTCCAGTGGTTCTGGTTAGCGCCAATCCCGTCCATACATTTTCCATGCACAAGTGAAGTGAAGTAAAACACTGGAATATTCCATTAAGCGTTGAACAGCGCTGCATGTCGTAAAAGGCTTGCTGACCATCAACAGCTATTTCACCTCCAGGTGCTTCGCTTAAAAAGAAGCGTTAGTCACTTATTTACAATCCCGGAAAATCTTCAACACTTTGAATGATATTGAATGAATTCAAGCGTGAAGGAAGCAGATTAACGGATTAAGCATCATAACATGCATCAGGAAAAGCATGCTTAATGCACTGATCAGCCCTACCTCAACTGCTTTAATTTTTAAGTCAGAAATCGAAATTGGGTTATATTTGTCACTTTCTTCTTCACCTAACATGTTGACGACCGCGTAATTTTCGCGCATCGAGCCCGCGGGAGGGCGCGTGTGGGACACGATATTTCGTCACCCTAGCTTAGCATAAATTGAGTTTTCAAAATGCACACCACGAATCTGAAATCCGTTTTCGAAATTTTGGCTTTGTTTTACAAATATTCCCTAAATCTTTTCTTTTCCGCAATTAGCTTCCCTCCTTTCTCCATTTTGATGGACTAATTGGAAAATAATTGTTTTTGATGCGGAACTTAGACTTCTAGAATTGCCATCAGAAATCGCAACCGACCGCAAGGAATATAGTTAAGAGGATCAAAACAAAATGGAGTGAATGTAACACATTCTGTTGTTTGGATTGCTTCCAAACAACTCATAGGTGTTGATTGTCGATTAAAAATGTTTTCTCTCTGGACTTTATTTGTGAAGTTGATCTCCTCAGTGACGTTTGATAACATCAAAGTAGTTGTAGTTTGTAATCATGCCTCTTGGTTACCTTTAGTGAATAAAGTCTCAAAATAACTCTGAAGTTCAATAGATAGCTGGTCGATGCCATAATAGGTTGCCTCTGATATATTCCCACGTAGCCATGCCACTTGTAACTTATCGTAATTGAGGGAAATTCGAGAAGCGGAAATCAGATTCGTAACCAGCAGCTCAAATAACCCCATTCAGGGAGTTTGGACAAAGGTGGTGACAACACTAGTTATCGATACGGGTGGTAACCGATCGTAATTTACCAAACGGACATCGCCACTGTGTCCGGCATCTTAAATAACCTCCTTAGGCAAAGTTTGGACGAAAGTATGTAATGTCATTCTGATCGAAATAATACTGTCGTACACCATTGCGCGACATTGTCATCAACGTGTTAAAAGGCCCAGAAATATCACTACCGCTCCACGGAAATGGGCCGATCTGATGAAAGATCTCCGCACTATGACAATGAATGGAATACGTATTAGCTGAAAGTAATCTGCTTTTTTAAGGGCAGTTCCTACCCCTGAAATTTTTTGAAGATTTGTATGGAAGCTCAGAGGGACCAGCTCTCAAGTAGTTTGCTTGAAAAGCTTTGCACTCAAGTCGTTTGATGACTTGGGAGAGTCAAGCCGTATTCAGCATTCAAGGTCTAACTTTTCATGATCATTATATGCCACGGAGATGAACTCCAAGAATGCCGTTCCTCTTTCATAAACACTATCACTCCGTTTCTCGAGTTGTTTGCAATCAAAGTGAGCACAGACCACCTCTTGGGGTTATAGTGATCCCTGGTATAGCATCCTTTTTCAATAATGAAAACTTAAGCAAGACCTCCGAATGAGCGTACTGTGATCAGGGATGGGCGGAATTCCTGTTTTCTGATTTTCTGTTTTCTGGCGTTTTTAGCTTTTCTATTTTCTGACGAAAGCGATTTTCTGTTTTCTGGGAAAATTTTGAAAATTTCCGCCCATCCCTGGTCCGCATCTCCTTCGTGACAGCCCGGCGGCACCGTGACTTTTTTGCCGAATAATACTTGTCTTCAGAAGCTTGTTCTGTTCACAGCGCAGGGCAACCATCAACCAAAATGTGGCCCACACCTTTCGTACTGGCGTGGGAAGAACATGAGGACACATCCTCAAACCGTCGACTGTGAATTGTGTGACACAGTTACACCTCCATTTTGAACTTATTTTCATCTAACTGCCGCACAAATCGCTCAGGTCGGAAAAATACCCACTCCCTTACTGGTTAGGGCTATGTTATGCCATCGCGTCGCACGATCGATATGGGAGCCTATCATTAGGCTTGGCTCGGGGTGAGCGGTGTTATAACATAGGCGTTAAGACCTCGTTTATACATTGGCGCCGAGACGAGACGACGTCACGTATGGTGGCCATATTGATTGAGCGACGCGATCAATCAACTTGGCCACTTTGCATGCCTTCGCGTCGCTCGGGGTCTATGTATAAACAGACCCTTCGTGCCCCTCGAGCTAGGTGCTCATCGATCTAGTCCTGTCCACTCTCATGATTGATGAACCGGCTGTCAACTATAGTTTGTAACGAATCGAATAGTTTCAAACGAATATTCGAATATAATCGAATACTCATTATTCGGATATTCGGTGAGACCCAAAATTCGAATATATTCATTATTCGACTATTCGACGAGGCCCAAAATTCGAATATATTTGTTATTCAACCATTCAACGTGGCCCAAAATTCGAACGTATTCGAATATATTCGACGCTACAATGTTAGATTACTGGAAGTCAGTTTTTGCATCTTCTGGATATAACTCGCCTGGATATAAAGTACATGAAAAACCAAGGATATATTTGAGCTCAGGAGCTCCGCTCTATCGTTTGGCATACATATTTCATAAGGAGCCATGAAATTGTTCAAAATTGGAAACATTCGTTCCATTTCGAAAGGCAGCCGCGGACGAGTAGTTCGTCGCAAGCGCGTGCGAGCGCGTGCGACGCCGTCTTTTGTACCCGCCACTGGCCCTTCGCGAGTATGCGTCCGTGCTCTTTTTTCTCCTTGGTTTTCTCGTGTTTCGTTTCGTTTATTCGTTTCGTGGACTGAATGTCCACGAAACGAATAAACGTAAATGCCCCTAACTGCCTCTGGGTGAAGGGGGTCACCCTCATAGGTTCTGTTTATACTGCGACATCGAGCACAGTATTATAAAAATCCGACTCCTGACTTTGACACCGTAACCCGGCGTCGATTGGGGCGCGGTCGGTCCTTTGAAGTGACTTAATTGCAGAGCTTGGAGGGTTGTCGACTGCCTCGAGCATCCTAGTACCACGATATTTTGAAGGATCCGAACAGTGGTGCGGGGTACATGTTGGAACTAACCGAACGGATCTCGAATACCCTGGCTTCCTCAGCCGAAGTTCCTGTACCTTGTTCTGATGGTCAACTGTGAGCAATAGGCCTTAACTTACAAGGGAAGGATACTAGGACCATAGGATTTCAAGATGGGATGCGGCTTCAAACGCTGATTCCAAATATGTGCACCGTTTCTGTTGTGCGCATCTGTGAACGGTGTTATAGACCATTTTCATAGCAGGCTGCCTTGCCATCTAGGTCCACGCAGAGCGGGCCAATCACAAGAGAGCGAGCTCAGTTAGGTTTGAAACTGCGCTGCCTGTCGAGCAGTGGTGGCGCAGGTGGTAGATGAGCGGCGTGGTAAGTGTGGGTGGTTTATGGTTCGACTCCCCTGTGGTGCAGAATTTCTGCACTTCCTATAAGATCTGCCACGATCAACCAAAGCTCTCTATGCCAAATAGCGAAGTTTGGGCGAAATTGATTACCATGACCCCACCACCCATATTTACAAGTGGGTGATCAGTGCCTTGAGTAACCTCCTTGGGAGACTTTTTTCGACACGCGGAGTCGACAAGGACAACACTGCCGACTTATCATCCAAACTACGTTCTAACCAGCTGTTGTGTTGGCGTACCTTTTGTGGGAGTTCGGCCCTTTTATACTTCACGCATTCATACAAGGCAAGAGAAGGAGATGGCTAGCAGTTTCGCATCTATCTTGCGAGATGCGCACTGCGAGAGCATCGAGGTAGAGGTTGAAGGAGCTATCAGTGTGGAATCAGAAGAGGAGTATCCAACATGGTCAGTGGAGGAGGATGATGAGGAACACACTAGCCAGCTGCGTGGACGTTTTCGTCTCGGTGAAATGGAGGTGTGGAAGGAGAATGTGAATGATGCAATTTTGTATTGCTTGAAAATTCGTTTAACTTGCAAGGTGGGTGAAGCGATCTTGTTCAACCGTTTTACTGAAAGCGGCACCCGCCCGCTTTCAAATATGCAGAGTAGATTTCGATTCATTTCTTCTATTACCACCTTCGAAAAGTGAGGCGGATCGAGCGTGGGGATGAACCAACGAGAAGTTTGTTCAATGTTTTCATTTAAAAAAAAAATTCAGCATCTAGGTAGAGCCCTCGCGGGCCGGGCTTTGCGGATGCGAGCCTTGATAGAAAATTAAAAGAGGCCGTTTTGATGAATCTCGATTCGGGAATTTCTTTGCAATACTCCATTATTTCACAGTTGCTAGTGTAACGCATTGTTTGTCTACTCGCCACGTTTTTAGCAACTATTCATGATAAATTGTGTCTTCGTGCCAGTATGAAGTTGTCAATATGAAGAGTCGTTTCTGGTGACATTTTCCGTTATGATTTGACATAGAGAGCTTGGTTGATCATGACAGATCTTTTTAGGGTTGCGAAAATCCTGCACCGCAGGAGTCGATCCATAAACCACCCCGCCTCACCACACTGCTCCTCTACCCCTGCACCACTACTGCTCGACCGGCAGCGCAGTTTCTACCCTACTTGAGCTCGCTCTCTTGTGATTGGCCCGCTCAGCGTGGATCTAGAGGGCAAGTGGCTTCTTATGGAAATGGTCCATAACTGCGTTCTCAGATGCTCACACCAGAAACGGAACACATATTTGGAATCAGTGTTCGAAGCCGCATCCAGCGCTATACGTACCATCTCAAAGTCCCATGGTCACCCAGTACCCTTTCCTTGTTAGCATGCTTGCAAGCACAATGGCGCGAAGGATGTTTTGTAGATTTTCAAATAGACCTCGTTCAATTATCGGCTGGAGCCCCTCCACAAGATGAATCTGCTAGATAAGCTCTGAGTGCTGGGCGTTTTTAGGTATTCCGCGAAGTTGACGATTTCTACCTAAGTATTCCTTATTGATAAATTATATGGCACTATGTCAGTCATGCGTTACGGAATTCATTAAGATTAGCAGTTTGGATCTGAAAATTGAAGATACGGTCTTACAGAAGAAATTAGAAAGAGCGTTTAGCCGAGGGCTCAATTTGACGATCAATTCAAATACATCTGTCGTATACCTCGGACCGGAACGAATAATTCCGAACGAATTTTCGAATAAATTCGAATATTCGGTTTTTCATAAAATCGAAAATATTCGATTATTCTCCTATTCGAAAAAATTTCGAAAGGACACAAGCATACTGTGAACACTCCTAAAAGCAGTAACCGCTGAGTGAAGCCTTTGCCTTCTCCACCAACCTTTGGTGGAAGAGCAGAGCATCATTCGTGAAAACAGAACAGAGGCTTGTTTCTGTCAACTAGCACGGCCAAGCAGGCTGAACAACTACGGAAGTGCTGCAAAGTTTCCAGTGGCAACTATGGCCTCGATCCAAGATTTCTCGGCCAGCATAACACATATGTAAATTGGAATGGAGCAAAATGAATGAAAAAATGCAATGCGAGGTCGAGGAGAATTAATTGGCACAGCAACAAGAGCTACAGCTTAGAGCACTCTCCCAGGAACTGAGCTATTGTGAAATCATGGACTCATGAGCTCATTGACACTAATTTTATTTCCAAAACATTAAGCCAGTGGTGAAAACCGTAACTCAAAAAAACAGAAGAACTATTGCAGCAATATTTATCAAAATATTATCACGACGAAGGGTCTTATTTACATATCACAAAAGCTTCGATAACTCTAATGTCAACAACAATATCCAGGATGGAAGCAGTTCCGTCTAGATCTCCCACGACTCATTGTCTGCTTCGTATTGCTCCTCCGTAAAGAATGGCTTGTCAATTAACCTGTAAAATGCAGAGTTGAGTTGTTTGTGCTCCACTAAGAATATGAGTTGCCTTGGAATCTGGACGTGGATTCATAATTCTTGTAATTCTTAGCAATCGAGATCCGACCGTCGTTACCATGCGAAAAATGTGAGTTCGACAGAAGTTAAATTTGCCACAGCTTTGATGTTTCAAAACTTATACGGCGAAATGTACCTTTATAACAGTAAAATTGTGGTTCTAAATATAATGTAATATAGAATTGGGTAGCGTGTTAGGTACGGTCTTCAAAAAGATCCCACCGAACACAGTCCATAAGGTTCATAATTCAGTCCATCGGATTCATAATTCTAACAACTATTCACCATCGTGGCACAAATGTCGTTGCCTAGCAGAAAATGTGGGGACAGTTCGACGAAAATTAGCATCCCCAGTTTTGATGTTCCTTGTAGAAACCAAGAATGAATCACAGGAGGAATTGGTGGTAATTTGTCGAACGTACTTCATCAGATTATATCAATTTCTACAGTTCTGGAGAAACTTGTGTACTAATATTTCATCTGAGGAAAATAAGCTCAAGGGACAACAACCGGGTATAAATCTCTTGATGGGATGTGCCACGTATTCTAATTCGAATGGATACCGTAGGAGCAATAAGGCCATATTTGGCTTATAAGTGACTTGCTGTGGCCAGGCGATGGGCCAAAGTTTTGCTCTACTCAGAACTGTCTCGTACTAATTCATCCCAAAGAGATGGAAGCCTCAGTTAGCCTAAGAGGGACCCAAACTTCAAATCGAGTCAAGGTGCATGCGAATGTCCGATTGTCTTTCGACCCCGCTCTGAAGAAAATACCAGTGAGCCGAACTACCTGTGGAATCTCTCTCCGAGGCCAATAAATTTCACTGACATGCTTTTCTAGCTTGCCGTTGCCCAGATTCCTCAAACAATTTGTTCATAAAGTTGAGCACTGGTGGCGACCAGCCTTGCCTGTTTAAAACGAAACTTTGGACTGCCCATCTACTGGCCTCGGGGGATTCATTGTGTAGACCAAATGTGTACCGTATAGAAGTAGAATGCGTTGTCCATTCCAGATAGGGATTAATACGCCTTCCTCTATCCTTTGTCTCTATCACTCATCAGATTTACTTCTTGTGCACAGGCTTCTCCACGGTCAAATTACTATCATCTGCTAAAAGGTGACCACAACACTCTTTCAAGTCCTCCAGCGAAATGGTTAATTTCTACAATGTGATGTTCACTCAGCTTGCAAGGATGTTAACTTCTTTAAGTTAACCGTCAGAGCATTAGAAAACAAAAGCTGCTGAAATATTTGAGCTTATAGAGCGGAGAGTACCAATCACTGCAGCTCAATTTCTGCATGTCGGAAAGTCGGAGAAGCAGTAATGGACGCCTACTGAGAGAAATTTTTTAAATTTCTTTCAAAAAGTACCACTTTAGTCATCACGCTATCAGATTTGCTTTCCTAGATCTAGTTAACGAATAACGATCAACAAGCCTCGACAATACATTTTTACGAACTATAAAATGACCGGCATTCGATCAAACAGCACCGGTGGAGTTCGAGTTCCAACTGGCGCTAGAATTTCATTCGCAAAACAAACCATCGTTATGAGAGCTGACTGAAACTCTATACTAACGCCTACGGCTACAATCTCGGTGATTTCATTGCCTTACGTGTTACACCTCTTCAGACTTCCAACATTTCCGTCCTTACTAACGCAATTAACAAATAAATCACAGAATAACTTACTCAATAGCATGTATACCGCACAAAGGACACTGAGAACCAATTATCTCATTGATTTCGCAGCTAATCTTCTCGAAACGCAGTTTGCGCTCTGGAAAATGTCCAGGAAGTGGCTTGCGGTAAGCTTGGGTATCACTACTTGACGACACAGAACACTGACCATCAGCGAACCTATCCGCTGCAGTGGGGACTCGATCTGCAGCTTGCAGCTGTGAATACAGTCGTTTCTCTGTGTCCGCCAGCTCTTTGAGATGTGCCCTCAACTCCTGAAATGGTTTCCCTAGGGAGCAGCTGTTCATTAAAACACCTCCACACACCAAAATTGGACCACTGTCGCTACTTTGGCAACAATATGTCACCTACATCGTCGAGAAAGGGCATCATTGCTTCCTCCAAACACTCCCGGTGGAAGAAATGCCTACAGTGGTGGGCGTGGAATGGTCGCCCGATCAGAGAGCGTTGGCATGACGCGCACACGTCTCCAGCCTTGACGACAGTCACGCTAGAAGAGATTCCATTCTGGTCAGCCGTAAAAGACGAGACCGGTAACTGGGCACAAAGAACCGGGTACCGATTGCGAAGCCGTTGCGTCTTTTCTCTTATTTCCTGCGCTATAAGAGTGGCATCCTTCATAGCCTGCTGCAGCTCCTAAATAATCCAAACCCAGCCACTTCTGAACAATGCACAGCTTTGCAAGCCTTTGAATTGTAGAATACTGCTGTGTCAACAAATGTAGCCCTGAACACACCTGAATCTTGACTGAATGCTCTTTAAGACATTCGCAAAAGGGATCTTTGAAGTCCTTAATTTCCGTAAATTCTGGGAAGAACGGGAGTATGTCCTGAAAATGGAATATAGAAAAGACAATTCATGTTTAACATGAGATGGGAATAGAAATGAAATGAACATCCGAGTAAATACCTGAATAGAGATTACATCCCCGGACTCCTTAAGTAAGCCAATGCACTCCGCAGCATTTTCGCCTTTTCCAATGACAAATGAAGCTAAACAATATAACTCCAATGTTGTGGGATCGAAACGAAAGAAAAAAAACTAACGCTGCACTAGGCAATGAATGCTTGCATATGCATGCCTCATGCACAACACAATGTTTCGTTTAGTTAACCCTTAATTGACAATAGACATCATTTTGAAAGCGGAAAGAATTTAGATATCTGCATTTGTTTGCAGAAAGTTACGCATCCAGGTCCTGTTCTGAACGCAAGGATAGATCTCTTACAAATGTTCTGGAGTTGCTAAGAAATAATTCGGCGCTACTCCACGGATAGTTACAGAAGAGAATTTCGAAAAGTCTCGAGTTTTAATACCACGAAACCGGTTTGCAAATGTGTGAGCTGCCTGAAGATTATTTCGAAGTCCGACGTTCTCAACTGTAGACAATCAGATCGAGGAACTCATTCTTAATATAATTCACGGGCATAGCATTTAATGTAAACTCAAGAGCTCTAGTGAATACATCCTTGGCAGGCAAAACTGCATTGAACGATCCAACAGTTGACAAACCTATCTTCAACCATATCCTCCTTCTGTACTCTACAGAAAATTTAGGTTCTAAGCCCATGATCACGTCTTCTTCATCCGGATCCATCATATGAGCGCATTCCTTCGCTATCGTGACTCCGTCTTCGCCGAACGCCTGTTCAAATGACATCCTAGTTAGGAGAAAGGAGAACGCCAAAACAGAAGCCAACAACAGCGAGAATTTTAGGAAGATTAGCACCTTAAAGCTTAGGTCAACGGCGTCACTGAACATCTCCGAGACGCAATACAGAAACACGGTCGACTTGTCCAGTTCTGAACGAAATGAACTCCGTAGCAATGTTGTAGGATAACGAATTAGACCCTGGCTCGTAGAAACAACAAAATACGTACTGTGTTGCTCGCAAGTTCTCAACGCGAAATCGAGCTCATACGGTACAGCCGTCTTGTCGAAGCCGCACTTAATGAGGTACTCGTGCAATCGCTTTGGCCGGTACCGCGCATATAGTAGAATAAGCAGGTTATGCAGCGTGACATCACCAGACGCATCGTGAGTCTCTACTGCCCATTCGAGGTACTTCAGAGCATGTGTGGCCTGGAATGAGATGCTGTTTCTCCTTTAACCTGATTTGGGCTCCTAACCACTGAGGATGGCAATTCTTTGGAAGCCACTACACAAGATTCTAAAAGCGTGAACATGCTATTCAGAAAATACACCAGAACTCTTTAACACGCTTTACCTCGATGATCGTATAAAGCAACCCCTTCTCATTCTGTTCGAGTGGTTTTCCAATAATTTATAATTGTGAAGCTGTAAGAAAGTGCAGAACTATAAACTATATCTAAATTGGCCCTCCGCCATGTTACGTGGAAGTCTTAATGAAGGCGTAGTTTCAAGGGGTGAGTTTACCTCTCTCTCGTTCTACACGCTTTAGTACGTTAGCAGGATTTTGACAACGCACTCTGTGAAGAATTCAGTAGCACCATATGTGTACGCCAAGGTATTTTCACAACATGCGGGTAGCCAGAGATCAAACGCTCAGATATATGTATAGGCCGTGCACGTCAAAAACTGAACCATTTCGGGTGCAAATCCAATGCGGTAGTACTTTACATGTCACTTGAAATATTAGCTTGTTGAAAAAGTTTTCCGCCACTCAATCTGCGGCACCTCGCCAAATTTTTGAAAGGTGTCTAAGAACCTACAGTTAACATACGGGTGTTCCAAAAAATGTAAGCACTGTTTGAAGGGTGATAACTTTGGTTCCAGTAAAGGTATTGAAGAAGTTAAGAACTCCTATGAAAGCTCAAGAAAATAGAATTTTCTGACATATGAGCAGGGTAGGGATTGCGCCACGCACTTTTCTGAAATCTTGCACTTTCGCTCGATTGATTATGTTTCGCTTGATTACTTATAACACTTCCCCATAAAGTGACCGTATTGAAAGACGTGTTACGTTTTTTACGGTTTTTTCACAGGCATAATTTATTATCAAATTGAAGAAGTACCTCAAAGAAGTAATTGTAGTTCATTACTTGCGAATTTTACATTATCAATATTTGAATAAAAATTTTGCAAAAAGTTAATAACACAAAATCGTTACGTAAATATACATTCAAGTAAGCGAACCATAACTTCTGAAACAAATTAAGCGACCTTATTAGGAGTCTTTTTTCCAAATGCAGGAAACCACATACCATCTGTTATATAGCATTTCCTTAGTGCTGTAGTCTTTGACATTATCATAGTTGTAGCTACTCTCATAAGAAAGTAGTGCGATCTCATAAAACCACCGAAAATCTTCCTCTGGCCCGCGATGGAGCGCTCCCATCCCGATGTGGATAAATTTCTGAAGGTTGGGGGCGGAACATTCGGTATTATGGTATCGTGTAGGGCAATTAAAAGGCTTTCTAGGAATGAACATTAGATGAATGGATCTGAACTACGGCAGAAGAATGCTATTAATTTGCTGATAATACACGATGCAGCACGTACGGCCTATACTGGAGTATAGCACCCCTATTTTTTCTCCGTGTAAACGTAATGCTGTTGAAAAACCGGAGAAAGTTCAAAATAGCTTTTCAAATAAATTGATGACTAGAGCCATGGGGTTCCTGTATGACAGAATTCCATCCAGCACGGAACGTAACGCAAATTTGGGCCTAACAACTCTCAGCTCTACATAGGAGAAAAGTCAATGACTTGCTCTTGCTTCATAAAATCATCCATGGTGCTTGCGGTCTTAAAATTGAGAACTTGGTTTTAACCAAAACCACGTCCACTAGGGGTGGCTCGTTGAGACTCCAGGTCAGAGCCGCAAGGCTCAACTGTAGAAGGTTTTGCTTTATTAATAGAACGGCGGCCACTTTCGAAAGATTGTCTAAGAAAGGATCATTCGATTTGAGCTGCCGTACGTTCAAAAATCTTATAAGCATAGACCTCAATATCTTATATTTAGATCTTCACACGTTTCTCGATTTGCTATTTTTCTGTCATATTTTTCTGTCATAATTTCCTCTCCTTTTGTCCTTTGTTTGTTTTAATCTGTTCCAGTTAGAGGTGTTTGTCAGCTGTGCTGGATATCGGCGTTTTACCGAGGATTCTGCTTTGTGTTACTACTCAGTATTCTCACATGGGAGGGTAACCACCAGGGGTGTGCGTAATTACGATTTACGATTTACGATTTTACGATTTACGGCGATTTCTGGCAAATTTTTTACGATTTACGATTTACGACATTTTAGGTCGTAAATCGTAAATTTTCGTAAATGTGATCTTTGATCAACATCCAACTGGCAACCAAATTTATGTTGAGGGGCTATAAAGATGTGCCCACTCTAATGGTCTCCTCTTATATGTAGCTCATTCCCACGTCCCTTTAGGGTTGATTTCTGATGATTTAATGTATTGCAGTGTTAGACAATATCGTTCTGTGCACATGCTTCTCGAATCCGACTTTTCTCTTCGCTTAACCAACCTTTCCATTTCACTGACATTGACAAAAGGGCTCCCATTTGGAACCGGACATGTTTAAGAGGAGAAACAAATGCAATACAATAATAGAAAACAGGCCAATCGGCATGCTTCGCGCGATGTTGCAGTATCACTAAGCTAAGGAGAATCAGACCAAGCTAGCTGCTCTGCTTATCCAGCTTCTTTCCCTTCTTAGCAGTACAAAAGGCAATATTTGAACACTCTAGCGCCAGGTTGACTGCAGACGCCTTCAATTCTCGTCCTCAAACGATCAACCTCAGGCTAAAATCGACATTTTCGATAGATCTAATATATTTTGGTCGCACGACGAAAGAACTCACCCCTCCCCCATTACATGTACTGGTCCAGCACTACTGGCACAACGTGACTGGACCTCGTTTCCCATTACTGGCACTGATCGATAATTTGATCAATATCGATTGATGGTGATCAACACTTTAAAAACGTACTTCAAATCCGTGTTCAATGACCTCGATTACTTCCAGGGCTGAAGTTCCATTGGCATGTAAAAGTCGTCTGTATATTTCTCGCTACTTTCGCTGCCCGAAACTCCCCCCTCCCCCGATTTTCCTCATATTTTCCTCCGACTTTATGACTAATTTATGAGTCATCGGTAAGCGGATTTTTCTATAGTACGATAAGCTCATGTCTAGAAGGCAGGGGAGGCTCGGGTCCTCCTTTGCCGGTCCAGAGCTAGCAAGGCACATAGCATTCCCACTGGCGAAGGTTGTTCCACTCCAGCCCACAGGAAGCCACTGGAGACAGTTTCTTAGAAGAGAGGGAGTATTCTTTGACCCGTGCCCTGTTTGGTAATAACCTATACTCAATTTGCTTATAATATATTCATGTGGGCGCGTGGGGTGCAGTCGGAGGAGGCGCCGGCTGTCGCCTGCACCTGATACCAGGTTCCTGGTTCGGACTTCCCGCCCAGGCCAACCAAGCTTTCCTTCCCTCCGGAGTCAGTGAATTGGTACGAGACTTGTCAGGGAAGGGCGCTGACTTGTTCATCGGCTGGCCACCTCAAGTCATTGTATGGCCAAATACGCATTCAACTCGCCTCCACGACATCCCGTAGAAGTAGAATGCGCGGCGCATCCCAAAGAGGATTGAATAACCCGTCCTTTATATTTTCATATTCATGTAAATCCCATCGAATAGAATTGATACAAGTACACGATCGAACATCATTCGTGATTGCAAGCGGAGTCTAGGGGGTTGCTACACTCGTGTTGAAAGGATAAACCACTAACGTTTCTTTATACGTCGCGAGGACGGGCAGCATTGTAGGATGGGAACTCCCCATCGAATCAGACCGCATTGAATGGACATGTCATTCAGAGAGGGAGCGTGTGTACAGTTGGAACCCTAATCGGCTTGCATGTGTTCGGTGTGTACTCTGGTTATTATTGGTTGGCGCGCCACCACCTACCAATACTGCTCATCTTCGCGACATGTACCAATGGTTCTATCGGTTTGCATTGTGCTTTATAGGGTTGAGCAAATTGACATAAAAAGGTAAAATGCGGTAAAATCGAGCGCGTAGCACTTCAAGAATGGGTCGAACTGGTTTTGACAGTTTTGATCTCCAATTTCGGTGATGTGATTGAGCTTATCGTATTCAGCCTATCTAATCCGCTTACGATGCTGCAGGCTTTCGGAGAGCAAACGTTCGTTACAGAGCGAGCGAAGGGTAGCCCATGCAAGTGCTGGGAGTTATGGAATGATAGAGCAATATCATCCCTTTCACGACATTGTCCGACGATGTCGTCGGACACCATCATAAAGATAGTTAATGAAAATTATCACACATTCTATAGAACAATTTTAATCAATGAGTCCGCTAATAGCTACAGTCAAGATGATCCATGAAAAACTTTATTTGTTACTGTTTTTCATACCTAACAAATAATACAAATAGAATAAAGAAATAATCAGCGCGCGGGAAAAAACGCGCTGTCCACGCGGCATACACCTGAAAATCGCGCGTGTCGTGAAAGCGTTATGAAGTTTTCGAAATCTTACAGGTGCAGGCTAGAGCAGGAAACCGGCGCATTAGTCAGTGGTGAAACTTTTTTTAATTTTTGGTTTTGACAGCGATTTTTCCGCTGTTGTTTACGCTAAATCCAAGATTTATATTCAAGCTAAACAATTGGTAGTAAGTTAGGAATATAATAAATATTCAAACGATGCAAGCTTTTTGATGGAATGCCATGCATGAGCCTAAGTAAAATTTTTGAATTTACAGCTTTTTCGACTTTTCTGAAACGTGTAAAGTTTGGTTTGGACGATGTTTTACTATTAGGAAGCCGTGAAAAAATACTTCGGTAAGAAAACTGTTCAGATGAAGCTGAAAGTAACACGACAGTTAAATAAATATTGGATCACATCTGATTAAAATTAGCAGAAAAAGCCTCAGAAAATTTAGTTGTACTGCACTACAGTTCAGGTGACTCTTACGATTTACGATTTACGATTTACGATTTACGACGGTTTTTTCGTAATTACGATTTACGATTTACGAAATTTCAAAATTCATTTACGCACACCCCTGGTAACCACTATAGTTGTGCTCTCGCAAAATTTTCGAATATTCGAATGGTTTCGAATACAAAACAATTCGAATGCTTTCGAATTTCGAATACATTTTGTATTCGAAAAATGTATTCGAAATTCGAATGCTTTCGAATGTATTCGAAACCATTCGAATATTCGAAAATTTTGCGAGAGCACAACTATAGTGGTTAACCTCCCATGTGAGAATACTGAGTAGTAACACAAAGCAGAATCCTCGGTAAAACGCCGATATCCAGCACAGCTGACAAACACCTCTAACTGGAACAGATTAAAACAAACAAAGGACAAAAGGAGAGGAAATTATGACAGAAAAATAGCAAATCGAGAAACGTGTGAAGATCTAAATATAAGATATTGAGGTCTATGCTTATAAGATTTTTGAACGTACGGCAGCTCAAATCGAATGATCCTTTCTTAGACAATCTTTCGAAAGTGGCCGCCGTTCTATTAATAAAGCAAAACCTTCTACAGTTGAGCCTTGCGGCTCTGACCTGGAGTCTCAACGAGCCACCCCTAGTGGACGTGGTTTTGGTTAAAACCAAGTTCTCAATTTTAAGACCGCAAGCACCATGGATGATTTTATGAAGCAAGAGCAAGTCATTGACTTTTCTCCTATGTAGAGCTGAGAGTTGTTAGGCCCAAATTTGCGTTACGTTCCGTGCTGGATGGAATTCTGTCATACAGGAACCCCATGGCTCTAGTCATCAATTTATTTGAAAAGCTATTTTGAACTTTCTCCGGTTTTTCAACAGCATTACGTTTACACGGAGAAAAAATAGGGGTGCTATACTCCAGTATAGGCCGTACGTGCTGCATCGTGTATTATCAGCAAATTAATAGCATTCTTCTGCCGTAGTTCAGATCCATTCATCTAATGTTCATTCCTAGAAAGCCTTTTAATTGCCCTACACGATACCATAATACCGAATGTTCCGCCACCAACCTTCAGAAATTTATCCACATCGGGATGGGAGCGCTCCATCGCGGGCCAGAGGAAGATTTTCGGTGGTTTTATGAGATCGCACTACTTTCTTATGAGAGTAGCTACAACTATGATAATGTCAAAGACTACAGCACTAAGGAAATGCTATATAACAGATGGTATGTGGTTTCCTGCATTTGGAAAAAAGACTCCTAATAAGGTCGCTTAATTTGTTTCAGAAGTTATGGTTCGCTTACTTGAATGTATATTTACGTAACGATTTTGTGTTATTAACTTTTTGCAAAATTTTTATTCAAATATTGATAATGTAAAATTCGCAAGTAATGAACTACAATTACTTCTTTGTGGGACTTCTTCAATTTGCCGACGTCGCCGACAACAGCGTCGAAGAAGTATAACATAGCCCTTAATGTTATCGGATGTATACTAGAGGTCCCGTATAGAGAACAATAGATCAAGCAAAGTTCAGTGGTACAAAGATGAGGACGAAAAACAAGATTAGTCGTAGGCAGTGTCAAACAGAAAACTGGTTCCTGAGGTCCAATAAGAAAAGTTCGAATACAAATGAAAATGTAAGCCCTTCTGTGAATAAAGCCGAAGATTCAGCTTCTGATTCAGCCGTGTTTCTTGCCTCCTGCGTGGTGTTGTGGAAGAGGGATTAGGAGACCCATCATACAAAGAGTGAAAGAGAGACGACGTGCTTACAATTTCTGGACTTTCAGTGCAAAATATCCATGCATCGGCTTCGCAAAACGATGCAGATCCTAACTTGCCTATTCGAATGGCATACATTGAACATTCGAATAATTGTGTTTTTGGCAATTTTCAAATATTCGAATGGTTTCGAATACCCGCAATTTTCGAGCATTCGAATTTCGAATATTAGGTTGGCAACTAATTTCGTGGACTCTCAAGCGCCTTCAACAAAAGTGTTCATAAACAAATAACAAACAACAGTTTTCAAACAAAGTAAGATCTGTTGGAACGCGGGACTGCTTCCCATTTATCAGCTACCTGCCCATCCCACCAAGCACTTCGATACTCTCGCCGGACGGATAACCCCCTTCTCATACGACCCTGAGGCCGACGTTACGTTCGAAGCTTGGTACCGTCGACATGAGGATATTTTCACCGTGGACGCAAGCAGTCTGGATGAGCCATCAAAAGTTCGACTTTTGCTGCACAAGCTGGATGCTGTCTCCTACGAAAAATTTTCCAACTACACTTTTTTTTCCACTTTCCCCAACAAAGGAAGTATCCTTTGATCAAGCAGTCAAGACACTCAAGGATTTGTTCGGACCGCAACAATCACTATTCAGCGCACGATACGCCTGCATGAAACTGGTCAAAAATCCAAAAGATGATTTTGCTACATATGCTGGACATGTTAATCGTGAGTGTGCCAAATTCAAGCACGCGGAATGCGACGACAACCAATATTCACCGGATATTTTCACCGTGGACGTAAGCAGTCTGGATGAGCCATCAAAAGTTCGACTTTTGCTGCACAAGCTGGATGCTGTCTCCTACGAAAAATTTTCCAACTACACTTTTTGTGTGTGTGCCAAATTCAAGCACGCGGAATGCGACGACAACCAATTCAAGTGTTTAATCTTCGTCTGTGGACTCCATGCCCCCGAGGATGCCTTCATCAGACTGAAACTGCTCGACAAAATCGAAGCAGATCCTAACTGCACTATTCAGACACTTACCGAAGAATGCAAGCGACTGCTAAATCTTTGTCACGACACCAAAATGATTGAAGAAGGCAGGCCAACAATTCATTCGATTGATGCACCACCGAGCCCAAGAAGGAAGCCTCGAGATGATGTTCGCAGATCACGTTATCATAACGATAACAACAGCCGCAACCAAACTCATCCTAATCAACGCAAAAATCTTCACAAGACACCCCCTTCACCATGCTGGAACTGCAGTAACATGCACTTCGTCAGAGAATGCACCTTTCGGAACCACGTGTGCTCACAATGCCACATTACAGGACACAAAGACGGCTTTTGTTCCTCAGCCAAGCGTCGCCTAATATCCAAACGACCTTCCCGCCACAACCCCCCTACCCAAAGGCAGAAGACAAGAGCAGATGCTATCTTCAAAATCTCGAATATCGACTGCTATCGATATCGACGTTACGCCACAATCAAAGTGGACAACCACACCATCAACTTTCAAGTTAACACTGCATCAGACGTCACCGTCATCAACAAGGTGACATGGAATCTCATGGGCAAGCCGAAACTCGAACCCCCCTCCCTCATCGCACAGAGCGCTTCCGGAGACCAAATCCGATTCCATGGCCAACGCAAATGCACATACAGTTTCAAGGACGTTTCAGCCGAAGGAACGTTCTATGTGGCCAACACGCATCACAACCTGCTAGGAGCGGAATGGATATCGAAAATGGGATTGTACTCAATCATGGACGCCTTGCCCACTTCAGACCCATGCCCAACCGATCCCACCATCACCATGTCTTCAGTTGCGACAAGCAGCGACGTAGCAGATGAACTACAGCGACGATATCCAGAGACATTTAGCTCTGATCTCTGCCTGTACAAACATTCCGAAGCATCCCTGCAGTTAAAACCCGGAGCAAAACCCGTATTCCGCCCAAAACGCCCAGTGCCCTATGCAGCTCAAGATGCGGTGGAGAAGGAGCTCGACCGACTACAATCAATTGGCGTCATCTCAAAGGTCAACTATTCCAACTGGGCAGCCCCTATTGTAATTGTCAAGAAATCCAACGGCACCCTTCGCATAGGCGCCGATTTTTCCACAGGCCTCAACAACGCGCTCGACCTACATCAATACCCTCTTCCTCTTCCAGAAGATATATTCAGAACCTTAAATGGTGGTCGCTACTTCTCCCACATCGACTTCGCCGACGCATATCTCCAGATCCCAGTTGACCCACAGTCCAAGGAGCTGTTGACCATTAACACCCACCGTGTTCTCTTCCAATATAACCGATTGCCGTTTGGAGTCAAATCAGCACCTGCTATATTCCAACAAATAATGCACACTGTGCTAGCCGGCCTTCAAGGAGTGGTCGCATATCTCGACGACGTAATCGTCGTTGGACGCACTGCAGAGGAGCACTCACAGAATCTTCACGTTTTCTTCCAACTAATTGTTGAAAGTGGTCTACACGTACGCTTGAGCAAATGTAAATTTGTTGAAGCCAGAATCGACTACCTCGGCTACATTGTCGACAAGCATGGTCGACGCCCCGATCCCAGTAAAATCGAAGCCATACAAAAGATGCCGGTTCCTAAAGACCTCTCACAACTCCGATCCTTTCTTGGACTTCTCAGTTACTACGGCAATTTTGTTAAGGAAATGAGGATTATCCGAGCTCCACTTGACGCCCTACTCAAGAAAGATACCCAATTTGAATGGACACAGGCATGCGACAAGAGCTTCAAACGAGCCAAAGAAATTCTTTCCTCCGATCCGCTTTTAGCCCACTACGACCCCAACCAAGAAATCGTAGTTGCAGCAGACGCCTCAAACTATGGCATTGGAGCAGTAATCTCCCATCGTTATGCAGATGGATCAGCGAAAGCCATTGCTCATGCTTCACGCTCCTTACTCCCAACTGAAAAGAACTGCAGCCAGATTGAGAAAGAAGGACTAGCACTCATTTTTGCCGTCCAAAAGTTCCACAGGATGCTTCACGGACGCAAATTCATACTTCTTACTGACCACAAGCCCCTTCTGGCGATATTTGGATCAAAGAAAGGTATCCCTATCTATACCGCTAGCCGACTTCAACGTTGGGCAATAACACTGCTGGCTTACGACTTCACTATCCAGTACCGTTCCACCACACATATGGGACAAGCTGACGCTCTATCAAGACTCATCGCAAATCATAAAACAGCGAACGAGGATCAGGTCATAGCAGCTATATCGGTGGACTCGGATATCAGACACGTGTTCGCAAATCTGGTACGAGCCTTACCAGTCACAACAGAGGATATCAAACAAACAACCCAAAAAGATGAGCTACTTCAACTTGTTATGAAGTACACCAGAGAACGCTGGCCACCGTCAATCCAAGATCCCACACTTAAGTGCTTCCACAATAGACGTGACTCCCTTTCAATTTTAAATGGATGTCTGATGTTCGCTGAACGAGTTGTCATACCAACTTCACTTCAACAACGTATACTTCGACAACTTCATTGTGGACATCCCGGAATTGTTCGCATGAAAGCGCTAGCTCGTAGCTACGTATACTGGCCAGGTCTCGACAAAGACATCGAAAGGATGGTTCAACGATGCGCAAGATGTTCATCAGTCGCCAAATTCCCTATCAAAACCACACTTGCATCTTGGCCAACGCCAAGTAAGGCATGGGAACGAATACATGTGGACTACGTTGGTCCATTTGAAGGCACCAATTTCCTCATAATCGTGGACGCTTTTTCCAAGTGGCCTGAGATATACAATACAGATCGCACAACAACAGGCGCCACCATCTCATTACTGCGCCAGATATTGCCAGGAATGGAGCTCCCGAAATACTCGTGTCAGATAATGACACTCAGTTCATCTCAGAAGAATTCAAAGAGTTTTGCCAAGAGAACGGAATCGAGCACCTGTTTTCTCCCCCATATCATCCACAATCCAACGGTCAAGCAGAAAGGTTCGTAGATACCTTCAAAAGGAGCTTGTTTAAGATGAAAGGAGAGGGAACACTCTCCCAAATTCTCCAAACCTCCCTTCTTACTTACTGCTCAACACCACATCCAGCCTTCGAAAAGCTCAAATCACCAGCAAGAACTATTTGTTGGAAGGAAACTTCGGACTCCCTTGTCTCTACTTCAGCCCATCCAGTCTCACAGCGGGAGCCGAAATGAAGTCATGGAACGTCAGTTCAACGCCAAGCATGGAGCTAAGCCTAAGATTTTCGAGAGAGGCGACACTGTCTACGTCAGCGACTACAAAGACAGAAAACATAAGTGGACAAACGGTTCCATATTGGATCGCATTAGAAAGGTGCTCTATAAAGTTCGCTCTAGAACACAAACTTGGATACGACATGCAAATCAACTACGAAGGCGCTACAGTGGTAGCAACAACGAAGCCCAAGAAGACATGGACACACTTTTCGAAACATTCGACTTGGAGCGACCTGAGCTCCAGAGCCAAGCACCTTCCCCTCCGCCTGCTGAAATTTCTGAAGGAGTTCCAACTGTTCAACAAGGCATGCAGCTACGACGATCGACTCGAACACGAAGACCTACGAGGACGCTCCATATTGATCCAACTCAGGAGAGATATCATTTTTGTCCTCAAGATCGTTGTAACAATTAGATCATCGTATTATCCGATTGTAAATCTGATCTATCATCTTCAAAAAAGGGGAGGTGTTACATATCAGTCTATACCAGTCGCATGATATGATGATTATCATGCAGTGATTAAAGGACTACTATATAAAGGCTACTCTGGTATGGTTTGTAGTTTATCGGTCGTCGGCAATAAAGCGTATATCGTCCATCAAGTCTGTACCGCAGCGGCCTAGAACTCAGCACTTCACAGTAGGTGGAAAGTATTGATCGGGAGGCCAATATCGATTGATATTGGCTTTAGCTTAAAACCGGAGACAGATGTGTCTCTTGGTGGTTTTCAAGACCTCGGCTCCCCTAAAACCGTAGATGTACACGAAGCGATCACAATCCCCGTCGATGTTGTCCATGACGGTACCTTCCCGAAGGCCGGCAAGAGAGGTGTAAAGGTTGGTCGTTCTGGGACTCCTCTTCTTGAACTTCGCGCCTCTCTCCTTCACGCGAAAAGCGGAACCTCGCGCGAAGGAGGTGGTGGTCCGATCCCGTGTAGAACTTGGGGACAACGGAAACGTCAGTCAGGAAATACTTGCGGTTGAAGATGATGTGGTCGATCTCGGGCCACAGGAGGATTCCCATGTCCATCGTAGGGCGGGAGGCTTCTGACCAGGGGTGTGCGTAAATGAATTTTGAAATTTCGTAAATCGTAAATCGTAATTACGAAAAAACCGTCGTAAATCGTAAATCGTAAATCGTAAATCGTAAGAGTCACCTGAACTGTAGTGCAGTACAACTAAATTTTCTGAGGCTTTTTCTGCTAATTTTAATCAGATGTGATCCAATATTTATTTAACTGTCGTGTTACTTTCAGCTTCATCTGAACAGTTTTCTTACCGAAGTATTTTTTCACGGCTTCCTAATAGTAAAACATCGTCCAAACCAAACTTTACACGTTTCAGAAAAGTCGAAAAAGCTGTAAATTCAAAAATTTTACTTAGGCTCATGCATGGCATTCCATCAAAAAGCTTGCATCGTTTGAATATTTATTATATTCCTAACTTACTACCAATTGTTTAGCTTGAATATAAATCTTGGATTTAGCGTAAACAACAGCGGAAAAATCGCTGTCAAAACCAAAAATTAAAAAAAGTTTCACCACTGACTAATGCGCCGGTTTCCTGCTCTAGCCTGCACCTGTAAGATTTCGAAAACTTCATAACGCTTTCACGACACGCGCGATTTTCAGGTGTATGCCGCGTGGACAGCGCGTTTTTTCCCGCGCGCTGATTATTTCTTTATTCTATTTGTATTATTTGTTAGGTATGAAAAACAGTAACAAATAAAGTTTTTCATGGATCATCTTGACTGTAGCTATTAGCGGACTCATTGATTAAAATTGTTCTATAGAATGTGTGATAATTTTCATTAACTATCTTTATGATGGTGTCCGACGACATCGTCGGACAATGTCGTGAAAGGGATGATATTGCTCTATCATTCCATAACTCCCAGCACTTGCATGGGCTACCCTTCGCTCGCTCTGTAACGAACGTTTGCTCTCCGAAAGCCTGCAGCATCGTAAGCGGATTAGATAGGCTGAATACGATAAGCTCAATCACATCACCGAAATTGGAGATCAAAACTGTCAAAACCAGTTCGACCCATTCTTGAAGTGCTACGCGCTCGATTTTACCGCATTTTACCTTTTTATGTCAAATTGCTCAACCCTATAAAGCACAATGCAAACCGATAGAACCATTGGTACATGTCGCGAAGATGAGCAGTATTGGTAGGTGGTGGCGCGCCAACCAATAATAACCAGAGTACACACCGAACACATGCAAGCCGATTAGGGTTCCAACTGTACACACGCTCCCTCTCTGAATGACATGTCCATTCAATGCGGTCTGATTCGATGGGGAGTTCCCATCCTACAATGCTGCCCGTCCTCGCGACGTATAAAGAAACGTTAGTGGTTTATCCTTTCAACACGAGTGTAGCAACCCCCTAGACTCCGCTTGCAATCACGAATGATGTTCGATCGTGTACTTGTATCAATTCTATTCGATGGGATTTACATGAATATGAAAATATAAAGGACGGGTTATTCAATCCTCTTTGGGATGCGCCGCGCATTCTACTTCTACGGGATGTCGTGGAGGCGAGTTGAATGCGTATTTGGCCATACAATGACTTGAGGTGGCCAGCCGATGAACAAGTCAGCGCCCTTCCCTGACAAGTCTCGTACCAATTCACTGACTCCGGAGGGAAGGAAAGCTTGGTTGGCCTGGGCGGGAAGTCCGAACCAGGAACCTGGTATCAGGTGCAGGCGACAGCCGGCGCCTCCTCCGACTGCACCCCACGCGCCCACATGAATATATTATAAGCAAATTGAGTATAGGTTATTACCAAACAGGGCACGGGTCAAAGAATACTCCCTCTCTTCTAAGAAACTGTCTCCAGTGGCTTCCTGTGGGCTGGAGTGGAACAACCTTCGCCAGTGGGAATGCTATGTGCCTTGCTAGCTCTGGACCGGCAAAGGAGGACCCGAGCCTCCCCTGCCTTCTAGACATGAGCTTATCGTACTATAGAAAAATCCGCTTACCGATGACTCATAAATCAGTCATAAAGTCGGAGGAAAATATGAGGAAAATCGGGGGAGGGGGGAGTTTCGGGCAGCGAAAGTAGCGAGAAATATACAGACGACTTTTACATGCCAATGGAACTTCAGCCCTGGAAGTAATCGAGGTCATTGAACACGGATTTGAAGTACGTTTTTAAAGTGTTGATCACCATCAATCGATATTGATCAAATTATCGATCAGTGCCAGTAATGGGAAACGAGGTCCAGTCACGTTGTGCCAGTAGTGCTGGACCAGTACATGTAATGGGGGAGGGGTGAGTTCTTTCGTCGTGCGACCAAAATATATTAGATCTATCGAAAATGTCGATTTTAGCCTGAGGTTGATCGTTTGAGGACGAGAATTGAAGGCGTCTGCAGTCAACCTGGCGCTAGAGTGTTCAAATATTGCCTTTTGTACTGCTAAGAAGGGAAAGAAGCTGGATAAGCAGAGCAGCTAGCTTGGTCTGATTCTCCTTAGCTTAGTGATACTGCAACATCGCGCGAAGCATGCCGATTGGCCTGTTTTCTATTATTGTATTGCATTTGTTTCTCCTCTTAAACATGTCCGGTTCCAAATGGGAGCCCTTTTGTCAATGTCAGTGAAATGGAAAGGTTGGTTAAGCGAAGAGAAAAGTCGGATTCGAGAAGCATGTGCACAGAACGATATTGTCTAACACTGCAATACATTAAATCATCAGAAATCAACCCTAAAGGGACGTGGGAATGAGCTACATATAAGAGGAGACCATTAGAGTGGGCACATCTTTATAGCCCCTCAACATAAATTTGGTTGCCAGTTGGTTGTTGATCAAAGATCACATTTACGAAAATTTACGATTTACGACCTAAAATGTCGTAAATCGTAAATCGTAAAAAATTTGCCAGAAATCGCCGTAAATCGTAAAATCGTAAATCGTAAATCGTAATTACGCACACCCCTGCTTCTGACACTGTGAATTTCTATGGATGGTCTTGGTCGACAGGATGAACTCAGACAGCCTTTTACCTTGCTCGTTCCACTCCAAACCATGAGTTCCGATGTGAAGTTCTTCCGTGGACCTTCGTGGCCCGATCTTGGCGTTGTAGTCGCCGACGATCACCTTGCGAAGATGTGATCTTCCTTATAGAACTTCTCCAGCTCGACGTAGAATGCGCTGATGTCCTTGTCGTCATAGTCGGATGTTGGGACGTACGCGACGAACTCAGCTGGTACGGAGCCACATCGCTTCTGTCGCAGAGACGTCCGATTCGGCTTGTCAGAGACTGTACGAAATATTCGTGGCCGAGTGCGTGTTGACGAAAACAGCAACGTCGCTCCCCTGCTCAGGGATAGTTCTTCTCCGGAGTCGTAGGCGGCGTGTAGGGGGTGGTGCCTTCTCGTCTCGGTCAGTCCCATGACGTCGTACTTGATCTTCCTGGCTTTACAGATCGTCATCTTAATCCTTCTCAATTTGCGCAGCCTGGTTAAGCCCTAAGATTTTAGCAGCCTCTCCGTACTTGCCCGTCCCATCGCTTCAGAAATCAGGGCTCTTTCAAGGTCAGGGGAATGAAGCATTTTAGTGCTGCTGTATTTGACTAGAGCACATATGGGTAGCTAATCTCTGTCGTGCGGACGCAGAACTCCGGGCGGCCTCGAATCCCCTTACATGTACTTCTAGTCTACCAAGTGCAAGCCTTTACCCGGGACGACGCAGATACAGTCCGCGCAGGCGCGAACACATCCACGCACTTTGTGCACGAACAAGGCATGCCCACACACAACGGACGAGTCGACGCGACGCAGCAGGAGCAAGTAGTCCATCCCCCGCATCCCACATGCGTCTCTGGGCAGTACACGGTTGTATTTGTTTCGCGTTTCGTTCCCCTATCGACCACCCGATGACAGCCACGTGACCTTGCGATAAGCGGCCCTCTTAACGAGGAGCCGTGGAGCACTGTTTAAGTTCCTGAAATGCCCCATTCAAGGTGACGTTCTTAGGTTCTATGGTCGAGTCCAACGAACATTAAGCAATGTCCTTACATTATAGAGCTATCAGGCTTCTCTATAGTCACTATCCATCTAAATTTTCTACGTTTCCTTCTTTCATAATAACAGCCTCTTAATGAGAACTCATTAAAATAAATATAATTTTAATGTAAAGAAGGAATAATGGGCTATTAACGTCTTCCAGTGACAAAAAGAAGACGAGAAGCAAATGTCTGTCTTGCCAGGTATCCACTCCCTTGCTCGTGATAAAAGATGACCAGATTTATTCATTTATTTGTTCTTTATTTAGATGAAAAGGTTGAGTAACTTCCTTCCCTTATCACATCTTCTGGTGTTAATTGCGTTGCTTTCGCTGATGACATCAAGCTTTACCATAACAGCAACCCTTGGCGAGATTTAGGCTCAGTCAACGTACACTGTCGGCAAAGTGCTTACCATTACAGTAGTCTCTTGACAAAGACACAGAGTTGGAAGCATACGCTGCGGTCGCACTCGCTCGTTACCAATAAGACACGCGAACAATTCCATCGATATATGCCTCACCAATTTTGGAGAGTACTTGTAGAAGAGTTCGGGTATATTCTGCAAACGAAGAAAATTCGCGACTGCTAGCAAAACAAATTTAACTTTAGCTCCAAAGTTATCATCTACCTGGGTTTTTAGGATATCGAGAGCTTCTTTGTAATGTTCTCTGATTAAATGAATATCTATCATCCTGTCGAAATCTAGAACGATAAAGGTTTTTCGAATAGTCAAGAGGGATTAAAGTTAGAAGTCAGTCCTAGTAACCTCCAATTTGCTTGGCCAAAAACAACTGGGAGTCGAAATCAGCATGCGATGCCATAAGGTTGTATACTGCGTCTCTGTTAACCACCACACTGTCCTAAAACAGTGGCAATGAGCTGTAAACTACGTTTGAAGGAAACTTCCACAACGCTTACATGGACATTCTTCCTCATCAAAAAGCGTTGCAGATGAGTAGCGAGGTCTGCGCTTTCCTGTTCGCGTCCTTCCCGCCGCGCCTCAGCTAACTCCGCAAGTTGGATCTCAAGCAGCCATATCACGAGCATCTCGCGACGTAAGCGATCCTGGACAATTATGCTTAGAATAAAAATGAAAGAAAGGAAAACCTCATCTCGAGACAGATCTCAGAACCTCAGGACGCAGCATTCCATCGAGTTTCTTCTCCAGTAAAGTCTTTAGTCCCAAGTGCTTCGAATCTTCCGCGGACATGAACTTCAACACAACTGCTTCGAAGGACTCCGTGGACTGAGCTAGAATTTCAGCGGCTGCTGTGAAACTGCAATACGGCCATTTTAAGTGCATGCCAGCAAAGAAAGAACAGCTTTTTGCAATCTGCGCAAAAATACCATGAAAGATCCCTGCTTAGTCTTATCGAACTCACTAAAACAACAACAAGCAAAATGGCAGACTGGAGAAAACCACATATATATATATATATATATATATATATATATATATATATATATATATATATATATATATATATATATATATATATATATGTCACCAAGAAAAAAGAAAGATGGTCGGCGTTGATTAACCCTTATTTGAGATGCGCCATACATTCAACTTATTGGTGATATCATCAAGGAAGCAGGTAGAGGCAGCTTGAGTACGTGGTTGGCCTACAGAGCGACTTGCTGGGTCACTAGTTGGGCGAGCTATCTGCTTCTTCCTATAATAGCGCCGGTCAACCTAATCGGACGGATAGGAACGCTTGGTTGGGCTTGGAATCAAAATGATTCATGATACGAACCAGATCAGCAGCTCTTGCCGATTACGCCAAAAGCATCCGATTTGACTTTAAGCTTCTGAAAGCGAGACTACTTACAGGGTTTTAAAAGAATTTTGTATACATTCCTTTTGCTACGTAGGTTCAGAGGAGTAAAGCACATAAAATCTGCTTACTTCTTTTCCGATATGTATTTCTCCGCCTGTCGCTTCAGCACCAATTCATGTGCCTCGGGATCGATCTCCAATCTACTTCTGGCGATAGTGAGTGCCTTAGCGTAGTCTCCACGCTCAAGAAACACTCTCCATACGTATCTGCAATTCACTATCTTAAGATCTGTACGAACGGGATCTGAGGTAAACACCGACCTATTTTCATCGACAGGCTTGTATTTCATGGTAACATGAGACGTAAAAAGCCATTGAAATTCGGATGTCGGGTCACTCACTAGGCCTACTGCATTTCCAAACTCCTGGAAAGAAAACATTAATTAGAAGACTGCTGTGAAACTTTATAATGTATACCAACCGGCTGCCAGGTATCTTCGAATACGACAGTTTTTGTGTAAATCGATAGAGCGTTTAGCCTGTTTGGGTAGGCTAAAAGCATATGATACTCAGTTAATGACACACCAACAGGACGCTCAAGCCGTCCTTCATAGCGACGGTGTCTGAAATAATTGCGGTGAAAAAGAAACTGAACGAAACGCCACGAAGCGAATGGGGTATCGCCGAAGCAAATTTTCGGCTAGTAATGCAGAAGTGAAGTGCATTCCTAAAACGCTACTAACTCCAGATGGTCCTCTTCTTCAACAATATCTCGAGGCTTGTCAGCGAAAACATTAATTTTGCCAATTGTGATCCCACCAGGACCAAGCCACAGGAAGCGAGTAGGTTCTCCATGAGGAGGGTGCATTAGCAGAGCGCTCAGTCCGGCGAGAGTCTGTGACGAAGCTGTGCTTTGCATTGACATGCAAGTCTGTTGAGAGTCTGAACAGGATAAAGAGAATAGTTGTGCCTCCACAGAAGCATTATAAGACCGACATACCTTTGGTGGAAAAGAACGAATGGAACATGTAGGGAGGTGTTTCGGGCATGCTAATCCATCCGGCCTGAAGGTTGGCCGCCCCTATGTAGTTGCTCTTAGGAGAAGGAGACATGTCTACAGAAGCATAAACTGAATACAGCCGGCCAGGCTGACAGACCAACATCAGCCACCTAGAGAGGCAGATAACAGTTTGGGGTGAAAGTATAAAATAGAAAAAAACAAACTTGGTCGCCTTGATGTTGTCATCGTTGATCATGTATAGGTAAAGATTAGAGACACCGAGATTCTTCTCGCCGCCAAAGCTCGAGGAATGTTCTTTGATGAAGCTAATCACACCGTTCGAAGAAATCTGTGTCTCGATTATAGCACCTATATGAACCGAAATTCGCATGCTTTAGGTGACTCGCGATCACTACGTCTGCAGCGAACTACTGACCTTGCGTTGTACCCATCAAAATGTGTCCGGTTTCAGTCTCCTTAATGCACTCCGGATTCCAACCAACACAGCTCAGGACACCCTATGTGAAATTGCTAGGCCATGCCGCAGCTCCTCAAATCGAAAACACTAACCTTTAACTTCTTCAGTGGGAAGACGCTATTCGACCTCACTTGAACATAAAAATTTTCACCCTGCTTTGTCGTGACGATGCAATGCTGACCCAAAGCAGATAAGAATATATTAGCAACCGCATCAGCTGGTCCAACTGGTATTTTGATTTCTGCAAAGATTTTTTTACTACAAGTGCTGGCCACTACGTGTCTTACAAATTAAAAGCGTTAGACCAAGTCAGAGGTCACCTTAAGCTTCCCTGTTTACTAATTTGGCAGTGGACCAAGGAACGTGCCGACATTCCTCCGAACCTAGTGAAATGCACGGAAACTGACCAACGTGTTTGTTGTTGGTGGCAAGAGACTGATGCAGTAAGGTTCTGTCATCAATGACGGCCAGTAAATGTCCATTCGACACGCGAACCGCTGTTATGGAGACATGTCCTTGTAACCTTAACATTCATCGAGAAGTGCTGAAGAATTCAGGTGCAGATAACTAACGCTATATAATCAGAAGCAATCATGCCTCCATTCAACACCACCCTCACGCTGAAAGCAGTTGCCGTCTATCGTCTACTCTTCGTTCCCCACATGAAAAATATGAATTCAATCAAAAGAAGAAAACACGCAGATAAAACTCAATTATATAGTCTACGCATTTCACTTCCACCTGCCGCCGTGAAGGAAATTACCCTATTATAAAAATACAAACCGTCATAGCGGCCTGTCGGCCGCATTGACGGCTCCTAAACGGCCGTAGTGATAACTACTCTTCTCAATACTGATTGATGGAGATGGACACTTCAAAAACCAACTACAAATTCGTGTTCAGCAACCTCGATTACCCCAGGGCTAAAGTTTCAGACCGCTTAAATGACATTCATAAAAAATTCGATAATTTGTTCAATATCGATTGACGGCGATCCACGCTTCAGAAACTAACATCTGACTCGTGTTCGGCGACCTCGATTACCCCAGGGCTGAAGTTTCAGACTGCTTGAACTACATCCATGAATAATCGACAATTTAATCAATATCGATTGATGGCGAAGGTCAGCATTCCATTGTTCACTTGGCAAGAACTGTTCCAGTTCATCCGACCAAGTATGGAACCTTAAACCCAGCACGATGGGCGCGACATCGCCCTTCCACTAAAACTTCGACAAGCTTCCTGGATGCGTTTCTATGGTAGACGTGTCGAAAACAAACGCTTCAACCGACAAGAGTACCTACTTCAAATCACGCTTGATGTCCTGTTGAGTTCTCACAAAGATACCAAGCTGCTGTGTCGACATTCCACAACATTCAACTGAATCAACTGGAATAGACTACATGCTTCGGTTGCATCTGTTCCGTAGTAGCACCGCCAAAAACTGTCTTTCCTTCAATGTTCTCAAGAATTAGGGATTCTGACCAAAAATTATGCATCAACATGAAAATCCTCAATGATTTATTGTTCATTGTAACCGTTAGTAAGAACGCTGTAAACGCTAAATCGCTAACTACAACTTAAAACAAGATAACAAAGGGGCAGGCGGGCAGATAACCTTCCTAGAACACATCAAATAGCCTATCCTGTTTTTACAGTTTGGCTCGTGGTCGAGTCCCAGATTTTCCTAGTTCTGGGTTTCCAAGCAGCTTGTTGAATCGCATAATTAAGTCCATTGCCGGCATGTTCTCTGTCTTGAAAAGCAGCTTTTTGCCGTCATCTGAAAAATCTGCATGCTAAAACGAAAAAAGAACATCTACACCGAAGACCTAACTAGAGTATACAAATTGGCCTATTATTTGACGTAGTAATACAAATATTACCGAGAGTGGCTACGAAGAAAGGAGGTTGTCGGTCATTTCGTACTTCTGTTGACACCTTTAGAGCAGGGTTAGTGACACGAGTTTTCGGACTTAGTAAACTGTGCCAAAATTTTCTGAAAAAGTCGTAGCTGTAACATTTCGGTCACTCAAGGAAATGGGAACATTTATGAAGACACCTGATCGAGTAGTTTCCCTGGTGAAAAGGGTCTATAGATATGTCTATAGACTTCACCGATTTCAAGTCTAGAGCTCGTACAGCGAGCGCTAACCGTTCCTTCGGTTTCCACCGAACTCCATATCGAATTCGCTGCCACATTTGGCACATCCTAAAAGTACGTATCGAAGCATTACCGATCTGGTGTTCCGCCTCTTACAAGATAGGAGGTGGCTGGAACCATTGGAAACGACTTATACGAATGAGCAACACACTTTTATGCCGTTCAGAAACAATCTTCTAGACTCACACCGTATCAACAGAAAACAACTGGGGATAACAAAGCACTTAGAATGAATAGCTGTAACTAATTCAAAACAAACAAGACAGCTCTTGTACAATATACATCTTCGCTAATCTTCGAACAACAAAATGGAAACAATGAATTTCGCCTGCTGACGAAAAGTTGAGTACAGGTGTAGGGAGGTAGACCACCCCGTGTGTGCACTTACCTGACCGCTTTAGCCTAGCAGCAGCAAACTTGTACATCCTCGTACGGTTATAATACATATGTATGGCTGCTTAACGTTCTAATTTTAGGGAAATTCTCAAGATGTTAAGAAAAGAAGGGCAGACCCCCTCAATAGACTGCACCAACAATTCAATGCGCAGGCTGCCATTCCGTTGCCAGACGGCATATTAGGTCCACGTTCGCATGCATCTGTGCCACCGTTTCCGACTGCAGCTCGTGTATAATTTCCTCTTTGTAGGATTCCCGTGCTTCCTCCAACAAGGAGCCGAAGATTTCACATTCAATATTCTCTTTGATCTAAAAGCAGTAGTAATTTAGGACAACCAAATGAAAACGATACTTTGAAAATGTATGTAAAAATGAGCCACGTAACCAGTTGTCCAATTTAATCATAAGAGATCAACAAAGGGCACTCATTAGCGAACAGATGCAATTAGATGAAGATTGAAGTACCCGAACACCATCATTTGCATGGGTACGACCTCCGTATAGCAAAACCCATGAAAAGGTAGAGCAAAATATTCGCGCCCGCTCCGACTGTTGGAAACGGCCACAGCTTCATGATTTAATCAAAGTTATTTTCATAGAATACAGGTGCAGTTGGAATTCAACAGCGTATTTCTCGCACTTCTTCAAAAAAGCAGAGCTATTGAAAATTTTTAATGGAGAGCCAATCTCACTCGTTCCATCACTACACTCTCAAACCAATGTGACTTGAAAGAAGTCCGAGGACGAGTAATATTGCCGCCTCCTGTTTTTCCAGTCTCTGACGAATGCGCTTGTGCCGATACGTTAGCCGGATTAAATTTGTTGTACAATCGTAACATGTAACTTCGCACTACACAAATAGTCCTGCTAATCTATAGAAACAAAACTTCATTCCGACGTGCGCGTTGCCGAATCTCTCGCAAAGGAAGCAAAGTAATAGGTGCACTTCTCCGGACCACACCAGTTGGCAAGCTTATGGCTTCAGAAAATGCAATACTGTCAGTTCCAATGAACAGCGAGCACAGACTTTGGACGCGATTGTACACCTGTGTAGAGAAATAAATTGGAGGAGGACCTTCAGGCCACCGCTAATAGTCCTAAGCTAATAGACATAACATTCAGTAGACGCTATTAAATACTCTAGTCTGGGCAGAACCAGCGTTTCCCCACGTCCGCATCCAGAGCAGTGGAGGAGTAGTAGTCCACTCCAGTTTACAGGTGCGAGGTTCTTCGTTCTTATAGAACTAATTTATAATATAATAACTAATAATTTATAATATAACTAACTAATAAGCAATTTACAATAACTGGTATTTCTGTTATTTTTTTATAATAAGGATACACTATAAGACGGAGTGTCTTGAGGAATGCTATAACACCTCCACTTTTGCGGCCTCTGAAGGGCATGCGGACAGTCTAAACGTGTGTCGGAGCAAAACCCACCTTGGGGCCAACTTGACATAGGACACTTCCCAATTTGATATTCCAAAAATGTTTTGAAGGCCGAGTTATATGAGCCGATTTGGTTTCATTTTGGTTTCACCTAAGGTCGCTTTACATCAACGAAATTTGAAATTATGGAGTATCCCACATTCATCGCTGTCCTGGAGCAGCGCTTACCTTAGTATGATCGTAACCTCGTTCCGCCAGACGATCATATAACAACGTGTTCGAGCACCGCAGCACGATCACGATATCGAACCATCTCTCAGGAAAGAAGTCCACGCCATGGTAATCCACTATAGCTCCACCAGCGTCACTATTCATCCGATCCTGCGTCTTGTAAGATAAGTAGTGTCTATATGTGTATGATTAATGCGATAGACAGAAACGGATATACCTCCATATGGTCTAGAAGCTTCTCTTCGTCTAGGACATAGCTGTTAAGTCGCGCATCGAATTCTTCAACGAGTCCGTGTTCTCGAACTTCCTTACCAACCTATACAAATGGCGATTATGCAAGCACCTATACTGTAGGCGATTATGATAAACAGCCCTCCTGCATGCAAATCTGTTTGAATTAAGGTAAAGACGATCTTTAAGTGAGCCAGCCACTGCTATAAGCACCTTAAGCACCTTAAGCTACGCGGCAACAATTCAAAAGGCTTACGTCTATCAGGTCGAACTCCAAGCGACTAGCAACTTCCTGCGCTAGCGTTGATTTGCCTGTACCTGGCGTGCCGGTGATTAAGATATTTGGCCTGCGCCGTGTTTCCGCTGACATCTACTCTGCACTCATAAGATTTGAGAATACACAAACATCTAGACACAGTAAGACATGTCAGGACAGCCATATGAAGTCAAAAGTGAAATGGGTGTGCACGAAATTTATTAAAGGAACCACAAAGCTCATAAAGTAACCTAAAAATCCTACTACAGCTGTTGCGGACAGTCAACAGAAACATAAATATGTGTAAATGTACATGCATTCTTAGAAGCAGACTTACATCAGCAAAAAAACATGCACTATCGCAAGCCTAAAACCCATATTTAACTTGCCGAGTCGCCGGCTTCTTCGTTTCGTCAATCGTGAGATTCTGAATTGCTACGAGGGTCTCGTTGACCTAAACGTCACACTTTCGCGATAAATAACAAATGCAGGTTAATCAAGTGCAAGAAAACCAGGGTGAAATCCCGAAACTACTTTTGAATGGGGAAACTAACACTTGTCTGTGTTTTCCTAAGTGCTTCAATGTTGAGAAGTCGCAAAATTCGTGCACAAGCGTTGACAGCCCCATCCTTCTGATCGGGAAGATCCAGCGGGAACGAGCGTATCTCGAATGTACTCTAAATGGCCACAAATGCCAACCAATGCTATGGATACGTAGAAGAACAAAAAATTCAAATAGCACATAAAACCCACAGGAGATTTCCCAGCTTTGCGTTCTGCATTCCTCTCTTTTATAACGTCATCATTTAAATTTTCGTTCACAAAGATGCACGCAGCCTGGAAGAGATTGGTTGAGCCATAGGATTATATCACAGTTGACTGAGGTGTAGAGCAATCAACAGAGGGAGAGCACAACAGTTCGAGCGTCCCATTGCGTGATCCGAGAAGGAAAAACATCCAGAACAGAAAGCATGTTGTGGAGTGTTATGGTACGGATGTTTCGACTGCGCTACGCACTCTTCCATCATATCGCAATTTCTACACAACTTATTCAAGTTGAAGGTATCGGAGGATTCGTACAACGGACTGCAGCGCCAGCTAGTGTGGGCCAGCTGCACCTAAAGCTGCATAAAAAATTCCTAACTGCGAAGAGCAGCAAATGAAACGTTAGAATTAGGCTGTCACTTGAAATTTTTCCCTTTGATAATCTGTCCAGCCGTACGAAAGCATGTGCTGACTTGATGCCGCCTTATAGATCAGATCCACCATACATAAAGAATTGTGCCAAAGGTTCAACAATTCTGTAGGAATAGAGTCTGCTACGGCGGAGCCCCCAATTCTGCTACCTAATCTAGATCCGGCGTACCTTCAGACACACTACAGGATCAGGATGGTCAGTAATTCCTAACAATTGACATAGATCCTTTACCTTCGAGGCAAACTCTGGAGAAGAATCTGCAAGACAAATATTACGCGCAAACAAACAGCAACACTGTACCAACACAAAGAAATAAACGGATATGAAAAAATCACTCATTAAAGAAGTGAATGAACTTTTTGAGAATTTTTAAAAGTGTATCTATTTCGTTGGTCCAACAATGGCGAAATTAATTGAGTGGGGTAAACCAAAACTGGCGTCTGAAGCCACTTCGTCGTGCTCAGAAATCAAGCTGTAGAAACCCTAATGCTTCATTTATAGGCATGTCTCAGGCCCCTTTTATACATCGACGCCGAGCGACGCGACGTCACGCATTGTGGCCACATTGATCGGGCGACGCGATCGATCAATTTGGTCACTATTCATGCCGTCGCGTCTCTCGCCGTCAGAAGTATATGGCCTTTGTCATACCATCGCTCACCCCGAGCGACGCCTTATATATGCTCCCATATCGATCGGGCGGCGCGATGGGATCGATATGGGTGCATATCATTAGGCGGGGTGATCGATGGTATGAGAAAGGCCTAAACGGGGCCTTAGCGAACCAATGATTTTGTTGGTATTCTAGCAGTAACTGCGGATATGTGCTGAAAGGAAAGTAAATAAGTGAACCCCTCACTATCGCCAAGGCAGCGAATGAGAAATAGAAGAGGTTAGTTGAAGAGGTAAATTGAATGAGAAAACAAGTATGCCGCGCTGTTGACACAACTAGCTGAAGTCTCATCGTAAACATTTCGTAGATTAATTTCTGCGCACGAGGAAGAGATGCTATGTGTCATTATTGCATTGTGTACCGTAGTGATCTTGCCATTTTTTAACCTGCCGTGATGCCCGAAGCGAATTTGAGAACCACTGCAGTGCTTCCCAGGCAAACGCTATTACATAAATGGGTCACTTTTAAAAACTCCACGAAAAGTATGCTGACATCCCACCTCAGAGAAATGTGGAACTTACAGTCTATGAGATTCAATGGGTCCTGTTTGTTCTGTGACTGCTTGATACGGTCTTCTTCTTTTTGATGATATACAGCGCCAGTTAGCTGCTGCGCGAGAGCTGTAATTGAGCAAGAATTACATGAACAGCGAAGCGAAAACGTAGGCATAAAATAGATTCAAGTCATAACGATGTCTTGTCAAAACTCTAGCGCCGGGCGGAACTCAAAGCCGCACACCTCCTGCTGACCCGGCGGGAATGCTCTACGCCATTAACCCACCGGCGCTGTTTGATCGAACGCAACATCAAACGTTAGATTCAAGTCATTTTCTTTAAGCCCCACGTGGCTGTTACAAAGATGTTTTGCTGCAATTAAAACTCCAACGCCACGTGGGACTCGAACCCGCACTCACTGCTTATTGGGCATGATGCTACACCATTCCACCACCCGCGTTGCTTGACCGAACACAATAATCACACCAAGTGGAACCAAACTGCGCTCACTCGTACAGGAAGGGGCTGCCGCGGATGTCAGCAAGAAACCAGCTAGGCTGAAATCCTTAATAGAAACGATTCAAGTCATTTTCTTTAAATAGCAAGTGGATGTCACCCAGGTTGCAAGCTAGTATAACGATATCTTGGATATGGTCACAACAAGACATCGTTAGAGCATATAAAATAGACTGCATACACGAACAATGCCTTCCTGCAAGTTGCCGACGACCCCTCTTTTGAATTTTAAACCCTGAACTCGCACTACAAGCAGCAACTCCTCCCTTTTTTCAGACCACTAGAATGCTTGAGGCCTCCCAAAAGATGATTAACGGCTGCATTCATGCCTATTTGTCTTTTAATCATCCAACCAGTCGTTCACCGCAGTTCGCTAAAGCAAGTGGGATCAAAAGTATGAGTTAACTACAGTGTAATCTACCAATAACACCACTATTCCTAAGGAATCAGGAATGCTTCGAAAACTGTGAATGATACAGCGTTTGATCGTACTTTGCTGTGGAAGTATTACCATCTGTGATCCATTGCCTATTAAATAAAAGATGATGAACAAAGGCCGAGGTTGCGAACGTCCGCCAGAACCAAGAAGGAAGCTTGTGAGTGGACAACGAAAATGAGTGAATAAGAGGAGGTTAGAGTATAGTATGGTGGTTGTTACATCCCCTCTGTACAGCTGACTGAAAGAAATGTGAGTGATAAGAAATAAAGCCAGATGCCGAAAAATCAAACTGTTTGGTGAGCCATACCACAGTTTGATCAAACACAGAAGGTGTGGTGTAAATTTTCCGATTCTGGAAGGATGGAAGGCTTGGAAGCAGTAGCAAGGATTCCAATCATGAATCGGTGTGGGACGTACTCCCTGTGTATCTAGACAAAGAACGAAGGATAAATGACGGCAACGATCAATCCCTCGACGGCGTATACTTCTACGAGATATCGCAGAGGCAATTTAAATGCGTATTTCGTCTGTAGAATGACTTGCGGTGCCCCCACCCCTATGCTAAGATTTCAAGAAGCTCACAACTTCTCTGTTCTTGAAACCTTGGCACTATTATTATTGTTGTTATTGTTATTGACATTCGCCCTTACTAGTCTTGAAGCACAAGACGATTAACAGCCCTTAGTGGTGGACCAAGACCTCTGAAGACGACGGAACGTCGAATAGTCAGGTCCTGATGAATAAAGGATTCCGTCTAGAGTCCTCGTGTGGCACAACTCATTACTAAATTTAACAAAGATTTGTCCTCTCCAGGCAGATTTGGTGCCAAGTCACCACCCCCGGAGGGATAGAGGCTTGGGTGGCCCGGGGAAGGGGATCCCTAGCAGGAATATCGACGCACATAAACCAGTATCTCCTACGACTCCGCTATAGAAACTAACTTACAAGGAGATAAACAGAAATGTTCCAAAGGTAGGACTTTAGCAAGACTTACCGCTCTCATTATATTTCTTAGTTATAATGACGTCCAACACTGCATTTGCGATAGCTTTTCGAGGTTTGCCCGTGTTTTCCTTTACGCCAATGTCAGCCAGAAACTGAAAAACAGCCGTAAGAATCCGAAATGCAAGAATTCGTAGGCACAGGAAGGGTAGAAGATGAATTGTGGCTCTCACAGCGTCGAACTCTACATGTAAGAAACCACAGTTAAATCTTAAATAATGACTGACTTTTAACACATAAAGGATGGAAGGATAAAGGTCGGCGTTAGCCAATCCGTTTGGGAAATGCGCCTCGCATTCCACCCTTTGGAGACAATTGGAATACGCATTAGCCCTAGCTACGACTAACGGTGACTACGTAGTCAAGTCAGGGTTTTATTTTTCTGGATAGGTCTGGTATCAAATCCCTGACCCCTGAGTGCTGGAAGGCTTGTTTCGTCCCGGCGCGACCCGGATCAGGAACCTCGGCTCATCAGTGCACGCAACAAACGGTCTACGTTTAACAAAATGTAACTTTCAAACTCGATCTGCTGCATTATGCAACGACCAGACGTTCCACGGCCTAGCAGCCGTCAAACATCTGGTTGGTTGGCTTTGCCCCCAAGCCTCGAGCATAGAACACTCCGATCTTCTTTACTCTCTTGGCTTTTTTTACTTTCAATACAGTAGAGAACTCGATTTACTATGTAAAATAGTAAACGGGCATGTAGGGCAGAACAAATTCAAAACTGCTCCTATGCAGATTGTCCACCCTCTATCGCACCTAGGCGATTTCTCCGAACCACCCGTTCTCTACTGTCGAGAAACAGATCGTGTGAGTCCCAATCCGGAATGCTTAATCTGCACAAACATAAATAAAATTAATCGGTGTTGGTCGACCGGTCGATACCGTTTACTGACCGATGGCAACAATATTCCTCTGATTCCTGTAGTTATTCTCCCTACCTCCACCCCATCCCACTCCCCCCCCCCCCCCTCGTCAATATCCCCCTAGGCATATGTTATACCTCGGCGACAGCACCACAATGGGTGTTAGAGTCCCCGTCGCCGAAGTATAACATATGTCCTACCCATGTGCCTGTAGAGAAGTGAGAGTCAGGCACGCGAGCGCTCGTTGCATGAAACCTTCTGAAAATCCAAAGCATCCAATTCAAGTATCTATGCATACTGCGTAAAGTCTTACTGATTATTAAGACTGCTGTGCTACCATTATTCCGTATTGTCTAAGCCCTAGTTTATACTTGCGCCGCCACGCGGCGCGGCATCACGTCGCCATATATATATATATATATATATATATCGATTTTCGCGTCGCCCGTCGATATCTATCCCGACCATGGTGCCGCACACCGCAGCGGCGCAAGTATAAACTGGAGCTAACACCGTCGGACCCTCATGCTGCCCCTACTTCACATTCAGCAGTCCTTTTCCTCCTTATTTTTTCACTGATATCGCTTAAAAAGCGGAAACCCTTCTGAGATCGTGAAGACGTTCACTTGTGTTTATACTTACTCTTCTGTGAAAGCAATGCAATAGACTTGTTTGACCGACTTGACTTTTTTGCAGATTTGCAGAGCTGCACAGAATAGGCGTCATTGAAGCAGAAGCGTCGATTTATTGAGGAAGTTATAGTTCTACACCTCATGAAAAATCTATCCAAAACAACCGATTGGTTAGCTAAGAAATAATATATTTATCCGTTAGTTACAGACAAACTGATATACATGTCACCGTAGAATAATACTACACTCTTAGAGTGCTAAAACGCAATTAATGCCACACCAAATAGTTGCATAAAAATAAAATTCGCAAACACAAAGCAGAAGGAATGGAAGGAAAACAAAACCTGAAGAAGATCGGTTGTCCACTTCTCCTCATCTTCCTCATTCTTTAACGCTGTCCACCACTCGCTGTTTTTCTTCTTGAAGTACGTACTGTCCAACTCAGCAAAGAAATTCTTGTATTCGACATCATCTGCAAAGTCTGATAAATGGCAACAAGAGAACCGCGAAGTGTTTACGCTTCATACCGTCGTAGTCAACGAAGGACTTCTTGAACCCAATCACTTTCAACCTGCGACTAGACATCTGAAAAGTAAGCGCATGAGCGTGGACAGTTCGAATGGAACAGCGGGTAGCACTCGACAGAAGCAGTGTACTGTCAAATCGACCAAATTTAGGATTTTTCCGTAGTTTCTCGTGGACCAAAGCGAATTTTGCTGCTGCATGAAGTGGCGCTGCAATTTATACAGCACATCTATGAGATGCATCTATGAGACAGCTAGGAATACGATATATACGAGCACCACGACATCTGGAAGATCCTTCTCTAATAGTTCGTTTGCAGATACAACCATTTCACTTTTTTATGAATTTCACCGTGCCGAGTGTTTCATAGAATGCCAAACGACTATCATAAATGATTTCCAATAGAGGGCTTAAATGCAAGAGTTTGCGGATATCCATCTAACATCTACCCATGTCACTGAGAGCTCGGTGAGGGAAATCTCCATCACGTTGCACAGGTACTCAACATGGTAAGTACTATAAAATGCTGGACTGAAACAAGCTTTAGATATAGTACACCGATCGAAGGGGCGCTGAAATAACAGTCAACTCTTTAATGGTGCCAATCCTTGCGTAGACACGAAGCGATCTGAAGCCTGTATTCTAACATAACGACATATAAATAATAGGGACAAAAACGCGACGTTAATCACTCGCATGGTGAGATGTGCCATGCATTCTATACCATCAAGAAGGCAGTCCGGACACGTACTTATTCTATACAATGACTTTCGCCAAAAGACAAGCCAACGCGCTCGCTGCTTTTCAGACAAATCCGCCACAAAATCCCGTCCACAGAAAAACAATGGGAGGGGGAGATGGTCTACGTAGAAGTAAGCCTAATCGAATGTGATCCACGATAGGACTCTCTTCCCAACAGAACCCTGTAGAGGACAAAAAGCGGTACTGATGTCGTTTTGAGTATTCAATATGCAATCAATTCTACAGGATATTGCGATGGAAATAAGTATGGAGAAACTGCACATCGTCAGCGGCCCCCCGTGAAAGCAGACGCGTATGGACCCAACTCGTTTGTCTCCAGATGCTGCAGATACGGGCGCGAAAACGCAATCGGACGAAGTGCCGGCTGTTGAGTGAACTCGACACCAGATCCATGATCCGAATTTCCCACCCAGGCCAACCAACCCGTCCATACCTTGTGGCAGGAGAATTGGTACCAAACTGTCAGGCAAGGATAAAACATTGACTCGTTCATCGGCCAGTCACTGCAAGTCATCATTTGGGCGAAATCCGCTTTAAAATCGCTTCACGACATTCCGTAGTAGCAGAGTGACGCATTCCAAATGAGACTGAATAACGCCGCCCTTCGACCATTATCCTTTATAGAAGGTACAGCGCATTCAAATACTAATACTAAATACAGATATTCTGGTCAGATATCGCCACCTTTGCATAACGGAGTGACTAATTACAGCTGATCATAACAAATTTATTTCAACAAGCAACAATAGCATAACAACGATAATAGAAGTTTGTACAATACACAATTTTCCTCTATACCAAACAGTTCGCCCGTATGGATCCTGATTCGTCAGTTCACTTGTGCATCCGTCACAACTGGCGCCTCGTCAACATCTGAACAAAACATGTCACTTGAGAAATACTGACAGAAACGCGCTTGATGGCCGCTTTTCGAGGTAGGCCAGCCGTCTGTAAAATAAACATCGAGCGGCATTATCGATCCTTCCTCCTGGAACGGACCGCAGCTGATGACGCCTCGTTTATATCGGCTGCATGAACGAAAAAGAATCAAATGCGGCGTTCTCTATCCACATACTATTATAGACTTGGGGCGAATGGAAGTTTCGTATCCTTACTACCTGGAAGTCGTTCAAACCCATTTCCTTCCTATCACAACTACGACACGAAAACGGAACTAACAACTTAACAATTCGCTGGTATCCTTACAAAGGGTAAACAATGCCAAAAAATTCGAAGCTGTAAATTCAAAGCTGTTAAACCCACTCGAATGAATCGCAGCCTCTTTCTTCCTTTCCAGCTTTTCGCGCTTCTGTTCCAGACTGTCACAAGTTTTTCTATCAACGAACTTCACATAACGTGCCGGAAGCGGACGATCCTAGACACGTCCACATATTGAAAGAAATTTCCAGTTTTTCTTAAAAGCGGTATCACAAAATGCGAAACACTAAGGCCTATGTTATACCTCGGCGACGCGTCGGCGACGCTGTGTTGCGCGGGCAACTACACACTGCTTAGCAGTCCGCGTAACACTGTCACGCACGTCGCCGAAGTATAACATAGGCCTAGGCTACCGAATCAATAGATGCGTTGTTTCTCAGCACTTGATTCTCACTGATAAAAGAAACGAGAAACTAGAGAAGCATGGTAGTGCTAGTCGTGCTGTATGATTCGTCACTGATACAAAATATATTTTTCACATCAAAAATAAACTACCTGTGTAAACTCCAGCAGACCTCTATGTAAATCAATTTGTGAACCAAGTGGCGTCGAGCTCAAGCCATCGATCATGGTTTCGATAATTCTCGCCCTGGAGTAAGTACACTGAGACAAGGGATGCAGACATATTTCTGCACAGTACCCAAAGATATCGCAGAGGCGTGTTAAGAGTTTAACAAATCGCTAGAAGAATTCCTCAAGAAATTCTCATTCCATAATACACGAAATTAAGCAACTATAAACATTTGTAATCCTCAGAATATCTCTAGACGAATGAAGAAACGGTTATTTATTTATTTATTCAATACATAAGACACTCATAAGGCGAGTAAAACCAATGTCAGATCTGTGACAAATTAAGGCATGAACCGAATAAGGCGGCAAGGATGTGATTTGTTAAGCTTCATAATTCAACTGCGACTTCTTAACAGATCGTTCTAGCTGACCCAGGGAGAAGGAGGAGGGCATACATCTTGTCGCCTTCAGGTATGTGCTGGCTGCCCTATGAGTAAAAAGCGCCACCTTCAGCTTACTCTTAGGCCGCTTGATAAGAATCTTCTCAGGCTCCCCCTTTGTTTGAGAACATGCAGAGTAAAGAATCTGGAGCCTCCAAAGCGCGAATAGTGGTTTAACTTATAAAACCGACAAATATCAAAGAATTTTCTGCGAGAAGCCGATGTGTGAAGACCAAGGTATTTAATGTTGAGTTGAACTGTTCATTGTTGATTATGTTGATTCATCGAGGGTCGAACCTGGCAGCTACCCAGGTATTTGTTCCTTATCGATGCTTTAGGTACCTTGGAGTAAAGGAAGCCGCCAATGCGAATAAGAACCTTACCAGTGTAGTTATTCTGTACCTTTTCCATAAGGTTTGAAAGAGTTTTTAAGGTTCATAAGAGTAAGAGTAGTTAGGAGCATAAACTCCCTTGTAAAACCAGAGCGGCTATACGGAAAATAAAACGAAACCTCTACGTATCACAATCAACCGCATTTTTAAAACCAAATAGAACAGCGCTCCGAACTCTAAGATTGATGGCTACATTTTAAGACAATTGTTCTTACTTTGTTTGCAAATTGGCCCACTCAGACTGAAGATTACCGACAGTTTTCCTCAGCGCATATTCGTCATACACCCAGTCAGGATTCTCTGAGTCGAACCTGAAAGCAATTCTTTCCTGGTGAATCTCATGGGACACCGATAATGACTTGCCTGCATTCGTAGAGGCATAAGGGAGTTGCAACAGCCAACGCGTAATGTGGACGACACGGAGTTTTTTGTACATCAAGTAGATCCGAAACTAACTGTAACTTCAAGCGTTAATCAGCTCACAATCTCTTAATGGTATGCGAGATTTCACCTCAGGTTCCTCGTTTCCTCGCCCAATTTCATGCAGCACGGTCACAATGTACCTGATCATGTGCCACAGGAAACCACTTCCCTTGATCGTTAATTCAATCAAATCGTAACGCGACGAGCCCTGCTCGGATGAGCTGAACAAAATCAACGGCGCAGTGTGAAGTATGTATTAAGCTTAGGAGAGGAAATATGTGCGCTCCGCAGCAAGACATGGGTACATTCTACTTAAGATAACGGTTGAAAAAAGTGAGAAAAAAGATATAAAAGGACAAATTACGGAGTCAAAAGCAATCTTTTCGACTCGGAATTATGTCATCAGTGTGAGTGCTGGCATAGGTAAAAGGACAATGCTATACGACGCCATTATTCGCTGAAATAAGCAAACAAGAAAGCCATGTTTTTTGCGAAGCTGATTTTTAATCATTTGCAGCGATAGTGTTTGGCAGACCCAATCTTAAACTTCCTTTTATCACCGCTTCTCCAAAGAAATTGACAACACTTTGCACCAATAGTCCCAAAAACCTTCCCCACTCACCTGGAAGCAAGTGGTTCGATATTGACTTCAAAGATCTCTCTTACAAACGACATATTAACGCGCTTCTCATTCATGTCGACCTAAAACGCACACTACAATCAGTAAAGACAAATCGATGGGCGAAGCGCACTCATACCTGACAGAAATTTCTGAAGTCATGAATTCCAATCAGCAAAGCAGCCGCACGACGCATCGCCTTGAAAAGAAAACATCTGAAGCAGACCTGATCCGACCAAGGTCACAGAGAGATTCCCACCTCTATATCCAAGTTTGCTCTTGGAAAACTGTACTTGTAAATGCGCATATTACACGCATGCCAAGCAGAAAAATCGCGAGGGACGGGAGCCCATCTAAATATGTGAGAACATCATCCTTTACATAATACTTAAATAAGGCGGACACACACGTTTACAAAAGCTATCCAATGTTGTGGTGCCACCATGCGCCCGCGTTGGAATGACATTGTCAGTTGCGCTGGATAACCCCTGCTGTGGAACTGCTGCGAGACAACCTGTGTGTTGTGGACGTGGTTGTACATGATTGGATCGAGATGCGATGTCGCTGACCCCACTTACATGCAGTTAACCAGCGGGCTAGTTCTAGGCATTACAACTTACGGGAAACATCTTTTCGGTACTCTTTAATGGGTACCTAATACTTGCAATGAGCTTGCGATGGGTTTGTGGTGTGCTGAATTACTTAGTGTATTAGTGTTTGTATTCTTGTTCTTATGTTCTTTGCGTCTGTATTTTTTTGTTTTCGTTGGATTTTCTGACCAAATTGCGTCAGTTCTTGCACTTACGATTGATTCTTTTAATATTAATGTTTGGGCACACCTTCGGTGTATTGAATAAATAAATAAATAAATAAATAAATAAATGTTTTAGAATAGGTAAAAGCACTAGCGTGGTAGGTCCAATGCAGAAAACGTAGTCCTGCAGAACGAACTTCCACCCCTGAACTCTATGCTCACAGTTTTCGCGGCGAAGGAAGGTCAGAGACTTACGGGCGTCTACGCGTGCTGCAGACAATCCTTGTTTGGAGACCAAGCGCCAGCGCAAGCCTGGGCTCACACCGCTTCCAAACAGGCGCGTTTGTATTCTATACGATCCGTAGATCCTAATACATATAAAAGATGAAGAACGGCGTTACTCAATCCTTTTTAGAATTCACCACGCGTTCTACTTCTAAGGGATGTCGTGAATGCGATTTAAATGCGTACTTGGTCAATCCAATGACTTGCGGTGGCGAGACGGTGATAAAGGCAGCGCTTTATCCTTCTTTGATCCCACCATATATAATAGAGGAGGGTTTTTTTGTCTCAACGTGACCGTGGGAAACTTCGTAAACTCCGCGGGCTCGATGGTTTAATCACCCAAGTTTGAGGCAGGTTCTCGACTTCTCTCTCCGAAGGGAAGCGCAGGGAGGTGAGGAATCGCCGCTGCCGAGGAGGACACGTGAGGCGTTGCGAAACAGGCCGGCGCCGCGGCCCTGCCCGCGCACGTGTTGGGTGGCTACTGCCTCGAACTGACCCCCTTGAAGTCTCCTGTCCTTACTACCGGTCAATTAGTGCTTGCAATTAGGTGCTGCTACAGTTGTGTTACCGCAGGGTACAACTCGGCCGCCTGTGTGCATGGCCGAGGTCACTGCTCATTCCTGTTGTTGCTACCTTCTCTGTGTTCGGGCATAACATTCTGATGTGTACGAGCTTCCGCCTTCACTTTTCTGAGAACAGCTACTGCTGTGTTAATCCATACTGCCGCTCTTCGTTACTGCCTTTGCCACCGTTTCACTTTGTTTCTCTTCGAGAGTCTTAAGTTGATGTCAGTGTTGTGGTGAGAATCTGCGGCCTTATTCTTGTGCTCCTCGCTCTACACGTAGAGTATGCCCCTTGGTAGGAAGGCACATGTATGCCCGTTCACAGCAGAAGTGAACTAACTTGGTTCACCATACGGCTAGAACCCACCAGTGCTGCTGATAATTTTGAATTTTCATACAGCACAAAACGACGGATTGGGCGTTCCTACATCGTGGACCTCCCGCCCCAGCCTATTTGATCCCCACTGCTAGTTGTACCACTTAACACGATGAGCCCTGTCCACCCGAACCGTTTTGCGCCTGATTCTGTAGGCTGTAAGTAAGATTCTCCCATTCTAAGTTGGTTGGATTGAGCCCATTAGTTTCCCCCGCCCACATAAACTTCCTACTTTCTACACCCTTCCAAGCTGTCGGATTTTTATTCGTGTGATAGCAGAAGTTGAACAACAAACACAGCCGTGAGGAACATACATATCCCACCTTTGTGATTAAGTGGCTTATAGACTATCAGTCGATTAAAAGCTGCGGTGAACTTTTCGAAAGCATGGTGCGACCTCGTCTTTTATTGTGCCATATGCTTGCTCATTAGCTAGGCTGTAAGTAAGATTCTCCCATCCGAAGTTCGTTGTGTCGAGCGCATGCAACAGTTTCTCCCGCCCACTCATGATTCCTATTTATCGCTTGGGCCCCCTTCTAAGACGTTGCGATATTTATTGATAGCGTAAGTTTAACAACAAATACAACAGTGAGGAACACACATATTCCCACTTTGGTGGATCAATTAGGTGGCATTTTTGGAGTGCATGGCGCGATCTCATCTTTTAATGCGTTATATGTTCGCTTCTTAGCTGCGGGCTGTAAGATTCTCCCATTCGAAGTTATTTCGGCTGAGCGATTTTTATTCGATTGATAGCTGAAGCTGAACAACAAATGCAACAGGAGCAGAGGAGCACACATATCCCCACTTTGGTGGTTCAAGTAAGAGGCATTTACGCTATCAATCAAATAACTAGTGGTGCTATCGGTTTTCTCTCAGACCTAACCGATCGGGATTGGAGTTGCCTGATTATGTTGGCCGACGGAAGCGTTCCACAGTAGATTGGGCGTTTTGATCAGGCAGTCGATATCGATTTATCGATCATTATCGATCATTTGAGTGGTGCTATCGGTTTTCTCTCAAACCGAACCGACCACGATTTCTATCTGACACATTGGAGGTAGAGAAATCAGAGACACAAAATCGCACCATATATAAAGGAGGGAGGCATAAGTCACTGTCTGTAGTGGTTCGCCAACAGCGGAAACCAAGTTCCCGTCCCACCCCCAGTTTTTGACTACACTAGGCTCTTGGAATAATTCTTCCCGTACGTTCCCTCAAAATTAGTGGCTAATGAAGTCACCTCCGAAATTCGCCACACCTAACGGCTCGAAGCACGACGACTGGGCAGAAGTGTCAGACATTTCTTTAGGCTTGACAAGCTGCAGTAGGCTGTGAATTCAACGCTAGATGAAGGAGTGCTGAGAACATTCTTCTGCGTGCTATACTGAGTGAGTAGTACCAAGCTAGGAATCAGTCTGGCATAGGCGCAAGTTTCAACGTGCTCGACGCTGCGGATGCTTCCTTACCCAGCGTTGGTTGCCGGCGAAGCCGGCGACCGACGCTGGGTGAGGAAGCATCCGTAGCCAGGTTTGGGCTTCGTCCCTAGCGTGGCCCGCCATACCCGACGCCGGCAGAGCCGGCTAGCCTGGCGTGGCCCGCGGATGCGATGCCGGCGAAGCCGGCTAGCCTGGCGTGGCCCGCACACTCCAGCGTCGGCGCCGGCGGAGCCGGCGACCGACGCTGGGTGAGGAAGCATCCGTAGCCAGGTTTGGGCTTCGTCCCTAGCGTGGCCCGCCATACCCGACGCCGGCAGAGCCGGCTAGCCTGGCGTGGCCCGCGGATGCGATGCCGGCGAAGCCGGCTAGCCTGGCGTGGCCCGCACACTCCAGCGTCGGCGCCGGCGGAGCCGGCGACCGACGCTGGGTGAGGAAGCATCCGTAGCCAGGTTTGGGCTTCGTCCCTAGCGTGGCCCGCCATACCCGACGCCGGCAGAGCCGGCTAGCCTGGCGTGGCCCGCACACTCCAGCGTCGGCGCCGGCGGAGCCGGCGACCGACGCTGGGTGAGGAAGCATCCGTAGCCAGGTTTGGGCTTCGTCCCTAGCGTGGCCCGCCATACCCGACGCCGGCAGAGCCGGCTAGCCTGGCGTGGCCCGCGGATGCGATGCCGGCGAAGCCGGCTAGCCTGGCGTGGCCCGCACACTCCAGCGTCGGCGCCGGCGGAGCCGGCGACCGACGCTGGGTGAGGAAGCATCCGTAGCCAGGTTTGGGCTTCGTCCCTAGCGTGGCCCGCCATACCCGACGCCGGCAGAGCCGGCTAGCCTGGCGTGGCCCGCGGATGCGATGCCGGCGAAGCCGGCTAGCCTGGCGTGGCCCGCACACTCCAGCGGCGGAGCCGGCGACCGACGCTGGGTGAGGAAGCATCCGTAGCCAGGTTTGGGCTTCGTCCCTAGCGTGGCCCGCCATACCCGACGCCGGCAGAGCCGGCTAGCCTGGCGTGGCCCGCGGATGCGATGCCGGCGAAGCCGGCTAGCCTGGCGTGGCCCGCACACTCCAGCGTCGGCGCCGGCGGAGCCGGCGACCGACGCTGGGTGAGGAAGCATCCGTAGCCAGGTTTGGGCTTCGTCCCTAGCGTGGCCCGCCATACCCGACGCCGGCAGAGCCGGCTAGCCTGGCGTGGCCCGCACACTCCAGCGTCGGCGCCGGCGGAGCCGGCGACCGACGCTGGGTGAGGAAGCATCCGTAGCCAGGTTTGGGCTTCGTCCCTAGCGTGGCCCGCCATACCCGACGCCGGCAGAGCCGGCTAGCCTGGCGTGGCCCGCGGATGCGATGCCGGCGAAGCCGGCTAGCCTGGCGTGGCCCGCACACTCCAGCGTCGGCGCCGGCGGAGCCGGCGACCGACGCTGGGTGAGGAAGCATCCGTAGCCAGGTTTGGGCTTCGTCCCTAGCGTGGCCCGCCATACCCGACGCCGGCAGAGCCGGCTAGCCTGGCGTGGCCCGCGGATGCGATGCCGGCGAAGCCGGCTAGCCTGGCGTGGCCCGCACACTCCAGCGTCGGCGCCGGCGGAGCCGGCGACCGACGCTGGGTGAGGAAGCATCCGTAGCCAGGTTTGGGCTTCGTCCCTAGCGTGGCCCGCCATACCCGACGCCGGCAGAGCCGGCTAGCCTGGCGTGGCCCGCGGATGCGATGCCGGCGAAGCCGGCTAGCCTGGCGTGGCCCGCACACTCCAGCGGCGGAGCCGGCGACCGACGCTGGGTGAGGAAGCATCCGTAGCCAGGTTTGGGCTTCGTCCCTAGCGTGGCCCGCCATACCCGACGCCGGCAGAGCCGGCTAGCCTGGCGTGGCCCGCGGATGCGATGCCGGCGAAGCCGGCTAGCCTGGCGTGGCCCGCACACTCCAGCGTCGGCGCCGGCGGAGCCGGCGACCGACGCTGGGTGAGGAAGCATCCGTAGCCAGGTTTGGGCTTCGTCCCTAGCGTGGCCCGCCATACCCGACGCCGGCAGAGCCGGCTAGCCTGGCGTGGCCCGCGGATGCGATGCCGGCGAAGCCGGCTAGCCTGGCGTGGCCCGCACACTCCAGCGTCGGCGCCGGCGGAGCCGGCGACCGACGCTGGGTGAGGAAGCATCCGTAGCCAGGTTTGGGCTTCGTCCCTAGCGTGGCCCGCCATACCCGACGCCGGCAGAGCCGGCTAGCCTGGCGTGGCCCGCGGATGCGATGCCGGCGAAGCCGGCTAGCCTGGCGTGGCCCGCACACTCCAGCGGCGGAGCCGGCGACCGACGCTGGGTGAGGAAGCATCCGTAGCCAGGTTTGGGCTTCGTCCCTAGCGTGGCCCGCCATACCCGACGCCGGCAGAGCCGGCTAGCCTGGCGTGGCCCGCGGATGCGATGCCGGCGAAGCCGGCTAGCCTGGCGTGGCCCGCACACTCCAGCGTCGGCGCCGGCGGAGCCGGCGACCGACGCTGGGTGAGGAAGCATCCGTAGCCAGGTTTGGGCTTCGTCCCTAGCGTGGCCCGCCATACCCGACGCCGGCAGAGCCGGCTAGCCTGGCGTGGCCCGCGGATGCGATGCCGGCGAAGCCGGCTAGCCTGGCGTGGCCCGCACACTCCAGCGTCGGCGCCGGCGGAGCCGGCGACCGACGCTGGGTGAGGAAGCATCCGTAGCCAGGTTTGGGCTTCGTCCCTAGCGTGGCCCGCCATACCCGACGCCGGCAGAGCCGGCTAGCCTGGCGTGGCCCGCGGATGCGATGCCGGCGAAGCCGGCTAGCCTGGCGTGGCCCGCACACTCCAGCGTCGGCGCCGGCGGAGCCGGCGACCGACGCTGGGTGAGGAAGCATCCGTAGCCAGGTTTGGGCTTCGTCCCTAGCGTGGCCCGCCATACCCGACGCCGGCAGAGCCGGCTAGCCTGGCGTGGCCCGCGGATGCGATGCCGGCGAAGCCGGCTAGCCTGGCGTGGCCCGCACACTCCAGCGTCGGCGCCGGCGGAGCCGGCGACCGACGCTGGGTGAGGAAGCATCCGTAGCCAGGTTTGGGCTTCGTCCCTAGCGTGGCCCGCCATACCCGACGCCGGCAGAGCCGGCTAGCCTGGCGTGGCCCGCGGATGCGATGCCGGCGAAGCCGGCTAGCCTGGCGTGGCCCGCACACTCCAGCGTCGGCGCCGGCGGAGCCGGCGACCGACGCTGGGTGAGGAAGCATCCGTAGCCAGGTTTGGGCTTCGTCCCTAGCGTGGCCCGCCATACCCGACGCCGGCAGAGCCGGCTAGCCTGGCGTGGCCCGCACACTCCAGCGTCGGCGCCGGCGGAGCCGGCGACCGACGCTGGGTGAGGAAGCATCCGTAGCCAGGTTTGGGCTTCGTCCCTAGCGTGGCCCGCCATACCCGACGCCGGCAGAGCCGGCTAGCCTGGCGTGGCCCGCGGATGCGATGCCGGCGAAGCCGGCTAGCCTGGCGTGGCCCGCACACTCCAGCGTCGGCGCCGGCGGAGCCGGCGACCGACGCTGGGTGAGGAAGCATCCGTAGCCAGGTTTGGGCTTCGTCCCTAGCGTGGCCCGCCATACCCGACGCCGGCAGAGCCGGCTAGCCTGGCGTGGCCCGCGGATGCGATGCCGGCGAAGCCGGCTAGCCTGGCGTGGCCCGCACACTCCAGCGTCGGCGCCGGCGGAGCCGGCGACCGACGCTGGGTGAGGAAGCATCCGTAGCCAGGTTTGGGCTTCGTCCCTAGCGTGGCCCGCCATACCCGACGCCGGCAGAGCCGGCTAGCCTGGCGTGGCCCGCGGATGCGATGCCGGCGAAGCCGGCTAGCCTGGCGTGGCCCGCACACTCCAGCGTCGGCGCCGGCGGAGCCGGCGACCGACGCTGGTATATAATAGAGGAGGATTTTTTGTCTCAACGTGACCGTGGGAAACTTCGTAAACTCCGCGGGCTCGATGGTTTAATCACCCAAGTTTGAGGCAGGTTCTCGACTTCTCTCTCCGAAGGGAAGCGCCGGGAGGTGAGCAATCGCCGCTGCCGAGGAGGACACGTGAGGCGTTGCGAAATAGGCCGGCGCCGCGGCTCTGCCCGCGCACGTGTTGGGTGGCTACTGCCTCGAACTGACCTCCTTGAAGGCTCGGCGGAGCCGGCGACCGACGCTGGGTGAGGAAACATCGTCGCTGGATAAGGGAGCATCCATAGCTAGGTTGGGCTACGTCCCTAGCGTGGCCCGCGGATGCGATGCCGGCGAAGCCGGCTAGCCTGGCGTGGCCCGTACACTCCAGCGTCGGCGCCGGCGGAGCCGGCTACCGACGCTGGTGTTCTATATTGGATGGCCTGGGCGGGAAATTCGAACCAAGAATTTGATAACGGGTACACGCGACAGCTGGCACCTCCCGCGACTGGAGACTTCGTATATGACTCCTTTCACCGTTCAAGCACACGCACCAGGTCATTCACTTATTAGTGGGAGTACTGACCGTGGTGTGCGTAAATGAAATCAGAAACTTGGTAAATCGTAGATCGTAATAACGACAAAGCCGTCGTAAATCGGAAATCGGAAATGTAACAAGACTAGAAGTTTAGATATGGTCTCAGAGAAAACGATCTGCGTATTCCGCCCCATGTTTACAAAAAACGTTGTTTCGTTCTCATTGCAAACAACTACGTACCTTCATCTTTTTTTCAGTATATAAATTGAAGGATGCCAGGGCTTTTAGAGAAGAAAGTGCCTACTTATTGGTTAACCTTGCGAATCAGTAGCAAGACATACAGAATATATAGCACATCACAAAAGGCTCAGTGGCATGTAATTTCACATTTTTATTCTGAGATTCGACTATCACCTCCTCCCGACATTTACTCAACGCTAAATTACGCGAGAACTACTCGTAGTGAGCTCGATGTGAAAGCTAATTCTCTGATATAAATTAAAGGGAAGGTGCTGCAAAAGCTAGCGACGGTGAACCAAAATTCGAGGGAATCCGCACGAAGAAAATGAAGAATCGGCAAACTTCAATGATCTGGACAGAAAAGTTTTGGTACTAGTTAAAAGATGCCCTGCAATCTATATTAAGCTAGAAATACATGTTATCCCAGAAAGTGCTGTCGCTGCCTTATAGATCACTTTAGAAAGCAGAAAGACGAAAACCTCCTGATGACTGCCTACAAGACGTTGAGCCATGTGAGGCTTTCATGAAAAGTGAAAATTCGGTAGATTTGAAATCTTTTTGATCGCATCTTTTCCATTTTTATCTCAAGCCGATTCAAAGCTTGAAGCGCGCTAGAGAACAATGAATTATTATCGACCTATTAACTATGCTTGCACCCTGTCTTCCCCAACGGGCTCATCTCCTGCACGCTATGCGCGGATTCTTGACTGATCGTGGAGTAATACCCTCCAATCGCAACTAAATTTTGGAGCGTACCAGAGCTGGCTTTGCAGCTCCTCGAAGAATTTACGCATTTTCGCGAACTCACCCCAAGGTAGCGATCGTTGATTTGAAATGCACCAAGCAGTTCTCACTTTCCTACAGTTGGCTTTGGTGCATTTACATGCCGCTTCAGCTTGCGTAAGGCCTCGTGCATACTTCCCGTCGCCGCGATGGAATCGCGGCGATGAGTTTTGCAGAGCGACGCGAAAGAATTTGAATTTCTCAGCGCTCGTCGCATCGCTCATCGCTCTGCAAGGAAGCGCGACGGCGATCCGTCCAGGAACAACGCTAAACACCGCGCGCGGCGCGAAAAAGTATGCCATGCCCGCGATGGGCGCGGGAAGCCATCGCGCATGCCGACCGCCACTGTTGCGGCGGCCGCGTCGAAGTTCTCTTTGACTATTCGGCCGCGTGCGGCGGAATGGCCATGAACTGAGCGCCGCGACGGCATCGCGGCGATGGAAGTATGCCCCCGACCTAATGCTTTTTCTCGCAGCACTCGCAGCACCGAGACATGTTAGTTCCTCATCTGTTGTACGCAAATCTGACATTAAATGATCTAGAAGTGGTTGAAGGGGACCTTCCTTGAGGAAACCAAGGAACAGAATTCTAACGAGCCCATATCTGCAGTTTCGCTCGTCTAATTTCCAAAAAGTTGATAAAAGCAAGACCGACAAACACTCCACAGATTCCGAACGCTTGCGAAAGGTGTCTATTGTCAAAAATGAGGCAAAAGTATATTCCAAATGGAGCGCGCTAGATGTGACTCTGGTGACCTAAGACAATATTTTTACCAAAATTTACGATTTACAACCAAAATGTCGTAAATCGTAAATCGTAGAAAGTTTCCCAAAATCGCCGTAAATCCTAAAATCGTAAGTCGTAATTACGCACACCCCTGGTACTGACCCCGCGCGTACAAAGAAAATTTTAACAAAGGTACGTCAAATGAAAACAGGACAAGGTTACATGTTTACGCAGGGACGGTGCTTTGTTAAAACGCTAAAAAAACATCCGAAATGGAGACGCCCCTTGGAAAACTGTACGGAGTAGCGTATACGTTAGCAGTCGATAACTTCCTTCGAGAAAAACATACTCCAACCTTTAACGTTCAATTGGTAGGTTGCTGCCGACTTATCTATATCCCACATAATGAACTTTCTCGACCTATGGAGTTTCACACCTTCTGACCGGCACAAAAAGTTGTCTGCAAGAAGGACAAAGGCTCCTATCAATCAACACTTCCAACTGTGACATACATTACCTCTACATGTGTTGGAGGCATAACAGGAAATAAAAAAATGGGCATTGGGCTGTTGTGGTTGCTAGCACACATGGACCTACCAATGCTTCATTTCCTATGTAATACTGCCACGAAAGGATGAACTGCCTAAGGGCCTGTTTATACTTCGCGAAAAGGGCGATAAAAGCGACAAGAGCGACGGGAGCGACAAGAGCGACTGGGGCGACGGACATAGTGTGGTGTACGTAAATAATTGCGTACTCCACACTCCGTCCGCGACGAATGTAGTGTGAAATCGTCTACGGGCAATGGTCAACCAAAGCAGCGGGGTGGCGAGAGCGCAGAGAAATAGACACTCCTGCTGCGCTACGAGCGAGCGAGCTGACTCAGCGCCCGAATGAGAGAACACGCTGGTCGTCTGCGTCTCCAGGGCTCGCCGATTGTTGCGGAAACTTGCTGTAGATGGATACTGAATTTCAAGAAGGCCGTATTCCAAAAGAGGACTTCCTGCAAGTCAGAATCGAGATGCACCGAAACCGCTACTTTCTACGGGAATAAATATGATGATTCCAAGAAATGAGGGCGTAGAAGCGCTCCATCCTCAGACCTTCTTTATTGCCGTCTCGCTCCAGCAAAGCATTAGTGCTTATGGACAGATCAGTACTGTAGGCTTATTAGGGAGACACACTTCAGTGTCTTTATAACCTCTCATTTTCTCTAGTCTTATGTATAGCCTGCCACAGCGGGTTGCGTTGGAGTCCTTGCTCCTTCGAGTGATAAAAGGAATTCACTTGACAAGGAGCGGGAGAGGCACGAACACTCACCGTTTCGCAAGGGAAAACAGTTCCTCACCCTCAAGTCAAAAACTGACACCGAAGACGCACCTTGTGTTAGTTGATCCTTGAAGCGTGAAGTTTCTTGAAGCCATGTGTCGTGGAATAACGGCAAAAATTCCAATCATGCACGTAGAGCAAGCAAAACAGCAAAGCTTCTAGTTGCGCAGAACTTCACATGTGGCCAGAAACACTGTTGTGTTCAACCCAGAACATGGCACCTCCCAAGCCCCATAAACGGAAGAGGTATCGCTCCCACGTAATGGCCATTCTTGTTGTTGACTAAATGTCATTGTCTCTACGCGATCTTTTCCACCCAACCTGTGCCAGAAAAGGTCGAAATCTAATCTCATCGATGTTGCTGATATGCCAACTCCTCCAGCAGACGCTCTTCCTTTGAGAAATGAGTGCTAATGAAGTGCACTGGTCGACTCACCCAACCTCGGTCCCAGTAGGGTGCTCTAGCACCGACGTGCTCCGCTGACTGTACTCTAGCGCAAGCAAGAAGAGACGTAGGGGCTTTGCGAGGAGAATCTCTAGTACGGAGAGCGCCGACGGCGCGACGAATCGGCGAAAGCATGAGTCATGGTTGTCCTTTGCCCTGTAACCGTGTGAAATGCGTAATTATTTACGTACACCAGGCTACATCCGTCGCCCCAGTCGCTCCAGTCGCTCTTGTCGCTTTAGTCGCGAAGTATGAACAGGCCTTACCACGTGTTCATAGTCAGCAAGCAGTACCAGCGACGACGGGGACACAAGCGACCCCAGTGAGAAGAACGGCAGGCGCTACGGTAGTTGGAGGGGGTCATCATAGCATGCCGCGTCGTCTAGGCGTGCCGAGTAGCTACACAAGCTTATGTTATACTTCGGCGACGCTGTTGTTGGCGACGTCGGCGACTTTGTTGAGCGGGTGCTACACAGTGCCTAACAGCCCGCGTAACATTATCGCCGACGTCGCCGACAACAGCGTCGCCGAAGTATAACATAGGCCATACAGCAAATCTAAGTGCAGTCTTATCTCCTATTTTCGATTACTGAACCGCGTTTCATTTGCTTACGTATTGGATAAGGGAGGGAACTCCAGAGACCGGATTCATCAACGACTAACCCGTGGGTATAGATAGGTAGAGATACCCACGATGAAGCCTGCGTCTCTGACTCTTACCTTATCTCTACCCCTTACACTCGCGTACTCACGGGTTTAAGTGTTGATGAATCCGGCCCCAGGATGTAAGCAATTTTAAGTCGTGTAGGTCACTAGAGCCACACACAGGAGTCCCTTCCCCTGCCCAAACTTGTGCTCTTCTCCGCTTTAGCGGAGGAGAGCATAGAACAGAGCTATAGTATTGTTCGTTTGTTTTCTTCACTATCAGTGTGTCATCGTTTCTTTTTTCGTGTTAGTGATACTTTTTATAAGGCGACCCCCCCCCCCCTCCCACCAACTACCACAGCGCCGAACGACACAATCGGCTGCCGCTTCATCTCGTATCCCTCCACTTCTGAGAGTGTTGTGATCTCAAAATCTCGCAGTCATAACTGTTTCGTTGATCCCGCCTAAAGCAGTACCGTCAATACATCTGCACCACATCAGTTTCGCAACGGGATTCTATTGCAGAAACATTGTAAGCAAAGCAGTCACCCTAGGGCTGTTGTTAATTAGCTGGCAAAAACACGTGCTCCGCTCTATGGTAAGCGATACCACTTTCTGTCCGGCAACTAATAAGTAGCAGGGAGGACAAGATGCATCTAGAAGTAGAAACAGCAGCAAATTTCGACACCACCAAAGACCTGCGGACTGCACCACACCCATTGGTCTCGTAGGAGAACGAAGTTGAAGGTTATGTCCTGGTGCAAGGAAGATCAGCGCCTCTTGCCGACTGCACCACACGATATTCTCGTAATGTCATAACAACGCTGTTCAGCTCTGAGGGAACACTTCGCTTTGTCAGACCTTTACTGGTGTACCCCTAATATGACTCATCACAGAGTGAATAAATATAATTCAGCTAATTCGTGGGTCACGTTGTCAGTCACGGGGAGGGGGCCAAAGCCAAGGGATGCCTTCGACAGAGCGCATGCAATGGCCTTTCTTTGAGCATAACCACGGGAGATCGCTGGCGAGCGCTTATACGCTTGGCGCCGGCTCATCCAAGTTCACGATATATCGAGCGGACGTGTCAGGGATGAATAGATATCAAATACCGAGCGCAAGGATTCGGAAGGGCCGCAGACGTCGTCCAACGTGCGTAAAGACTGCGAAGAGTAATGCGTTCCATTAAGGGAGACCACCGAAGGGTTTAGAGGGCGGATAGGATTCATGGGAGCGGGTAGAAGATTCTGCCGTATCATGGTAAAGTCAATAAAAACTTACGCAATAACGCTTATGTTCCTCGGCAGCACACCGTTCAGCATCTTCAGATAGGACAGCTCCTCTTTCTTTGGATAACTTTCGATAACAGACTGCTCAGTAGACTCCGGCCAGAAAACAAATTTACCCGTAATGTCTGCTGACCTGAAGCGACAAACGATGATGAAACTGTATAGTGAATAGGAACGAATCGACAAACGTGTACCTCACCACGACAGCAGCCACTTGCTTGAATGCCGATACGCCCTTATCCGTGCGGCCACATCGCGAAAAGTCGCAATCCTTCTCACCAGATATGAGCTTCGTTTTGAGGAGTGCGGCCATCAAATGCTGGAACTACGGCATATGTTTGAGCCTAGACTTCCATGGAGCATCCAGAGCCCACCTCCTCCACTGTGTTGTCGGTGCTCGCTTGTTGTACTAAACCATCGAATTCCCATCCGTGATAGAGGAACTGTAGCGCAATTTTACGACGAGGATGGGCACCGAAGTCGAACACCCTTTTTCGTTTCAACGCTAAAGAGTTGAAAATAGTGCAGCTCTGCTGTGCACACGAAAAGCACATGGAAATCGAATAATGCACCCACCAGGCTCACAGGCAGTGGTTCCATTGGTGCCGCGACGATCATGCGCAGCATCCTCCTCCAGGCTTTCGTGTTGCCGTTTCTGGCTACCAGGTTTGGCAGGAAACACCATTCCGCTGCAAAATTGTGTGGAGATAACTTTGTCGTTACCGTTCACTGATAGGTTGGCTGATAGATCCATATTTAGCTCTGCCGGTCATTAACACTCCAAAGAAATTGCTAGTCAATGAGCAATAAAATGCAATGAGACTTAAGCATACTTATTAGTCCTAAGCATTTATTTTTATTTTATAAGGTGGCAACTACTATGGTGGGCACTTCAAAGATAGAGTTGATAGAAAATGAGATGTTGTTTCAAAAACTCCTTTTGTTCTGCTGTCCATCTATTGTTTTTGTTGTAGTCCATTCTTTGCGTTCCATTTGGTTTGATTGGATCCTGTTTTATATATCGTTGCTTATATTGACTAGTATCTTACCCAGCTCGAGTGTTCTTTCTACTTGTTTTTCTTTCATTTATGAGTTTTTGTTCTATTTAATTGCTTATCCGTGTGAGCACGTCTGCGGGGCGTAATAAATGAATAGATAAATAAAAATTACGAGGGTCATTTTGTCTTCTCTTCTGATTTTATCGTTTTCGACATAGTATGCACATAGCGAACCATCACTCGCATCACCTGTCGTCCACTTGGAAATTGAAAAACGCGCCAGAGCAACATCACCATCCGACACTGTCGAGTATCAGAGTGGTGCACGAGATCGTCATCGTTCGAGGAACCCAAACAGCCTCATATCCTTCGCTCAGGGCTCTCACGAAGAAGTCCGAACAACGCGCAGGCGCCCTTTCGACATCCATCGGAGCGCAGGTGCTTGCGCCTCTCGTCCAGCAGAAGTCCGAGAAACGCATTACGTAGCGGTCCTCGAACACTCTTCACCCTCTTCACTACTTCTTCGACACGTGCGTCGCCTGGGGGGTGGGGCCATCCTGTATTATTCGATAGTTATCCGCGTTAGTAATAATGCACATGAATGCCCAAATACGTGAGAGGTCAGACTCATCAGCGATACCGCCGGTATCATCCCACCGCGGATTCACAATATCGGCCTACATAGTAAGTGATAGAGAGATATAGATAGGACAACCGATATAGCGATACCGGCTGGTAAGCGGTTGATGGATGTGGCCCCAGAGTAGCCTGCACTCGCGTCTAAATTGCCACAAGTAACGACTTTTCCGGGGCGGAGACCGACTAGTTTTCGCACCGTATGCATGCATTCGTCGCAGGACCTGCTGCCAGCTGTGACGCAGCCACAACTCACCACAATCTCGTCGACCTGAGTTGTTCCTTGACTCGGTCAAGGGTGGGCATGTAAGTAGTAAGCGTTCCTTTAAGGTAGTAGCAGTAGGATGTGGATAAGAAGTTCTTAGTAGGAATAGCCGCAGCGAGTACTAGAAAATGATCTCTGAAGCTGAACACCTGAAAGTGCGAATTTCCACCTTTGACTTACGCTGTGCCGCTTGCTCTTCTTATTATGGCTGTACAGAAACAGTTGCTGGGAGTGATGTGCACGTGGTGAATTGTTCAGCGGAGGTAAATATAATACAATGCCTACCTATCTGCCGATGTAACTCCAAGTGTACCTATGATTCTTAGGTTCCATCAACGGAAAGATAGGGGTTTTGAGTACGGACTTAACGCGGCACAACACTTCTGCTGACACCGGTGTCCGACGTTCTTAAATAGATCCATATTCCTGTTGTTCCTGTTTTTACCTGCAGGTGGGAACCGTAAAGGGCTTTCTTCACCACGAAACGATTAGGACTTTTTTATTCGAATTTGATAAAGATTCTGTTTCGTGCTCCTTGCACTTACGATGATGGGTGATGCCAGCACAGAAGCAAAGCGTTGGCTACAAAGGGCTTCAAACGTTACTTCGGAGTGCAGAATTCCAACTCTACTGTTATTGGAGAAGTAGGCTATCTAATTTTCAGCTGCTCTTGTAAGTTTCGAACTAAATTTTGGGAGCAGCCTCAGGCAACTGAGATTTCTGCTCTAAAAATGGTTAGTTAAAGCGAATTAGGAAAATCGTTCAACTACCTATTACTGCAGAACTCCGCTTAAATCGGATTTCCACCATAAATGAAGCAATCTGGACAGGTGTATAGCAGATAGTTCCTCAAGAGAAGTGTAACATATCATGTGGGTCATAGACACTTCTCTAGTTGGAGTTGGAGCGAAAAGAGAAGCTCATGTCAAATCAGCGGTGGTAACAAACGAATGGTGAAACTAGCAGCCATCTTGACCGTGTCTTTAGGGGAAATAGAGGTTTTCTACAAGGTGACAAGATTTTTTGTCATAATTATAAAACAACCAACAACTCGAAAAAAAACGACGACTAATTTACAACAACACAAACATTAAGGTACACCATTTTGAAGTGGTTTCGAAGTGCGTCCCTTGGAGCGGATCCAAAGGGCCAAACGTTTCGCGAAGTTTGGGGCGATGGGCCGCAGGTCGTGGCTGGGAACGATTCTGATCACAGATGCGAAGCTGTTCACCGTAAAGCAGGCGCACAATCGCCAAAATGATGAGATCTGGTCTACAGAGGCTGCAAGCAGCTCTGCTATAGTCGAACATCGCCAGAACCCACAATCGGCCATGGTTTGGGGCGGAATCATCCCTCTGGCAGAACCCCTCTGGGTTTCGTGGATAAAGGTATGAAAATCGAAAAAGATGTGCACCAGCGAGACATTCTCGAGTCCATAGGTCTACCTTGGGTCCAGAAGCACTTCGGTGATGCACATTGGACGTTCCAACAGGAATCTGCTCCCGCACATAGTGCGAAGAGTACGTAGGCGTGGTGCAAGGCCAACTTCCCCGATTCCATCATGCCTTCGGAATGGCCGCCGTATTCTCCGGATTTGAATCCGATGGACTATAATGTGTGGGTATTTTCAAGACTACGATCGGCGTCAAGCGCCACCGCACTCTCCGGTCCCTGAAGGAAACCTAACGCCAGGAGTGGGAACGATTGTTTCGGCCCACCGCCCCAAACTTCGCGAAAGGTTTGACCCTTTGCCTCCGCTCCAAGGGAAGCCACTTCGAAACCACTTTGAGGTGGTGTACCTTAACGTTTGTGTTGTTGTAAATTAATCGTCGTTTTTTCGAATTGTTGGTTGCTTTATAATTATGAGCGGGCGCGTGTAGCGCAGTCGGAGGAGGCGCCGGCGTCGCGTGCACTCGATACCAGGTTCTTGGTTCGGATTTTCCTCCCAGACCAACCAAGCCTTCCATCCCTCCGGGGTCCGTGAATTGGTACCAGACTTGTCTGGGAAGGATAGAGTGCTGACTTGTTCATCGGCTGGCCACCGCAACTCATTGTATGGCCAAATACGCATTCAAGTCGCCTCCACGACATCCCGTAGAAGTAGAATGCGTGGCGCATCCCAAAAGGGATTCAGTAACGCCGTCTTTTATCCTTTTATATGAGGGATTTTTATTTATTTATAATTATGATAAAAAATCTTGTCCACGTTTTTTGGTCGCCCTGTATTATTTCCACCTCGACGCTCGTACTGTACTGTAATTACCTCCATTCCTAGCGTTCCTCTCCTTCTCAATGCAGCTTCCACAGATCCCTGGTGAATACGAAAGCCTACCCCTAAGAAATGCTCGCCGATGATACCAGATAGTGCCTATTTTCGAAATGAAGGTTGGTAAGCGTTTGATTACTCTTTGGTAATTGATTGGAGCACTTGTTGGGTCCCGCGACGACAGCCTGCATACGGTGCGATAACTCTTCCAGCCACGCCCCGGAAAACTTGTCGCTACCTGTGGCAATTTAGACGCGAGTCCTAGCCCACACAGGGGTGAAGCACGCCTGTGCTTCAAAAAATTTTTAGTTTCTCGCAACGCAAGAGGTCATGTACGGCGGCCTTACGTGCTGAACTCGTCCCTTCCCCCAAGCCATTCAGCGCCGGTGTTCGTTTTTGAGCGTAAATGGTAGTCACTAGGAACTGGTTCATTTCTCATTAACATCGTCTTCGTGAGATTCAGCTGTGTTCTAACGCTTCTACATAGAGGGTTAAATTTGCAACGGCGCCACTGAAGAGCTTCGGGACTGTACACCCAAATAGATGTTGCAAATACCATCATAACATCTGATGGAAATGTATGTGGCAGCGCTCTTGTGGACTTACGTATCTTGCAGACTTACGCAGTACAGATGCACTGCCCTCGCTTCGAATAGGAAATCATCAAAGATCTATCACAGGAAATTGTTGCTAAGTTTACTACATGCTCTCTCCCTTTATAACTTGTGAATAAAGTGAATAAAAACTCGAAAGGAGGTAAAACCTTATCAACAGCAATGTTGGGGTGGCAGTTTGGAGGAAGATAACTTGGAAGAGAAAGTGCAGGAGAGCAAAAAAAAAGAAATGTCTCCAGCTCTATAGGAAAGCGGTGGGATCCGAAAGTAGCTGCCAAAACTATCAGCTTACCATAGTAAATGAAAATTAAAACAACTTTGTCAATTCCAGCGGTTGCGTCGCGGCTTGCTATTGGAGCATGATGGTAGCTATGTGGCGCACCGCCACAATCACAGTGAATTAATGCGTCTAGTCCCCCAGGCTGGGTGCAATCCTAGTAAAGAGGGTCTACCTTATACACATATTTAAATAATAGTGGATATGGAAACACATGCAACACAATGTACAACGTGAGGAAGCCACTAGACTCAAGGAAGCCCATGGGGTTGGGGCGGACACGCCAAGAGGACGAGGAATAGGACGCACATCCCGTTATAAGGTGGACTCGCCTCTTCGGGATTGCATCCCAGGCTGTATTATGGCATTTCCTAATCCTATAGTATTTTTCGCATCTATCCAATTGTCAAAAAGGCTGAGTGGAGTACCCCACTTCGCTCAGTTTTTTTAAACGATGACAGCACATCTGAAAGTGGACTATTTATACATTACACTTTAGCCTACACTCTGAGCTAGCAGCTTAAAAGAGGACCTTTCTACGCAATTTCCTATGACGTAGCCTTCCACAGACTGTCTCACTTTTCCACCTGGGCTATTTGCAAGCTCCGACCAATCGATTCATCCCGTGTCACCCAATAATCCGGGTAGGGAAGATGACTGCTAAGCAATGTGTGGTCCTTTCATTTTTATCTTTGGAGGCGTAGGCCATGCCCACGCGAGTCAAAACTGGACACGAAACAAAACGCTAAAAAACTCAAAGAACATGGAATAAGAAACACTAGTGAACATCAAAGAGACTATAACATCGTATAGAAAGTACTAGGAAAACACCAACAGAAATACGCATAGTAATGCAGGAAAACGTGGAAATCGAACTGTAAGTGAAATAAAATAAAATAAAATAAATATTTTGGATTAGGGCCACACAAATAAAAGGTATTATATGTAACAAATCCACTTGAGACTTTCCGAGCGACTCCTACAGAACAACATGAGACCTAAACAAGAAAAGTCATAAAGAAAAAAACGAAAAAATTACATTTGTTGCGGTTGTGAGCAGACAAAGTCCTCACCATGTTAGATCCTGGTTATAACATGTCAGGCGGCGGTCAGCACGCGGGATGCCTCCATTCCGTGGCTCTTTGTCCGCCGAGACGGTTGTAAACCGCGGCAATTTTCTTTTTTTTTGTTTGATCGCTCGTTTTCGGTTTCTTTTAGGTTTCAGCTCGTTCTTTAGGAGCCGCTCGGTAAGTTTCAATTCATTTTGTTGCCTACTTTTTATTTATGTGGCCCAGGACTAGGATAGATCCTATATTTTTATTATTTAATATATATATATATATATATATCACCTGTATCACCTGTCGTCCCGTTGATCATCGACTTGCTCGAGCGGGCGCCAGCAGCGTCTCCATTCGTCCCTGTCGCGTGCCAGAGTGGTCCAATGGATCCTCCTCGCTCGAGGGACACGAAGAGCGTCATATCGATCGTTCAGGACTTTCACGAAGAAGTCCGACCAACGTGTTGGTGGGCGTCCTGGTGTTCTTTTGACATTCCGCGGAATCCAATCTATGACGACTCTCGTCCAGCGGGTGTCTGCGAATCGCATTACGTGGCCGGCCCACCTAATTTTCGACGACTTGGCCCATGCGACAGCGTCTCTGATCTTCGAACGTCGGCGAAGCTCGAAACTCCGGAGGCCTTCTCTCACTTGCGTGAGTCGTGTCACTCCGAGCATCGTCCTCTCGATTCCACGCTGCGCGACGCTGATCGCGTGTTCATCCTGCTTTCGTATAGCCCAAGTCTCTGAGGCGTATGTTAGGGGAGGAAGAACAGTGGAGTCGAATAGGTGGGCACGGAGTCGGACATTCTTCGTTTTCTTCGCGACTTCTTCGACGCTCTTGAAAGCTTCCCAAGCCGCTCGTTTCCTCATGCTCAGCTCTGGTGCTAGGTCGTTGGCCATGTTGACTTCGCGACCCAGATACACATAGCTGGAGCATTCGGAGATGTTCGTTCCGTTGAGCGAGAATGGGGCATCAGAAACCCCATCCGTTCTTCATGAACATCGTCTTCGTAAGATTCAGCTGCAGTCCAACGCTTCCACATACACGATCGAAGTCGGCCAGCATTCGTTCCGCTTGACTGATGCCCGGTGTTATGAGCACGATGTCGTCAGCGAAGCGAAGATGGTGCAGTTGCCGGCCGTCGACCTTCACTCCCATGTCTTCCCATTCTAGTTCGCGCATGACGTTTTCGAGGGTGGCGCTGAAGAGCTTCGGGGATATGGTATCCCCTTGTCGAACCCCTCTCTTCACGTCAATGACGACGTCGTTGTAGAATGGTGAGATCTTAGTCGTGAATCCACTGTACAGCTCTCGAAGGACCCTGATGTACTGAGTAGGAACGTCCTGGGTGAGCAGGGCTTCCATGACCGCTTCAGTCTCCACGGAGTCGAATGCCTTCTTCAGGTCGATGAACGTAAGGCACAGCGGCAGCTTGTACTCTCGCGACACTTCGATGAGCTTCGTAATGGTGTGTATGTGGTCGATCGTGCTGAATCCTCTCCGAAATCCTGCTTGTTCGCATGGCTGTCCTTCGTCCAGCGTTCTACTAATCCTATTCAGGATGACTCGAGTGAACAGCTTGTAGACTACGGACAACAGGCAGATCGGGCGATAGTTGCCAATGTCGTCCGGGTGCTGTACGTTTCTTCACCGACGAGATGGCGTGTCGGATCTCGGAAGGGAGAACAGAGGGGACGACGTATCCATCCTGCGGAAGATGGCATGGGGGCAGGTGGACGTGGCTATCGAAGAGATCGTAGTAGAAGTCATGGATGACTTTCTCCATGGTCCTTCTGGAAGAGGTGATGGTTCCGTCAGGACGTCGGAGAGCGGTCATCTTGGTCTTGAAGTTGGCGAAGTTCCGGCGGGCATTGCGGATGCTCAGCCCTGCCTCTGCTGCTTCAGCCAACACTTCCGCCCTTCTCTCCTTCAGATCTTCCTTTATCGCCGCTCTGCATAGCTTTGCAAGCTCGGACGTCAGTTGGTAGTTGCCTGACGCTCGTGCTGCTCCACGCTGGCGTATCAGCTCAAGAGTTTCCGGAGACAGGCGTCTCTTGGTGGTCTTTAAGCTCTCGGCTCCCTTAGCACTATCGTGGAGATGGTGCACGAAGCGATCGTATTCCTCGTCGACGTTGTCCATGACGGCATCTTCCCAAAGGCGACAAGAGAGGTGTAGAGATCCCAGTTGATGGTCGTTCTGGGATTCCTCTTATTGAACTTCGCGGCCTTCTTTCCTTGACGCGAAAAGCGGAACCTCGCGAGAAGGAGGCGGTGGTCCGATCACGTGTAGAACTTGGGGACAACGGAGACATCGGTCAGGCAATACTTGCGGTTGAAGATGATGTGGTCGATCTCGTTGTGGAACTGGCCACCGGGGGATTCCCAGGTCCATCGTAGGGAGGGAGGCTTCTGGAACTGCGAGTTTCCATGGATGGTCTTGGTCGACATGATAAACTCAGACAGCCTTTCACCTTACTCGCTCCACTCCAAACCGTGGGTTCCGATGTGAAGTTCTTCCGGCGACCTTCGTGGCCCGATCTTGGCGTTGAAGTCGCCGACGATCACCTTGTAGAAGGTGTGAGCTTCCTTATAGAACTTCTCCAGCTCCACGTAGAAGGCCTCGACGTCTTCGTCGTCGTAGTCGGATGTTGGGGCATACGCGACGAACACAGTCAAGGCTGGCACGGAGCCACATCGCTTCAGTCGCAGACGTCCGATTCGGCTTGTCAGAGACTCGTACGAATCGATGTTCATGGCCAAGTGCGTGTTGACGAGGACACCAACGCCGCCTACTCCCCTGCTGTCGCATGTTCCGAGGAACAGTTCTTCTCCGGAGTCGTAGGCGGCGTGTAGTGGTGGTGTCTTCTCGTCTCGGTCAGTCCGATGACGTCGTACTTGATCTTCCTGGCTTGCATCATCAGGTCCTCGACGGATGCTTCCGACGCAAGCGTGCGGGCGTTGTAAGTACAGATCGTTATCCTAGTCCTTCTCAGTTTGCGCAGCCTGGTTAGGCCCTGAGATTTTAGCAGCCTCTCCGTACTCGTCCTTCCCATCGCTGCAGAAATGGGGGCTCTTTCGGGGTCAGGGGAATGAGGCCCTTTAGTGCTGCTGTGTTTGACTGGAATACAACACGGGTAGCTAGTCAGGCTCTGTCGTGCGGGCGGGGTACTCCGGGCAGCCAGCCAGACTGCCCGAAGGGACGGGGCGAGACTTAAGGCGGCCTCGAATCGCCTTACATGTACTCCCAGTCTACCGAGTGCAAGCTTTTGGCCGAGCCGACACAGTTACAATCCGCACAGTCACGGACACATCCACGCACACTGTGCACGAACATGCCGCTCCCACGCACAAGGAACGCATCGACGCGACACAGCAGGAGCAAGGAGTCCATCCCCTGCATCCCACCTGCGTCTCTGGGCAGTACACGGTCGCATTTGGTTCGCGTTTAATTCCCCTATCCACTACCCGGGGACGCGCCACGTGGCCCTGCGACAAGCGGCCCGAGATCCCTCTTAACAAGAGAGCCCGAAGGCTCTTTATCGAGGGAGATCCGTGGTATATATATATATATATATATATATATATATATATATATATATAAGGGGCCAAAAGTAATGAAACTCTCCATGCCGTGTCCATATATCTCATGACTGCAGTCTGGTTTCGTGCTTCTCGTAGTTGTATGTTTGTCTGCTATTTACCGAAGGTCAGCTGAGAAGTGACCACTTTCGCCTTTTCCAGAAGCATGCCAAAGCCCCAGTCTGTCTCATGCCGAAATCCCAGTCTGACGAGTCGACCTGTGGCGCGCAAATCTCGCCCAGTTCCCAACCCCGAGCAGCTTGGACTCAATAGTCACGCAGGATAAGAGGTACGTCTTCTACCTTAACCCTGCTAAGCAGCGAGCCTGGGTGAGGGCTGGTGACCCGTTACCGACCTTCGTTCGGCGAGATGTTCACGGCGAGAAGCACCTTCTGAGCTCTTGAGTCTGCGCCCATGGACTGGTATACTGGGTGAACGAAATAGAAGAGATGGACCGGCGACTCGCATTTATTCAGTCTCAGCGCTTCAACAAGGTCCTCCTCTTCGACAACGTCGCACCCCATCGGGCAAAAGTGGCGACGGATAAGCTTGCTCGGCTGGGCTACGTTCAGTGCCTCACCCACCGTATTTACCGGACATCTCTCCATGCGATTACCCACTACTTCTTGAGTCTATAGGACTTCGTGGTCGGAAGGGACGCAAGCACCCAAGCAGACCTCGACAACCGTAACGAGCAGTGGATCAGCACCAGGCCTAAGCAGTTCTGGAAAGATGGGATAGGAAGCTGGCTGATCGATGGCAGCAAGGTCGCTGATCTTAATGGCGAATACATTCCTCAGCACCATTGAGTTGTAATTGAGTTATAAAGAGATAAAGAAATTTGTAGAATCTGTCTACTTCTCTTCCACCCTAATATAATATAAAAGTATGTATTTAATATATAAAAGATAAAATAATAATCAAACTGTTCTTCTACTGCCCTGTCTCATCTTTGGCCCCTTCCCACCGCTACAAGAGCTTAATCCACCTGGCCAGATTGCTCTCGTCCGGCTCCACCCTTTTATGAATGATGTTGTTGCCTTTAGTTAATAAAATTGTTCCGTTTATCTTTGCTCTGTCGTGAAGGTGCCAAGAGGCCGGTCTTACCCTTCTCCTAGGATCATGAATAAGCCAACAGGTGTATTGCGTCCAGGGTCAAGTGTGTGGTGCGGTTTTTGAAGAAAGTTTAGACCACCTCTCCGATGCGGGTTTGGTACTCCATATCTTGTCTCCGTCACTGCTTTATTTCTTATTTGTCATGGTTTTTTAAATTTTATGTGATTTTCGGACCCATTAATAGATTGTTCTCTCCAGGTGTGGCTTCAACAGTGTATAGATTCGCGCGCAGCGTCGTTCACTGAGGAAGACATGCTAGTATTGTTTGATTAAATGACTTGATTGATGCAAGTGCAGAATTCAATAAAGCTTTTATTTCTGATTATTGTGCGGTAAAAAATAAAGATTTTCTGTCGGCAGATTTCGAATGGATGACAGGTGTTCAATTTTTTTCAGATTTTCATAGGATGTTATGGAAACGACGGCATTCTACCTGGAGGAGCGACATCTACGTCCAAAATTGTATTGTATAAAATTGCAAGTATTACTTACTAATGGTTACTTAAGTGCTTTCCTTACGAGAATTTTTGAAGGGCCCTTCGAATCACTGACGGAGTCGCGGTCCAAAGATGGACTTCTCGCGGAAAAATTTTTCTACCTTCTGAAAGAAATTACATCAGAGACTGAAATAGTACCATATGAAATTCTAAGCAGTGATTACTGCACACTAAAAAATCAACCTTCTTCGCAACGATCTTCGATATGATTAGGGCGAACCGTATTCGAAATTCTCGGTTTTCATGAAAAATTAATTGTTTTCTTCCTAAAATAGACTACTACCTATGCTGTTTGAAACGTTGCCACAGAAAGTTTCCAGCCTTGGTCAAAGCGCAGTAAAAAAAATCATGGTTTTCTGAATCGAACAAATTGGATGGGCGTTGGTTAATACTGCACCGACGTCACTGGAGCGACAAAATTTGAGGTTCACAAAAATTATCATAACTCGGTAAGATTTTCAAAATTTGAAAAGGCCAAGAATCTAGTGAAAAATAAATAAAAAGGTTTCCCATCGTGTGAAAAACATCCATCAAAAAAAGAGGTCTTATTGCGGGGCGGGTAGGGTTCGACTTTTAACTGAAAAAATTGAAAAGGTCTTGAATAAATAATTATAGCTCGGTAAGTTTTTCATATTTTGAAAATACAAGAACTCTTTGAAAACTAGAGGAAACTTGCTTTTTCACCATATTTTTTTTATTTAGACTTTTGGCAAGTATTTCTGCAAAAATCGGCTAAAATGCACCCCCCCCCCCGCCGCGCGTGAAGATCCCTTTTTCCAAAACTGATTCATATATGGCAAGAAAGCGCGTTTCCTTCCGTTTTCAAAAAGCACTTGAAATTTCAAAATTCGAAAAACTTACCGAGTTATAACTATTTATTCAAGACCTTTTAATTTTTTTTTCGGTCGAAATCGAACCCTACCCGCCCCAAATGAAGACCTGTTTTTTGAAAGCTCTTTTTTACATTTAAATTTCAAGAGCTTTATGAAAACTAGAGGAAACGCGCTTTCTTACCATATATTATTCAGATTTGAAAAAGGGATCTTCACGCGCGGCGGGGGAGGTGCGATTTTTGGCAACTATTTCTGCAAAAATCGTCCAAAAAATTGCACTCCCCGCCGCGAATGAAGATACATTTTTCCAAAACTGGTTCGTATATGGTAAGAAAGCGAGTTTTCTCTAGTTTTCAATAGGCCTTTAGCTTTTTTGAATTTCGAAAAGCTAACCGAGTTATGGTAATTTTTGTGAAGATGTTCCAATGACGTCGGTGCAAGATCGACGGTAGAAACCGGGAATGATTTCATAAAAACTATCATAACTCGGTAAGATTTTCAAATTTTGAAAAAGGCAAAAGCTTTTTGAAAATTAGAGGAAAAGCGCTTTCTTAACATTTGTGAATCATTTATGGGAAAGGGGATCTTCACGCCCGACGGGGAGGGTGCGATTTTTGGTAGTTTTTTTCAGATATAGTTGCCAAAAATCGCACCCCTCCTGCCGCGCATGAAGATCCCTTTTTCGAATTTGATTCATATATGGTAAGAAAGCGAGTTTCCTCTAGTTTTCAATAAGCTCTTGTATTTTGAAAATATGAAAAACTTACCGTGTTATAATTATTTGTTCAAAACCTTTTCAATTTTTTCAGTCAAAAGTGGAACCCTACCCGCCCCGCATGGAGACTTTTTTGATGGATGTTTTTCACACGATGGGAAAACTTTTTTCATCTATTTTTCAAAAGGTTCTTGGCCTTTTCAAATTCTGAAAATCTCACCGAGTTATGATAATTTTTATGAACGTTAAATTTTGTTGCTCCAGTGACGGCGGTGCAGTACCGACTAGAGGTCGATCCAATTTATTCAATTCAGAAAGCCATGTTATTTTTCACTGTGCTTTGATCAAGGTTGGAAACTTTCTGTGGCCGAATTTTTACTGCATAGGTAGTCTATTTTAGAAAGAAAATAATTTTATTTTCATGAAAAATGAGATATTTGAAAGCAATCTCTTTGCAGGGAGCAGCGGAGAAGCGTTTTTGCTGTATTCAAGATTAGATATTCAAAAAAGAACAAACTGTAAACCACAAAAGTGATGAGAACTAGTGAAATTGAACGCTGATTGGGCAATTGAGTTGCTTCAACCTCCGTTTCTGGGACCATATGCGAATAAAGTGGCATAAATCTTTACTATGTTTCACACAGGGCTCCGTGATCAGATGTTGCCACAGGGAACTTGTTTTAAAAAAGCTAACGGCACAAGTTTGGAGAGCATCGCGCCTGCGGCGTTGAATGCTGCGGAGACGGCGAGCAGTCGTATATGAAATCCGTGAAGTCTGTGAAGTCCACCCTCGTTTGCACCGGACATCTTGTGACTTCAGACGGAGTGAGACTCTCCGCGTTCTTAATCACGGGAGAAAGTGATAGGAATCAAGGAAATCACGAGTGTGTGAAGGGTGTTTTCCACTTCATTGTTTAGTATGGCAAAATCGAAAGAAGGGTCAACATCGAAGGAGGGACGCCTGTATGTGATGTTTCTACTAGTTGCTATGAGAACAATCGTACAAAGTTCATCCTTTCAGTTTGGACCCACAAAAAAGGAAAAGTAGCAAGCGATCAGGGCGACATAAGATAAAAAGAAGGCGAGGAGAGCTTTACATTTCAGGCAGAGCTTTGGAAGAGAGTACATTCGAAAAGAGCGATTTTCCTGATTACTCGAATTCGAATACATTCGAACGTGCGATTTTTTGCGCGTTCGAATTCGAAAATTGATTCGAGCATTGGAATTCGAATATTCGAATTCGAATCCTATAAATTCCATCCCGACCAGGGGTGTGCGTAATAACAATTTAAGATTTACGGGATTTTAGGTTGTAAATCGTAAATTTTCGTAAATGTGATCTTTGATCAACAACAAACTGGCGTCCAAATTTATGTGGACCACGTTATGAAGGAGACTATTAGAGTTTCTCACTTCAATAGTCTCACAAACTTTTCCAGTTCTGTGACGTTGTAAGGGCTGCCGTTTGGAACCAGACAGGTTCAAGAGAAGAAACAAGCGCAATGCAATATTAAAAAATAAAGCCTTGCCTGGGAGGTTGCCTTTCTGATCCAGAGCTAGCAAAGCACAGGCATTCTAACCGCCGAAGGTTGTTCCATGACAGAAACAGGAAGACATTGGAGGCGGTTTCTCAGAGCAAGAAAGAGGAGTACTCCAGATCCACGTCCTATTGTCTAGTCAACTTGTTTATAACAGACACATGCTAACGCTACCAAATAGAAGTGCGGCACCACGATCGAACACCATTCGTGATTGGAAGCGGAATCTAGGGAGTTGTTACACTCATGTGAAAAGGGTAAACCACTGATGTTTCTATCAGTTTGGATTGTACTTCATAGGGCGGAACAAATTTATATACAAGGTGCGGTGAAACCGAGTGCGTTGCACTTGAAGAATGGGTCGAACTGGTTTTGACAGTTTTGATCTCGTTCTTCGGTGGAGTGATCAAGTTTATCGTATCCTTCCTGTCGAATCCGTATAGTATGCTGCAGATTCAATTCTTGGAGAGCAAACGTTGCAGAAGAGGCAAAGGGTGGCCCGAGTGAATGCAAAGAATTACTAAGTAGAGCAATATTGTGAAGTTTTCGAAATCTTTAAAGTGCAGGCTTGAGCAGGAAACCGGGCTCAAGGTAGGTTTAGATTAACGCGAAGGGTGATGTTGTAGATCGACGGTTCAGAACTTTAGAGCATTTTTAAAGTTACGAAACACCTTCGCTCCAATTTCTCTACGATTAACTGAGCTCCTGAGTCCAAATATCGCGCTGTGGCTATTGCTTGGTACCCTCTCATTAAGCAATGTATGTCTAACTGCCTTGCTGCAGCGATCTATAAACCGTCTTCATTTGCTGCGTTAAAAGTTTATTAAAAACGTTAAATGGACTTCTAGAAACTCAAACGGAACTTGACTTAACTTAAACCAAGTTATTCCCAATTCACAACTTAAATGAAATAATTTTAAACCAATTTAGACACCTTCTGTAATAAATCAAAACTGTTTTGTCTATCGAGCAAAACTGAAGAAGCCTCAAGTATCGTAACGAATACAAAAGATGTCTAAGAAATATGATGGTACTACTTCGACGGCCTAAAGTTGCTTACCCTTCTGCTATCGGAATATTCTTGAACTCACTTCAACTTGCATAAAAGCGGAGACCTTTAGGTGATCTTCACGCGAAGGGTTGTGCTATTTGTAAACTTAGCACGCATGTATCAACCTTGTCGTATGACAGCATGTTTACTGGACTACTTCATGCAAAGTTGCTGTTTTAACCGTATTAGTCAGTGGTGATTTTTTTCAATCTTTAGTTCTGACAGCGACATTTTCGCTGTTGTTTCTGCTAAATCCTAGATTTACACGCGAGCAAAAAACGATAGTAAGTCAGGAATTTCATGAGTATTAAAACGATGTAGGCTTTTCTTGGAAACAATACATAGGCTAAAGTAAAGTTTTTGAATCTACAGCTTTTCGACTTCCTTGAAACATGTAAGATGAGATTTGAAAGGTGTCTTACTAGCAGGAGGACGTGAAAAAGGGAAACAGCAAAAAAAAAACTGATCAGCTTGAGCTAAAATAACACCACAGGCAGGGTCAAGCGTCAAGCGTGGGATTCGATTTTTGAAAAAAATTTACGACCCCCCCCCCCCTCCTAGGACGGACTAGGTACGACTCCCTCGCTTGTTATATCACCTTTTTATTTCTTATCTGTGTTAAAATTTTCAAGTCTTAGTGCCATTTTTGTACTCTTTAATAGGTTCTTTATTTCAGTTTCAGCATCAACACAACGGTGATCGTCCACAGAAAGAGACGCGTTATTCATTGACTGTTCGAACTGATTTTTTTTGAAGAAAACATTCATCAATGTTTTGAATAAGCTCTATTATAATAATATTTCGATTACTCTACAGTTAGAAATAAAGAATTTTGCCAGTACTTCTCGAAGTAATCGCAACGACTTCATCTTTTCAGATTTTCCAAGGTTTTCATCTTTATAAAGATTCGAGTGTTAATTGCTAACGCTGACTTAGGCGACCTCCCTACAAAAATTTTTGAGGCACTCTTCGAATCGTCGAAGGAAACGCAACTGTGGGATGGACTTCTCGCGCAAAAATTTTCTCCCTTCTGAAGAAAATGCATCAGAGAGCGAAAATGTACCTTAGGTTGTGATTATAGTACAGAAAAAAACAGGCTTCTTCGCAGCAATATTCGATGATTAGAACGAATTGTATTCAAAACTTTTCGTTTTTCCTGAAAAATAAACCTTTTCTACCTAAAACTGAACTATGCAGTTAAAAATTTCTCACTAAAAGTTTCAATTTGTGATGAACGCACAGTGAAAAAACCATAATTTTCTGAATCGAACGGTTTGGATCGACCTCTGGTCGATTTGGCTCCGACGTCATTGGGGCGACAAAATTTCACGTTCACAAAAATTATCATGAATCAGTGAGTTTTTCAAAATTTGAAAAAGCCAAGTACTTTTTGAAAACTAGAGGGAATATGTTTTTTGCAACAAAAGAAGCAGCGTTCAAGAATAAGGTCTTCATGCGGGGCGGGTAGGGTTCAATTTCTGACCATAAAAAGTTGAAAAGATTTTGCATAATTAATTATAACTCGGTAAGTTTTTTGAATTTTTAGAAAACCAAAAACTTTTTAAAAACTAAAGAAAATTTCTTCGTTTTTGTTATTAGTATGTATGAATCATTTTTGAAAAAAGGGGTCATCATACGGGGCGGAGAGGCTGGATTTCTGGTCGATTTTTGCAAAAATACGTTACGTGCCAAAAAATCGGCCCCCCACGAAGATCCCTTTTTTGAAAATTGGTTTTTGTATGATAAAAAAACACGTTTTGTAGATTTCAAAAAATTTTTGGTTTTTTAAAAATTCAAAAACTTACTGAGTTATGATTAATTATTCAAAATCTTTTCATTTTGTTGATCAGAAATTGATTGCTATCCGTCAGCATAAAGACTTTATTCTTGAACTCGCAAAAAACGTATTTCCTCTAGTTTTCAAAAAATACTCGGCTTTTTAAAACTTTAAAAAACTTGCCGATTTATGATAATTTTTGTGAATGTGCAATTTTGTCGCTCCAATGACGTCGGAACCAAATCGACCAGAGGTCGATCCAACCTGTTTGATTCAAAAAAAATCATGGTTTTTTCACTGTACGTTCATCACAAATTGAAACCTTTAGTGGGAAAATTTGAACTGCATGGGTCAGTTTCAGGTAGAAAAGATTTATGTTTTCAGGAAAAACGAAGAAATTAGAATACAATTCGCTTTAATAATCGAAGATTGCTGCGAAGAAGCATGTTTTTTATTGTACAATAATCACGACCTAAGGTACAGCTTTGATCTCTGATGCTTTTTTTCTTCAGAAGGTAGATTTTTTTCTGCGCGAGAAGCCCATTCATACTTCAATTGCAATCGACGAAAGAACGCAGTAGCCATACGTAAACTGCCATGACTCGGAGATTTTCTGGTGCCTCTGAAAAGCTCACAAAGCTTTAATGACATCCTGCAAAAATCTGAAAAAATTGAAAACCTCTCATTGACTAAGTATGCAGACAGAAAATCTTTATTTTTTACTGTACACAATCATCATTAAAAAAAGTTTAATATCCAGCCCATTTCTTAACTTCAGGAAACAAAAATGCTTGTAAGTCGTAGCCTCTATCGCAGCCACATCTAAAAAAAGGCTTATTAGGCGCAAACATTACCTAAAAACCTGAAATTGGAGAGAATCCTCTGTCAAAACCGAGAGAGTACGAGCTCTTACGATTTACGATTTACGTTTTTTCGTAATTACGTTTTACGATTTACGAAATATCAAACGTCATTTATGCACACCCCCGACCCAATGAATGTCTGAATCGTTAAGCAATCTCTACACGTGCAAACACCGAGGGAGTCGAAACGTTAAGGAGACTGACCCACCTCGTTCAGCACTGAAGCCTATAAAAAAGCAGCGCGCTTTTCCGTAAACAATCACTCCATCCAAATTTACCAAAAGAGCAAAAATTTTGCATGAGCAGACAATGCAAAGACTCCTCTCGAATGGAGTCCCGAGAGATGGCTGCTCTTCTTAATGATCACGGTGTCCGTAAGTGTTCACCAGTAGCCGTTTCATGACGTTCCCGGGATCTTCCCGGCTTCCCACAGGAAGCGATCAAAGCGAAAGAGCAAGGCAGGAGAGAGAGGTCTTACTTAGATCTAACCAGATTTTCCTGATGTCGCGTCATATCGACGTGGCCATTTTCGATATCCACCGACACCATGGTCAGTCGATATGGAGGAGGGTCGTTAAGCGGTTGGTGGCGGATCGTGGCTCTTCCACCGCCGCTACAGAAGAGCACTTGGAGACGGGAGCAGTTCCTGCACGAGCACCTTGGACGCACTACACCCTGGAGTCCCTTCCCTAGCCGAGTTGTGCGCTCGAAGAGCGCACAACCCATCTCCGATGTCCCCCTCAGCGACGAAAGCAGTCTCGGCACGGATTGATGTGCAAGTTTGCGTGGTACGCCAGCAGGAGCTGGCATATTGCCAGCGGAGCAAGTAGTTAGTTCTAATGGCTATCGGAGAGAGAGGCGAGAGATGATATCGCTATGATATCGCTTATCTCCCGTTCCCGCCGCTTCATGAATACGGCCTCTTGATGCAGAAAAGAGCGATTCGAATGAGGTTCCTACCTTGTGTCGAAAAATCTCTTCACCGTTTGCCTCTTGTAAACTCTAATCACTGAAGTTAATCTACCACTTAGGAATCTTATACTCACGTTATACCCTTAGGGTAGAGGACTAATTTGATTTGAAAGGTTCAGTTTCATGCTTTACAGTCATGCCTCTCCTTTCTAGTGATTGGAAAAGGGATTACACAGAGATCTGAAAAATACATGGAGTGAATGGGATATTTCGTGGCACTATTCACAATTAATGAACATATGCAAAATATCGATGCTTGATATAAGGTGCTTTGCAAAACAACGCAGATCCCAATTTAATCACTTGCTATATTCGCCGTGTCCAGAAGGGAATCCAACATTCGAATGGAATCCGTTAAATATTCTAATAACTGTCTGTTTTTGGCAAGTTTCGAATATTGGAATGGTTCGAGCGCTCGCAAATTTTGAGTGTTCGAAGAGAAGCGGTGCTTCTGAATACTCGAATTAGATTATATTCGACAATCGCGATATCTTGAATAATTGATATTGAATCGCGATATTTTGAATAATTGATTTCGTATGCATTCAAAATGCCACCCTGTTTGTGTTTGCCTTGCAATCTAATTTTGAATTCGATAGTTGCACGAACACTCAAGCATTTACACATTGTCCATACAATATTTCTGTGGTTCGTGGAATTGCATTCAAATAATTTTTCGGATGGTTTCGAATCTGAGAATTTCAGCAAGGAGACATCCAAAGGCTCCAAAGAGAGCTCGAAGGTAAGCTTTTCATTCCGTGTAGGCTTTCCCTCTTTTCAGAAGTCGATGGGTCGCTGGACCAGAATCGAGCTTTAAAATGTGTATACTCCTCCTAGAGCTCGTTGCTAATATTTTCCTCTTCAGAGTAACCAGAGAAAGTCAGAGGGGCAGAAAAAGACTCCTAAACGTCGAGGTGACAGTTAATGAATTGAATCCACTTGAAAAATAAGCGTTGCTTTGCAATACCAGATTGTCGACGGAGCAGACCAAATGACAAAAAAGCCAAGAAGAGATCACTGAAGGACAAAACGGTGAAGAAGACTGTCAAAGCCAGAGAGGTGAATTACATTTTTCGCAGCAAGAAACAACTTTTGTGTTGCTTTGAAGAAAAATCTAGGATATTTCCTATTCAGGTTGCTATTATATGATTAGCAATATTTGGGGTAAATAAACAAATATGAAACCAAAAAATGATAACGAAAACATCTAGCAATCAGACGAGAAGATATTTGACCGTAGCCAAGAGTGATATAGATCTTTATTACTGCTTGTATCTCGGCGTTGTTGCCTTCTTCAGAGCCTGCAAATTTGAGGTCGTTTTAGAAACTATCCAACCTCATACGTGGACAAAAGCCGTACACCGTCACCTCGGCTGGACGAATGATGGGTGAATGAACTTAGAGCCCTTGTGACTCCCGTGTGAGAGATCTAACAGGTCATGACCGAGATGACAAAACCTCTCGGTCATGACCTACGAGTTTGGGCAAACATCGCTGCAATGTACACTGTTTCGAGAGTGCGGTGTGCAGAAATCTCATCTTTAAACGCAGGGCTCGCCCAACGTGGGACCTGCGCAACCCGTCCAAGTGCTCCTAGATCCTTTTGCACAGGAGTCTACTTGTTTCTCCCATATACCTATTTCTCTTCTCCGCGCTCCGTGTCTGCTCAAAAGGACGGACAGCACATATTGGTGTTGTGCATTGCCGTATTTCTATAAGTAATTCGTGAAGTCGTTTGGTTTCGTCCTGGATTTGACGTTGTTTGAATTACTCCATATGCTGATAGTCTCTTCAAAAAGGAGCGGTACAGATGGAGCAATACAGATATCCCTCTGTCTTTCGTTGCCTTCGAATCGATGCCACGAAAATGGCAGGCTGTTATTGGCGCAAAAATGTTTGTAACGAAGCATAAATATTGTTGTTTTATTATTGTTACCATAATTTGCTTTTCGAAGAACTTTGTCTCCGCACAAAACCCATCTTCGTTGCTTCACTGGGACTCGTGCTCCTTAGCTCTATCCTTGGGTCTCGATTGTGCTCAATAATTTTACCATGTTGAAAAAGTTTATGTTAACCTTGATGGAGCTAGACTCGGCAACGTCCGTCGTTAGATACTCGGTCTTTTTGACGTTAAGCCTTTCAGTGCGAACATCTCCAAGTGGTCGCAGTAGCTTGTACCTGCCGCTCGAGTTCACCTTTATCTTCGCAAGCGAGCATCACGTCATAAGCGAGCAATTTCCATGGGACAGGCTTCTGATGATCTCTCGTAATGGCAGCCATGAGGACAACGAAGAGAAATGAGGAAAGCGCATATCCTTGGTGCACCCGAGCCGTTGCTGCAGCTTGCACCCGACTCTTTGGACAAGAATATAGCATTCGCACCCACTCTACAAGTTCTTCAGGAACGCCGTGCTGTCGTAGGGCGTTCAATGTAAATTCAAGCGTAACGCGATGGAAGGCCTTCTCCAAGTCGAGAAAGAAAAGATGCACCGGCTTCTGTTTCTGGCGATGCTTCTCCTCCAGGCGGCGGACGACGTGTATAGCCTCAGTTGTTCCACAAAGCCGCACTGATTGTCGGAGAGCTTGACGATATTTCACGCATTCGCCTATCAAGGTTTATGCTTTGCAAAAACAAGCGAACCGGACGGTAATTTGAGCAGTCTGCAGGGCTACCCTTCCTCTTCCAAATGGGGTCGTCGTATTTTCTGCTAACCATCAGGCACCTTTTCTCTGCTACAACCTAATTGAAAAACCTGGCCAACCACTCAGCAGAGTACCAGAACATAGACTTGCATAGATCAGCCGGCAAGCCATCTGGACCTGTCCCGATCTCATCTTCCTCAGATGCGCATCAGTTTCCTCCACAGTTGTGGACGGGGCCGCGGAGAGGAGGCCGGGTGAGGGAACTGTTCAGTCGAAATTCTCTCGAAACAATCGCACCAATTTGCTTCAACGCTTTCTTGCGGTCCATAACAAGATGGCCGTTCTCATCATTGACCCCATAGAACTTCTCCATATCCTCGGATTAGCGATGGCGGTTCTTTGCAAGTCGGGTGCAAATACAGCTCACCATCACGAGCTTTTCGTAGACATCACTATAATGAGTGGGCTTTGCAACGGCCACAGCCTTCTTGTCGGCTTTTTTCGCTTCTCGGTACTTTTGCCAGTTATCGGCGGTCTTTTCGCCGAGAAACAAGAGATAAAGCGACTTTTCTCTCGAACTTTTGCTTCTACGTCATCGGTCCTTAGCCATGCTTGCTTGCTGACCCTTCGCCGTCCAAGTTTCGTAATGGCAAGTTCTAACCTCGCAGCTTGAAGTATCGCGTCGGTAGCCTTCCTCCAAGTTTAATCGTCAATCGTGACTGTCGGTAACGGGTTGCGAGAAATCATAGCTGCTTCCTGTTCTTTCATTCGCAACTACTTGATTCTCGATGCACCCCATCGCTCGACCTGCTTCAGCCTTGGAGGGGCGATCTTCAAAGTGCAAATCAGCGGTCGGTGCTGTGGGGCCACCGTCTCATACGGCAGGATCTTCGCGTCTGTGACGAGACTTCGGTCGCGATCAGGGGTGTGTGTAATTACTATTTATGATTTTACGTATACGTGTTCCTTAAGGTTCACCAGCGATAATGATGTCGTCTTTCGGCGGTACCTCTGCTGCCTTCTCATCAAGCAGCCTTCAAAACTCATCCTTGTCTTGATCGGAGTAGTCAATCTGCGGGGCATACGCAGAGAAGAAGTGATAGGGTCGCTCCTTAGTTAGCGATGACAACGATCTTCATCAACCGATCGTTAGAGCGTTCCACACCTACAATTGAGCCACGAAATCGTTCGGAGACGATTATTCCGACACCACTGATGGTTCTGGAACTTCCACATACAGCGACCTTAGGCCTCGTGCATATTTCCCGTCGCCGCGATGGAGGGGCGATGCGAAAGAATTTGAACTTCTCAGTGCTCGACGCATCGCCCATCGTTCTGCAAGGGAGCACGACGACGATCTGTCCAGGACCAACGAAAATACCGCGCGCGGCGCGAAAAAGTATGCCATGCCCGCGATGGGAGCGGGAAGCCATCACGCATGCCGACCGCCACTGTTGCGGGGCCGCGGCGAAGTTTCCTTTAACTATTCGACCGCGTGCGGCAGAATGGCCACAAAGTGAGCGCCGCGATGTCATCTCGGCGATGGAAGTATGCCCTGGCCTAAAAGTGTCTTCCTTTGTCCCTCGACTTGCGGCAGAACCATCTCGTCTACTTACCGCACAGATATCAACTCTTCTACGCTTCAGTACCAATTCGAATGAGCGGCCCGTCAACATACCCACATTCAGCGTTGGTACGCGGGGCCTGCTTACGTTACGGGACTTTCGGACTATCTCAGTTACTCCCCGATGCCGTCCTCGCATCAGGGACCCTCGCATACTTCTCACACTCGCCGAGCTTTGCGAGTGCGCGTCGGCTCCCGCGGACGCTGTAGCACACTCTCAACAAACATGAACTGACATACACCCATACGATGTGACAATGGGTTGTTAGTAGGCCAGCCTGTCAGCAGGGCCTGTCGCCTGCATTCGAATGAATTTTCTTGGCTTAACTGGCAGAAGCGAGCAGTTTCCAGTGAACCGCGTGGAAGAACGGACATCGCCACCGTGAGCCATGCAGTCACTACTACATAAAAATGTGCAGTTCGCGCCACCTGTGAGAAAAAGCGATATTAATTGTCGAACACACCAATATATAGCATCACAGCAGTGCTTACTATCAAGCGCTTCGGTCCAAGCATTTAATTTGGTTCGTCTCTACAGGTCCTCTTGATACAAACCGTGCTGTAGGGGAAAGATGGTGCTTCTTAACCACTTTATCAGGAAGTTTGCAGATATTTGACGTAATGATAACTAGCCTATAGTTTTCGGGACCGTCAGACGGTTCCTTCATTAATATAATGGGGACAAGCGAGTGTTTCCACATCAACAGTACTTCTGAATACATTAACGGTTGGTTAGAAATGTACGTTAAAAGGACATTAATAACTTCCGGAATTGGAAACAGCAACGCAAAATCTGGAGTGACTGAAAAGGAATTCGGGGTTTTCAAGTTGTGAGTGTAGAAAGCGCTTGCGAGTATCATTCGTGCGTTTTTTGGCTCATCCCTTCTCGTCAGGTATCAATTCGAAAACGCGATGCTGTAATATTGCGATTGCCATTTTTATCTAATTTTTGAGTTTATTGATTCATTCTTTATTTCTTTATTACCAAGTGTACAGAGGATTGCAAGCTTGTTATTTCTCTACAGGCTATCTATCTATCTGCAGGTCGACTAGACATCTGAATTACATAGATATGTGCTTGATATCACGGAAAAGTAGATCATATGGCATCCCCTATCGACTAGCGTTGCGCGTCAGCTTCCTTTCTGATATAGGTGGAATGTGTGGTCGAATGTTAATGTATACAGGTCCTGATTACTCTCGCTTTGTGAAACACAAACTTACAAAAGACTGTTCACATAATCGCTTTCATCGTTTACATACAATTTAACTGCTAAGAAGACCTAGTAGTAGTCTTTTTATCAAATAAAAAAATATGGTGGTGGAACTTTATGGAAAACTGCTATCTACCTTTTGAATTCAGAATGCAGCTATTTTTAACATTTTCTAAACCGTTCCCTCACCTGTGCCTCCGGGGTTCGATATTCTTTGAAAGAATGATTCCTTTTATCGCTCAACGGATAAGATGTATATAGATTTCATTTCCCATCGAGTTAGGAATCACGAGCTCCCTCATTCTGACAAGAAAAGCTACTCTCTGCAATCGCCAATTCTCAATTATCTGTAACTGGAACACTTCAATTTACCTCACCATAAGGTATCTAGTTCAAAATGCCTGCGCAATGGATTTTTGAACTCCTTTCTTACTTTTGGTTCAATTCATTAACACCCATTGCCGCAATGTGTTTGATCTTTATGTTAAACAATGTCAAGAAAAACCTAACCAGTGCACAACTGTGCTCTGTGGACCTTCTATTGCATCCTTCAAAGAGTCTTTAGACCTCATGAAAACTAACAACGTATTGACAACTAGAATATGCGCGCATTGCATGTCAATATCGATAAAATTAACTCCTTAGGAGTTTGTGGTAATTGCTAAACTGACTAGTCTCATAGCTTGCTGGAAGCATATGACAGCAAGGGTAGGTGATGGGTACTCTGGTAGGCATTACTGTTCCAGTGGAGTGCCACAAGAGGGAGTGTTGTCACCACTGCTGTTCCTGACATACGTAATTGACTTAGCCGAATCGGTGAAGACTTCCAACCACATTAAAATACAGTTGTACACTGACGATATAAAGCTATGCGGGATCGATAACCATGAAGATTCACTTACTGTCACCACATCGTTACAGGCTTCACTAGATAGACTGATCGCCTATGTTACTCCATTGAATCTAGTAATTAATCCAAAAAATGTCATATGCTGCACCTTGGTAATACAGAAGCTCCTGTGTATACGGTGATTGTCATAAATCTGTACAGAGCCACTGTACAGAAGCCAAAGATCTTGGTATTCTCGTTGACTCTGATTGAACTTCTCTGAGCACATCAAAAACGCCGTTGATAGTGCATACTTCGCCCTCTTCTGCATTTTTCGTAACATTCATGTTAAAGATCTTAGATTATTGACGCGCCTGTATAAAGCTTACGCTTTGCCTTACTTAGAATATGGCTCGCCTGTTTGGAACCCGACTCTAAGGAAGCACAATCTGCTTCTCGAAAAAGTTCAAGAAACTTTTACTAGACTTGCATTTTCTAGAGCTTATAGGGATAGAAAGGTAGATTTTGGTGAGATGATACCGTGTTACAAAGAGCGCTTAAGAAGACTTAAGCTTAAGACATTACACTGCAGAAAGGTTGTGGCGGATCTAGTTTTCTGCTTTCGTCTACTCCGCAAAGAAATTTGTATTTCTGCAAGCAGATACTGGGTCTTTAGACCAACTAGCTCCAGAACAGGTGGGTTCCAGCTGCCGTGTAGAAAAATCTTCAGAAGGAATCAATCAAATGTATGACTTTCTTTCCCTCAGAGAAGCGTGATGGTTGAACCGGTTACCGATAGACGTTCTCAGTACGCATGACCGCTGACCTTCAGGAAAAGACTTGGGAAACATAACGTTCTCGGGATTTTTCTTCATATATTTACCTTTGCATGTTGTGGGCCTGGACAGTGTTTGTTCAGTCATCTGGTTGTTGTGCTTCGAAATACTACCTCAATTCTCAATGATTAGTGGATCAGTGCATTTTTGATACTTTTAGGGGTCCCTGAGCTAATTAATAGTTTTATAGCTTTTTAAACCGGGCAGTGGTGTTGAGGATAGAACAGCTTACTGATTTGTGAAAGCATAACTTTTGTTTTGTACCGGTATGTTAGTGTAATCGTCATTGTTCATTTTGGTTCTTATTGTTTGTAACTTTGCCTCTCTTTCACATAAGGTAGATTCTTGCTGCTCCTTGGGGCTCCTCAATGGAATGAGCGTTTCTATACCTATTTAAAATCACAGTATCAAGAATTCACAACACTTGGATAGCACTTCCAGACGATCACCTGTAGGATAAGTACCCGTTGAAAACTACAGTTTATAACGTTACATTTATAATTGCTTGCAACCTATCTGGTTTTTTAAGGCATGAATGTGTTTGGCAGTTCAATCTAGGGAATCCAGGGCCGTCTCTTGAATTTCCACGTTTTCCTTTGGTGTCGATTATACGTTGCGGGTACCACGCTTCGCTACTTTTTCAAGGGCCACAAGCAGCATGTCTCACTCATTCGTGTCCAATATATAGCTATAGAATTTGTTCTTCTGTTTGGAAGATACCCCCTTTGGGATTGCTTCAGGACGTGCTTCTTCGTCGGCATCTTCCGCGGAGTCGGGCTGTCAGAACACTCTTGAACTTGTACTGGATAAAGGCTAGATTGCTTTAACCTCCGTACCGTCTCTCTCTAGCATGGATGTTACCCAAGAGGTAGTTTTTGGAAATATTGCAATTCGATTCATCAACGTTGGGGACTGTCTTCCGGTGTCGCGTCTGATAGTGATATCCAATCCGGTGGTTACGTAGATGTCTTTCCCCTCTGGGATGTCTTGGCGTTCTATCCTCCCCTTTTTACCTACGTTTTATTCCTTGTTTTCCATTTTGTTTTTCTCCTATTCTTGACTAATTTTGTCTACAACTAGACAGTTGCATTACGCGCTCTGTTCTAACTTTCTGTCTGCCTGATGTTTTGGACTATGACACGTCTATGTAACGTATTCAATAAATAAATAAATAAGCTTCTCCGACAAGGTGAGAGATTGCGGTTGCGGGTGCCATAAAAAGACTTCTACTGGACGTCATTTATGGAGATGTCGACTGTCAGGAAGAAGAGTTAGATACAGTATAATGAAAATGGGCCTTTCTACACGTATGGTCTAGTTGGCTTCATAGATGCGTTTCGATGAGGAGCTGGATGTGATTGCAAATTATAGGCCAGACCTACCAACTATTCTGCTCTCCGGTGTTTCGGCTGTGTTTTTCATACGCGTGGGTGGCAGTTGGTTGCGTTGATATTCACTCAGGACCCTTCTCTACGCCTACATTTTACGCGCTCAACGAAGAATAAGTGGTAGTTCCTTGCCAGGGAGAAGATTGTTCCTCACTGGCTTTTGTAAAATGGGTGTGACAAGCGCTTGTGTTTTATCTGTTTCATAGTTTTGTACTATAGCTGGTGACTAAAAGGGAAATAATAAATATGAGAGTTTTAATTTAATAATTTAGTAGACTTTTGTTCCCAGAGAATCGATATGGTGTAGATATGATATGGTGCATACTGCACTGATTGTCGGAGAGCTTGACGATTTCATGAATTCATCTGTCGAGGATTCGCTTGAAGATCTTCATGCTGTGCGAAAGCAAGCGAATCGGACGGTAATTGAAGCAGTCTGCAGAACTGCCCTTCTTCTTCCAAATCGGAATCGTCGTACTGTTGTGCCAACACTCCTTTACTTTCTTTTCGTTTACTACCTGGTTGAAAAACTCATCAACCACTCAGCAGGATACCAGAGCTTCGACTTCCAAACATCAGCTGCCACGTCATCCGACCCTGTCGCCTTACCGGGCTTCATCTTCTTCAGAGCCGCTTCTGTTTCCTCTACGGTGATCTTGTGAACGGGACCGTGAACAGAACCCACAGAAGGGATGGCCGGGTAAGGAAATTCCATAAACGCGGCCGGAGGTAAATTCTACCCCCACTTATCTCGATGACCATTTACCTGCCACTTTCCCTGAACTTACCTCTCTTTTCTGATTCATGACGGTCAAGGCGAGGGTTTTGCTCCGCGGCCAATTTCATCAGCTAGCAGCGAAACCAAGCAGTCACATTTGCTGCTGGGAAGTCGCTGCCACCGACACTGTCAGCATCGTAGTTAGGGGAAATGAAATGTGAAATGTGAGGTAAGGGGAAAGGGGGTGGGAGAGGGGTGGAAAGTGGTAGCATATTATGCAATAGGGATGCTATTGTAAATATGGGCCTACGTGGCTAATAATGGGTGCCATCCACCACAGTAGCCTCTATAAACAACATATGCCAAGGGAGGCTAAGGTGGCGGACGGGCATAGTCCACCCACGCAAATCTTGAATTACGATTTGCGTGGTGGACCGGGATCATGGTGGCCCAAGCCGACCCACAATGTCACTAAAGGGAGCAAATCACATAACAATAAGTGCATTTTGGGCCGCCATCGCCCACAGAGCCCAATCCGGGCCCTGGTAACAGTAAAATTAGCACTGCTACAATCAGCTTTGTTATTCGTGGATACTCAAAAAATCAATCTTTTTAATCGACTCTTGAAAATGGCAACGGTAGGCGCTTCTATGACATGAGCTAGGAGTTCTGTTGCCAAACTGCTCCACGAGAAATAACAAAATTAGCACTACTACAAAGAAATTTATTTCCTGGATTTTTAAGCAGAAGTGAACAAGTATACCGGTCCAATTTCTACATGGCCTAAATGCCCAACATTTACTAGCTTTCAAGGTTAGCTCACTATAAGGAGCTTGAAACAGAAGACCAAATCATTAAAAATACGTCCCCAGAGATCTTACTTTAAAATATTTCAGCCTGTTTCATGATTCAAATGTTGTAGATCCTGTATGCATCTGTAAACTAGTATTCGAGTAAACGTCTGTTGTACTTTTTCGAATTTGTTGGAGCTTTTTTGTTGGAGAGTTCCAGATTTGTGACCCATATTCGAGTATAGGGGTGTGCTTTATACAGCTTGAGCAGCATAACAGAATCATTATCAATGATACTTCTCAACATTCCATAAAGTACGGAAAGTTTTGCGTACAATTATATCAACATGGGCATCAAAATTTAGGTGTTTATTCATGAGAATTCCAAGATCTTTTATCACGTCAACATGCCGTAAAGTAATATTATTGAACCTGAAGTCAGGTGCAATTCCAGCTCCAAAATGGATCACAGATGTTTTAGCAAGATTTACTGGTATGTCCCAATTACTAGTCCAAGTAATCATATTAAGAATTGATTGATTTAAAGCCTCCTGGATTAGGGACTGATTTGAAGCATTACAAGTAGCATACACTTTGATGTCGTTTGCAAACATTTGCACGATAATACCAGAGTGTGTCTTGAGTTTACCACATAACTGGTGTATCCGCGCTGACCCGAAAAGGAATTACCAACTTTAATATAACATACATACATGTATCTATTCTCTAAATACAGCTTTATCCACAAAAACAATCGTCTTCCAATACCTAATTTTGATAGCTTGCTGATAAGTTTTCTGTGACTGACCTTACCAAAGGCCTTGGAGAACAAGCCAGGCTATTAATTTATCTCTAATAAGCTTTTCCAGTACTTTGATTGGCGTTGGTGAAATGCTTTTAGGACGAAAATCAGAGAGGAGTGAAGGACTCTGCGATTTCGGAGTGGCCGTGACCAGCATATTTTTCCAGATGTCAGGAACTTCACCAAATAAGAGAGCTATTGAATATCATCGAAAGTAGCTTAGAAAATGCTAAAGCACATCTTTTAAAAATAATCTGAGTGATACCGTCATACGGGGACGATGTGGAACCTTTCAGCGATGCAAGAGCTCTTAATACGTCTTTTTGATAGATAAACATGTCACTGGGGGCATTGGAAGAGTCATTGAAACTGATCACATGTCTTAAGCCATCGTCTACAGCAAATAATGAAGCAACGTAATTGTCTAAAGCCTCTGTTTTTTAGTATCAGTTATGAATGTGTTCCCAAAAGCATTCCTTAAAACCGGAATCTTGCCTTTGCCTTTGAGCTTTACCAGAGAAAACATATGTCTACCAACAAGCCTTTTGGACAGAAGTTTCTCGTAATTGCATAGAAAGGGTTTTAGATAAAAATCTAATTCGCTACACGCTTTTATTAAGGACTACATATTGCACCTCGCATAGAGTGATATAAGCGCAATTTCTGAGCTATTAGGTTGGAAATATGTTTTGGATGCCGTGGAAGTCTATACTCGAATGGTTTGCTTATGGTCCGTGAATGCGGCGCTCTACAATACAGTACAAATGCAATTATGCAGCGCGAACGAAGATTCGAGCCTTCGGGATGAGGACTTCCGCAAAATCCCAAAACCCTAGGAGCAACTATTCACTCAACCCTTGCGTTGATTAGATCATCAAAATTTTATGAACGAGCTCTCGCTTCCTAGGCAACGGGAACGAGTGTGTTTGTAGAAGGTAGCGACAAAAATGTCGCTTAACAAAGGTTTCTCCGAAAGAGAAAGCCGAAAAAATACTGTAAATCTGCGGATTTTTATGACTCTACATGACATTCGGGGGATCGTACTCTAATAATTGTTCCTGTAATAGGGTCAGCTGTTCTAAGCGGACTCATTGTCCTCACACGGTGCTTTCTAATTATCTTCGTAAAATGCTGGTCGAAGAGATTTCCCCTTCTATGACTAATGTATCGCGCAGCATCCTTTGGTGTGCTGAAAAATGTCACCAAGCTATGTCATCTTAAGCCATGGTTGCCTAACGTACGTAACTGATTTTTAAAGTAGCTAGAGTTGCTTTTTTAGGACGACTGCACTCAAGCAAGCGATCGAAATCCTGAGAACGTAAAGAACTCTGCAGAAAAAGAGGTTTTGCTTGTTATATGCAAATATTGAACAACCTTAACTTATTTACAACTTTTTATATGCGTTTTCTAAACGAGAATGCATAGTTCTTCGTTTTCTTGTTTCTGAATACAGGATAACGAAGTGCATTGACTATATAAAAGAGATTTTTAAGGGAAATGAAGAGAAACCGGCGGAACAGGAGATAAAGAAAATCGGTCTGGTAAGAAAAATTTTCTTCACCACATTTTTAAATTGCGTGATTTAAAGTGTAGCATCACCTTCGGACTTCGTATTCTTGAACTTCTCTCAACATGTGGAAACTTAGACAGGATACTATACTCGCTATATTGAAATTCTGGTATGATCAGCGCTCATATATACATTGCTTTAGCAATTTCCAAGAACATTGACAAGTGTTTCAGCCGCGTCGTTAACCCATGCGCACTAGAGGGAATGTTCTTTGCTACAAGGAGACAAAACAATATCAACATGTAGCGAAAACTCTTGACTTTCCTCATCGCTTATTAGGCAACTTTTTAATTTGGAAGGAAGCTGCTACTTAAGAAGATCCTCCACACTTTCTGAAGGGGTTGACGTTGGGAGAATTGGCTGCTACCAAAAAGAACGGACGAGACGAATCTATCTTTAGTTCATTGGAACGTCGAGACGCTGACTGTCTCTTGTGCGCTAAGTTGGGAAGGTCGCGCTGCCGATGGCTGTTGCCTTATCGAAGCAACAGAAATGGAACTTCTCCACATATTAATAATTAATTAGAACCGCTAGACTGCCGATGAGTCCCAGTTTTGAGCACCTAATGCTCTCCACCTCAACCATGAACTGTCTCTTAAATTTCGGAACCTCACCAAACCGTAAGATGCCCATGAAGCCCTTACCGCTACGGCAGTACTGGACGCGCCGCTCCGTCCAACAAGCAAGGCGGCACAAAAGTGCGTGGAAAAGCGCTGTTTTCCGCTCGCTACGCGTCGCGCCGGACGCGAATCGGATAAGGGCACGGCATACTCAAATTCTGGACGTTGCGCTTACTTACTTGTTATTCGCCAACCTATTTGTTGCATAGAAGAGAATGGCCTGCTTTTTGGATCTAACTGCTGCCATGACGTGTTCTGTGAACAATGCATATAGGCCCGGCTGAATCAATCGAGTGGGCCGCTCGCAGAGTGACGTTAGGCTGATGGAATGTGCTTATTCATGCGTTTGGAAAGGCACGACCTACTTTTTGGAACTGTTAAGAAGACTTAGCTTACTTCATGGATGTAACTGCCGTCGTGGCGCGCTCTGTGAACTATGCATGTAGGCCCAACTGAATTAATCGAATAGGCGCGACCGCCCGCAGAGTGACGTCAGGCTGATGGAAGGTGCTTATCCATACGTTTGGAAGAAAATGGCCTATTTTTTGACACTAACTGCTGCCATGGCGCGTTCTGTGAGCAATGCATATAGACTCAGCAGAATGCATTCCTGGCGAACACCATTCTAGCCTTCTTGTGAGATTATTAAAGCGATTACATCAGATGTATAAAAAATTATGGTCGAACTGTTTCGAGGACAGTTGTAAGGGGTGAACAATTGTGGTGGTGGGAGAGGCCGCTTCGGTAATATTAGGTCATTGCATATGAAATGGCCAATTTTGACTGAAAACTTTGACAGATCGTAACGTTGCATGGAAGCATGTTATTAATCGAATTAGTACCGTTACAATTAGTGAACTTTTTTCAACGCAACATTAGCTTAGACATTCCATCTTTCTAAAAGTCGGAACTGGAATTAATAAAACATAAAATGTCATTTTCGACACTATCTTGGTTGCTGAATTTTTCGTCCTTCGCATGACGTCCTTCGCAGTATCTAAAGGCTTGAAAAAACGATAATCGTTAGGCGAGGGATCTGGTGAATATGCTGCATGTGGCAGAGTGTCGCAAGTCAATTCATCAGTTTCTGGCAACAATTTTCGAAACGTGCGGACGCGCGTTTCATGCTGTAGGGTTGGGCCTCCTCGACTGACCAAAGCCGGCTGCTTTTCAATCAACTTCTGGTGCATCACTGCAACATCGCCACAGTAATCTCTGCTGTGATGGTATCTCCACTCTTCAAGGACTTTTGATGGACTATACCTGTCATTGCCCACCACAGGGTCACACTGGTCCTCTTTGGATGGAGGATCCACAGCTATGGAAAGAACTTATGTTGAGCCAATTCTTAAAGTGTCTGGCAGCAACACGATTTTCGTCCTAGTAGCTTTGCCTCCACTCCTTTCGAAGTAATGGAAAAAATGATATTTGGAAGACTCCTTTCTTGGCTCAGCAAATTTCACAAAATTCCACAGGAATAACATGGCTTTCTACTAAGCGCTTCTACGCCATAAAATCTAGCAAACACCCTTTACGACTTCAGCCTAGCAGTCAACACTGGGAGCCTGGTGGATGCTATATACACTGATCTTTCAAAAGACTTGACATGGTCTGCCATCTAAAGGTATTGATCATGTTAGAATTGGTATCTTTTGGTATCCAAGGAAATCTCCCGTGCTGGGTTGGATCTTATTTATTTAATAGAAGCATGTCTGATAGAGCGGTGCTTCTCAATGAGGTGTCCTATCGCTTCTCCTCTTCTTGATTCAGAACAATACAAAAGCAAGAATGTTTGGCGAATGTAGGAAGGGCATTGTTTTGCAGAAGCTTACCCACCCTCCGCTAGCTATTAGGATAGATCATGACAATAGTTTCGCCACAACTATACCGGCAATGTGTGCTGGATGTCGTCGTGCAACAGTACTGCATTGGTTCGGATCACTGGTAGCTTCGAGCAGAAGCGCATGCTGGATAAAAACATCAGAGGAGAGTCAGCAGATATGCCTTTTACAATGACATCATCATTTCGGACTCCATTATCTAATAGGCTATAATTCTAAAAGTTTGACATCTTGTAACTCCTCCTTTTTTCGTAGCAGCTATAGTTTGCAAACAATTAGTGCTATTCAGTCACAATTCAAGAGGCAAAGGTCTGAGTTGTTAAGGTAGTCCACTTGCCTTATAAGGCTCAGAACTAGGTTTGCTCTGGATCAGAATCTGGCGAAAGAAGAACAATCTCATGGAGAGAAATTTTCAATCTCAACAAGAAAAACGTGTTGAGATAAACAGCGTGGTCGTAGTCTTCTTGTATTTTTCTTCAGTTGAGGCCATAAGAATGAACAAATGAAGGACGAATTAGAGATTTTCCTCAAGATCGTGGGTAGCTCACTGTCCCTAGATGAGCATCAGTTGGAGGGCCAAGGTCTATGAGAAACGGGCAGCAGACTGTAAGTTGTCTAGGCTTAGTACCCCTCCATTTCCTGTTTCGCACCCGCTGCAGCAAGAGCAAAACTACGAAACAGCTGAAAAATTCCACATTTCTGTAACTTCGTACACTCAGTATTGCAGCGGCATACGGTAGACGCAAGCACACAACCTCACTACAGGAGAGAAACAAGGACTGCGGGAAGCCAGGGAAATGGTTGAAACCGACAGAATGAAGATTACTATTAGCGCCAAATGAGTGAAATTTGTTGTACTACTACGGCAGCTAGACAGAACAATCGCAAGGCTACATCTTCTAGGAGATACTGTACAGTCGCTCAACTCTATAGGAGTTCACGAGGCAGTACCGTAAACTAAACAGAATGTAGTCCGAATTTTTCAAATCGGCAAACTCTCCTAGAGCCTTGAGGACCGAACTGCCTACATATTCTGTTCTCTACGTTCTCATAAAAACCCTTAAGGTACCCATGAGAGACACTGCGACCGACGACTCTTCACCTTTCAAAGTCAGACCTATCATAGGAAATGCTGAGGGTACCACTAATAGGGTTCGTGGTCCCTCAGTCTGCTCTTGGTGCAACTTTTGAAGTTTGCGTTCACGCATTTTACAAACACCCACATTTTCTTTGAAAAGCCCCACCGGATCACTGTGGACGAGGAAGTGGTTATGGAGTCGCTTCATATCACTGCACTCGTGCTAAAGGACAGCTCCCTACAAGCAGTCTGGGAGATCATTACGGAATACGCTTCGCTTCTAAAGTAGGTCAATGGACGTCTGCTTTGTTGTGTGCTAAGGCAGTTTAGGCAGCTGGACAGTTAGGAGCAGATCGTCGTAAAGTGCCTTCGGTGCTTTGCTCGTCCGCGAGATTGCATGCCGTTAACTCGCCTCGTCTTCCTGTAGTAGTCGACTGAACTCGGAAAAAATTGTGTCAAACAAGGTTTGTCTGCATTTTCGCACCGCTATAATTTTTCGCTATGTTTCAGCGCGCTTCTTGAACTTTCTACTGCCTACAAAACCCACAACTTGCAGCCGGAAAGACTCGAACTTTACAGAGTTATTGCGCTCAGAACACCCCGCTTTGCAATTTGCGAGCTGTCTCGCCCATTCGATTGATAGGTTCGATCCTATATACATTGTGCACAGCGCACTCCAAAGTCTCGCCGGAACAGAGAACAGAAATTCCTCAGTAGGGCGGCTGAGGATTTCTCATAAAACTCCCTAAATGCTCACTCTACAAACTGTCCCCCCCCCCCTCGATTGATAGGTTCGATCCTATATGCAGTGTGCACGGCGCACTCTCAGAGGATTCCTGACATGACCAAGCACTTTACGCCATGCTTGAGATGCTCCGAGAACATGTAAGTCCTGGAATATAAGCTTCTCCAATAGCAAAAAGTCTGCTCCAACCATCTTTGACCATCCACTGTGAAATTGCGGTAGTTTGGCGAAGTTGTATGCACGGTTGTGTAGATCTCGAACAGACGAATCGAACGGAACCAACCGTTTCTCATAAAACCTCAAATTAGAGGAATTGTGAGCATGCAACGGTTTTCGACGCCTTGCGGCCGACAACTCGTCCGCTGCCGGCCTTCTCAATGGAGCGCAAATTTTCAATTTTGGCCATTTTTGATCTTTCATATGAAATGTATGTACCAAACGATAGAGCTCGATCTCCTGAGCTCAAATATACTTTTGGTTTTTAAAAAGGATGACCTTTGGCGAGTTATAGCAAAAAGACGCAAAAACCGCAGTACGGTTTTTTCGGCGTCTATTCAAAAGACGCGTCCGGTACGTCGGTGGTGGAGCTCGTCTGCTCCCACCCTAATGGCTAGCTCTCGGTCATTCTCCAAATCGCTTTAATTCCATTCACCTTTGAATCTCTTTTTGCAGTATGAAATAACCTTTGTGCAAGCAGTACTTCAAATGTTATTTAAGTTCTCCTAGGCTACGAAGAAGGCAGAAACGCCGAAATGGAAGCCGAATAAAGTGTTGTAGCAAAGTCGGTGCACGGCTTTACGAAATGAGCCCATCAACAAAACTAGATCTGCTACTGTCGTCACAGATGCTGTCAGTAATAAGCATAACTAATTTTTAGATGCAATGCGTGATACTATGCAAGCTAAGCGCGATTAGAAACTGTGAATCTGATGCTGAACTCAGTTCTTCTGTTGATCCTGATAGGCAAGCCTTTCAGCTTACGGCAGCTTCTAATGGCATCCGGGTTCCTTGGACTATGTTCGACATGTTCGACATATTGATGACTGGAAAAATTTTTGTCGCGAAACGTCGATGTCCATCAAGTAGCTTGTCGCGCGCATGCTGCTCGTAACTGTGAACGCGGCAGTAGAAAAGTAGGTCCGATCACAGCACACAGTCAGCGCCGCAGTTTCTGCGTGAGAGGTGAGTCCTGATCGCATTAGGGTTCCTATGAGCGCAATATTTGTCGAGCGTTATAAGGTAGCAGCGTATATTCCAATGCGTCCCAACAGGAGTTGGTTGTGTTAAACAGGGAAACTGTACAGAATCGGAACTTTGTCATGCTCACTCCTACTGACTCACAAATCAGAGTGACAATAGCCAATACGTTCAGACTGAGCGCAGATTTTAAGGGTGAACAGTACACTCTGTTCGAGAGGACAGCAGCTCCAGCACGTCCTGCAGTTGTTACTGATCTACCCATCAACTTCATCTGCGAGGGAAAGCCTATCAACCAAACTGTAGATCGTCTGGTGAAAGGTATTCATGTTATCTTTGCTCCAAATTTGAAATTTCAGTGACTTAAAAAAAGAAAATTGGTGAACGGAAGCATAAGGCTAGCAAGTTAATCTCAGTCAAATTGCCGTGTAAGCGGTAACATCGTGGAGCTCAACTTATGACCATTCCGCCGCGCCGGCTCAGTGGTCAAGCGGAGCTCATCCGCCGTCATGCGCGATGGCTTCCCGCCCGTCCATCGCAGGTATGGCATACCTATCGCGTTGCGTTAGCGTTAGCCCTAGCGTCGGTCCTGGGTGGGTTGTTGTCGCGCTATTTTGCAGAGCGACGAGCGATGCGGCAAGCACTTAAAGACCCCCGCACACTTCTGCGGCAACGCCGCTCGCCGCTATGGTTAAGGATAGGGCTAGGACGCCGCCGACGGCGAGCTCTGCGTCCCTACCCTATGGTTAAAGATAGGGCAGCGGTAGTAGCGGCAAGTATTTCTATTAGGTTGTCCCATAAGTCTTCGCCGTTTTCTTCAACGATTCACTGCAGATTTCTCCGGCGGTCTCTTGCATAGCACTGCAAAGCTTTCGAAAGAGAATGATTTGCTCTATCAGAGCGTGTATGGCATTTTTTTTGATCATGAATTTTGTCAATTTTTAGGTCGTTGAAGTGAAAAGTGAAAAAGTGAGAAAGTAGCCATTTGCGCACTTGTTCTCTCCGCTTACGTTTGTAATTTTTTGCGCAGTTTTTTATAGCATTTGGAAGACAATGTTCTGTACTACAAGAACATGTGTTAGGCCGGCAGCAGAGTCTTGCGGGTGCCGCGGACCCGCCATGACAATGGCGGGTGGTGCTGCTCTGCGAGGGTTACTGTACGCAATACTGCGTACTTTTGCGGCAGTTGCGACCTCTGGGAATGTGAAAGATGTCGTAAGGAAAACGCTTTTTCTTTTGTGAAGAAGCGTTTTCTAAGTTAGGAGTTGTTGAAACTAAGCCCCGAAATCTAATAGAACACTCCTTATAACTCAACAGTTCTGTGCCATTTTGCGCTTGCTCTCACTTTCACTACCCTCACTAAAACTTCCTGACAAGCAGCTCGAAGATAATGTGGTAGCCCTTGTGATGACAGCATTCCCTCCGATGCTTTGTTGAGTCCGGGAAGTCTGTCCGATGCAGTTATAGCTCATATGGTGGGATAGTAAAAAGAACGGTCTGCCTTGTTGTTGCATTTCTGTGCAAAGGTTTTCCCTAAACCTCAGGCGAGTAACTTGCGACTGGAAGGCCACGGAGTGGAGTTTTATTTTCAGTGCAATTAAGGTCACCTAATATCGTGCTAAAGTTTTTTTTTGCGTTATGTTTTGAGTGCTTTGTCGACACTACCGGTGATTATGTTGTTGGTTGTCAAGCTCCTTTATGGACAGAGATTATGCACCAACCCACTTTATCCCTAGCATGAAGATTCGTTTTAGAAAATGTTTAGAATAGATGAACCATAATGGACACCCTTCTATCACGCCCTCCGGCGGGTCTCACCCGCAGCCCCTGGCGCTGCGCGTGAGACCCGCCGTGAACTGCGGCAGCCCTCTGGGACCTTTGCGTGCGGCGGCTCTGCGACAACTCGTCCGCGCCGCGGCTTCCACCACAGTGGGAGCGTGGGTCCCACTGCGGCGGGAGCGATATGTACGAGTTCTCGGGGTGCGGCCGCGAGACTCTGTAGAGGCCCTTAGTGCTATTTGCTTATTTGTCCTTTATTGATTTTTAGGTAATCAGATTGGGTCGTCCGAAGGGGGATGGTTATTTTTGCCGACAGTTCCTGCTCTGTGGTTGGAATTTTTGGGTTGGTTTTAAATGTCATTCGAAACAGAATGTTTTGCTTTATAAGAATATGTGTTGCATTTATTGATTTCTATTGAATATCAACAAAATACCAAAAGAGAAAAATCGTCTTCACTAACAGCTCCTTCTTCTTCTTCAGTTGTTGATATTCGACAGAAATTAGCATGAGCCAATAAAGGCGACACAAATTCTTACTGATCAAGACATCCTCTTCCAAACGACATATAACACTAAGCAAAAAAGTCCAACCACAGAACCGGAGTTTTGGTAAAAATTCGGACGGAAATGTCGGAATTCCCATTTTGATGGCCTAAAAATCAATAAAGAACACGTGAGAAAGTAGGACCGACATATAATCTTGCAGCAAAGAACATTGTCTTTCAAGTGCTATAAAAAACTGCTCAAAAAATTACAAACGGGCGGAGAGAACAAGTGCGGAGAGAACAAGTGCGCAAATGGCTACTTTTCCACTTTTTCAATTTTCACTTCAACGACCTAAAAATTGACAAAATTCAAGATGAAAAAAGAAACGCAATATATGTCCTGATAGAGCAAATCATTCTCTTTCGAAAGCTATGCAGCGCTACGAAAGAGACCGCCGGCGAAATCTGAAGTGAATCGTTGAAAAGAACGGCGGGGACTTATGGGACAACCTAATATTTAGTCGGGACCTACTGCTGCTATTCGCTTTGCCGCCTTCTGTTTGCGCTGTGACCGCTCTCTGCCGCCGCCGGCTATAGCGCAGACAGTCTCTGTCGGAGCTGAATCGGCGCGAAATCAGCGGCGGCAGCAGTAATGCTGTGAATCATTATTGTCGCTGCCGCTACGGCGGCTCCGCCGTCAGCTGCTCTCCGCCAGTGGCAAGCTCTGGGTTCCTGCCCTATAGTTGAAAATAGGGTCGCTCGCGGCGTTGCTGCAGGTGTGTGGGAGCCTGTAGAACTGCACATGATCTCGCGTTCCCTTGCAAAGCTCGTCGGCGCGACTCCATAGCTGCGACGGGATATATGCACGAGGCCTAAAGGGGCTCAAAAACTTTATTTTTCTCTTCTCGTGAAAGTACCCTGCCCTCATAGGATACCTTAATTTGACTTTGGTAGGGTTATACTGGAAATTCTAACGTCTCCTAGAATCTTGTGTCGCTCTATTATCTCTCTGCTTTTATAAGTTCTTCAAATTCTTCGTACTATACTAATAACAATGTCAATGTTGAACTATCAATGTTCATTAGAACATCTTGATTCAACACGCATGAGTGTCCACCTCTTTAAAAGCATTCATTCAGTACGCTGTGTTATATCCTGTTCACCTTTAATTTGATATTCTCCTATGTAATAACACCGGAGCATTATGGAACTGCCTCTCAAGGGTGTCCTGGCCGATGCCCACTTGCAATACGCATAGTGTGAGTGTATCTCAGTTTGCAGCGAAAGACATTGCACGACTGCATGGTAAACCCCATTACCAAAGTGGTTAGAAATGAGTTTTCTCGCGGAGTTTTTGAAATTGATGTATTGGTAGTCGCATGGCTCTGTCAGGGATTTGCGGTACATTTTAAAATTTTCTTCGAAAGTCTTACCATGAGATCATTCCGACTGCGGGTTTGAACGACGGAAGAGATATAGTATATTCGGTTGGCCCATAAGTCGTGCCGCTATTTTCAACAATTCATTGCGGATTTCGCCGGCAGTCTCTTGCGTAGCGCCATAAGTTTTCGAAAGGTAATGACTTGCTCTATCAGAGCATGTATTGTATTTCTTTTTGCGGCCTGATTTTGTCAATTTTTAAGTCGTTAAACTGAAAAGTGGCCGTCGCTGGGAGTAACTTCTCTCCGCTTACGTTTGGAATTTTTTTGGCAGCTTTTCATAGCATCTGGAAAACAATGTTTTGTACTACAAGAATGCATGATGGTCCTACTTACTCATTTTTTCTTTACAGGGTGTGCATTAATTATGGACCTCAAAAAATCGAAGTGCCATAGTAAAGGAAACAATTCAAAAGGAGAAACACTTCGTACTCTTTGCCGAGGTCCTCAACATTCAAGAATTACAATCTTCATTCGAAGTGCCCTTCTCATGAGCGTAGGCAGGCTTTCAGACGAGTCACGAAAGCGCCGCAGGTGGCACGCAGGTAGTCCTCAGCGAGATCATCCCAGGCTTTCGAAGATGCAGCTTTGAGCGAACCCGTGTTGTGTTATCTTGAAGCAGAGATCTTTGTTCTGCTCTAACACTGCTCGAAAACTGAACAGACCAAAAAGTGAAGTGGGTTCAGATCTGGTGAATTTGTTGGCCATTTTTCGTAGGCGATGAAATCTACAAACAAGACTGCTGAGCGGCACTCGACTTGTCTGTAGGAGCCGAGTCTTGCTGAAAGTACCATGGCTTGTCTACGAAGTGAGAAATGAACCACGGCTTCAAAACGTTCTTCAGGGCTGATTTCAAATATATTTCCTTATTGGTCTTCAATCCAGTATCGAGGAACACCAGTTTAGCTTCCCATCTGAGGTTACTGCACCCCAAACAATAACAGAGCTTGAATGTGCAGTTTTTCCGATGACTTTTGCTTTAGATATGGCCTGCTTCCTACCTGTTGTGAGAATCTGATAGTTTTATAGATTCACAATATGTTCTATTGTGAAAATTTTCTCGCCACTTCAAACGATGCTCCGATGCGCGGCATCTGCGGAGCGCTTTAGAAATCTCCTGCATCTCTTCAGACGGACCTTCTTCATGCTTCGATGCTTTGCTTCATGGCTCGAGAGGAAATGTGCTATCTGTTGTCAGTAACTGCGAAGTCCCAGCTTCCCTCTGAGAATGTTTCTCACAGTGGTAGCGCTGATGCCTTCCCTTTCGTGATTTTCCTCACTGAGCGACATGGGATTGTCCCACGAATCCTTTTTATGGTATGAGACGTTGCAGCAGAAACCTTTCTATCTCGTCTTTCTTTGCGCGATGTGCTTTTAAGCTCATGAAACTGTTCAGTCGTCTTTCGGACCAATCGCTGGAGAACAGATTTAAGATGAGCAATTTGACCTAGGGTTTTTGATCAACTCCAAACTTGATTTTACTTCCCATCTCAGGTTTCTTGTCAATAAGGCTACGACTCGAACGTTTAACCTTTTCAAAACTCTTAGGTCTAGAAACCCAAATATTTGGATCAAAGCCTACAAAATCTACATTCGCTCCATCCTTGAACACGGCACTACAGTTTTCAATCCGTCAAAACAAAAGGACATCACTTTATTAGAAAGCGTACAGAAAAATTTCACCCGCAAAATGTTTATTAGATGTTTTGGTCTTGACTACGCCGCAATTCCTAATGGAGCATCTAGGGCTAAGCAGCTAGGTTTGTCCTCCCTCAAGTGCAGAAGAATCAAAAATGACCTGGTCATGATGTTCAAGATCCTTAAGGGTATGGTCAATGTTCCGTTGCACCAGTTCTTCGTTCTCACGTCCAGTCGGACTAGAAGTGGTGGCCTTAGACTTGCCGGGCCGGTTGCAAAAAGTAAGGCTAGGACCAGCTTCTTTTCTAACAGAACTATTCGACTCTTCCTCCCCCTTCTAAAAGAGAACGCTCTTCAAATGTCGCTCAAAGGTTTCAAAAGCTTTCTTGACCGTCGACTCAAAGGAGATCAATCATTCTTTCCATGAAATCCCTCATTTAGTTGTTACTTTCTGCAGGAGCGATTACATTACTGTCGTTTTGCATTTGTTTTTAGCTTGTTTTAATTTTATTGCTCACACTTTTACCTTTTTCTTTAAATTGTGCGTTTTCAAGGTTGTATTGTATTTTTTGGTCTTTTAATGTAAGGCTTACGTGAAATTATCACGTCTCCAATAAATAAATAAATTTTCTTCGACTCATGGCCTTCGTGGCGCAGACCGATGGTGGCGGCGCGCTTCGGATGAGCTTTAACCATAGTCTAGAATGCGAAGAACGTAGATAAAACTTTTCGTGTAGCATGATATAAACAAAACACAAGATATTATCACTTGAATTTCCAGAAAAAATCTTGCTCGTGGTTCAAATCCGCAAATTTTCGCCGAGACCTATAATTAATGCGCACCCTGTATTGACAGCTCCTGCTCTGTGGTACGACCTTTGGTGTTATGTGTCCTAAGAGAACGGCTTGATCTATAAGGATTTGTGTCGCGTTTATTGGCTTATGCTGATTTCTGTCGAATATCAAAAAAATGCCAAAAAGAGAAAAATCATCCTCCCCAACAACCCCATCTCCTTGTTCAGTCTGTCTTGTTCAGTTTTATATGACACTCGAAAGTGGATATCTTTTTCTAGCAAAATATATGATTTGTTCTTCGGCCATTTAAATTTTTGCTAATTTTCCGGTCATCAAAATAGATTGCCAGATCGACAACGAAGAGCACTTCCGGCACATTCTTCTCTTTGTGTGTCGCTTACTGACCAGTGCTGAGCAGGGATGTGCGAGAATTTTTCTGGAAAAAGCGGAGGACGAAAGAAGGAATGGAAACGCTCAAAAATGGCCGAAAACCGGAATACGGAACGCGGACATGTTCGCCAATTTTTCAAAAATTGCATCTGAAACGGCGCCAGAAGCAGGTTCTATTGCACCTTTTCTTGCGCAGAACTTTGCGAGCAGCGGAATCTTCCGCACAATAATGCTCATCCTCATCATAACATAACATAACAAAGCATGAATTCATAGTATTGCTATGTTAACCTTTTAGCTATGGGTGAACAATAAACGAAAATAAATTCAGGCGCTTATTTCACTATTTCTCACTATTCCAGCATGCAGTCTTTCCATATCTAGTTCCTGCGACGGGTTTTTCGCCAACTTTTTTGATGTTGCTATTTTTTGAACGGTAGACTCAACCGACTTAATCACTTGAGGCTACCTACAGACCCGCATTAAAAAACTGACTCGGGTGAAGTCTAAAACTGGACTAGCCACCTAGATCATTTTCCGACCAGGAAAGAGATTTCTCTCAATACTTTTAGCGACCAGTGGCATCGTGGATGACGTGGTGACTGCACAGATATCTGCACGTTCAACATTGGCAGTTGTATTGTAATCACCAAAGCTAGTACTCAGAATTTATTCCGGGATCTAAAATGATAACTGGGTCACGGTGGGTTCACATTTCCACAGGATTATTCAGTCTGTGCCAGCCCAGAAACCCTACTCCCAAGGTGACACAGCCGGACAGTTCGTGGCTGGTTTTCGAAGCAATAGTTTTGAGTCAGAATCCAATAAGTCACCATAGTCAGTCAAAATAACAGCTCATTGTAGATATTCTTAATGCTTCACTAAAAATGAACTCCATATGGATGAATATCACACCTAACGAAATTAAAAATTGAAATTTGCACCTTTGGTCAAGAACACTGATGTAATCTTGGAGCACAAACCGCACGCCACTTCACAGAACTCTCTGTTTTATGATACCTACTAAGTTTTTAGTTTTTTCTATATGCTTGCTAAGCTGATTGTAACTAATGGATCAAGAATGTTATGATCATTCAAATGTTGAGTCATTTTATTAGCACACAGTGCATACATACCTTTTATGGCACAATTTTGCACCGCACCCAGCCGTTTTCATTTTGAGTGCTTTTTTGGTAGTCTAACCAATTTCAAGAATATTAATACTAGAGTTGTCAAACAGCGGTGGCGATGTCCGCTCCTCCACGTGGTGCCACTGGAAACTGCTCCCTTTGTGAGCTAAGCTAAGCGCGGGCACTCGAATGCAGGCGACAGGCCCTTTTGACAGGCCGGCCTAGGAAGACCCATGTCACATCACATGGTGTACGTCAGCTCAAGTATTTCGAGATTGTGCTACGGTCCGCGGGAGCCGACGCGCCCGGCGAGTGTGGAAAGTATGCGAGGGTCCCTGATGCGAGGACGGTATCGGGGGGCAACTGAGCTAGTCCGAAAGCCCGTAACGTAAGCAGAACCAGCGTAACAACGCTGAATGTGGGTACGTTGACGGGCCGCTCGTGCGAGTTGGTTGAAGCACTGGAGCGTAGAAGAGTTGATTTCTGTGCGGTGCAGGAGACGAGGTGGTCCTGCAGCAAGTCAAGGGACATAGGACGTGGCTTCAAGGCCGTTCTATGTGGAAGTCCCAGGACCACCAGTGGTGTCGGAATAATCGTCTCCGAACGATTTCGTGACTCGTTTGTAAGTGTCGAACGCTTTAACGATTGGTTGATGAAGATCGATGTCGCCGCTAAGCAGCGACTCTATCACTTCTTCTCTGCGTATGCTCCGCAGACTGGCTGCTTCGATCAATCCAAGGATAGGTTTTGGAGCCTGCTTGATGAGAAGATCTTGCAGCGGTACCGCTGAAGATGTCATCATAGTCGCTGGTGACCTTAATGGGCACGTAGGTGCTGCGAAGGACGGTTACAGCTAATGGAGGTTTCGGATACGGGTCCCGTAACCTCGATGGTGAGCGTATTCTTGAGTATGCGGAATCGCATAATCTCACCATTGTGAACACCGTTTTCCGAAAAGGCGACTCCCACCTCATCTCATACTACAGTGGGAGCTCCAAGTCTCAGATAGACTTTGTACTTGTGAGAGATCGCGACCGGAGCATTGTCACAGACGCGAAGATCGTGCCGTACGAGACGGCCGCCCCACAGCATAGACCGCCGATCTGCACCCTAAAGATCACACCTCCGAGACTGAAGCGGATCGAGCGATGCGGTGCTGCAAGAATAAAGTGGTGGCGAATGAAAGAGAAGGAAGCAGCTGTGATTTCCCGCGTACGGTTGCCGACAGTCACAACTGTCGACGAAACTTGGAAGACAGCAACCGACGCGATACGCCAAGCTGCAAGATTGGAACTCGGCACTACGAAGCCTGGACGACGCAAAGTCGACAAGCAGATATAGCTGTGGACAGACGACGTGAAAGCAAAAGTGCGAGAAAAGAAGTCGCTTTATCACGCGTTTCTCGGCGAAAAGACAGCCGACAACTGGCAGAAGTATCAGAAGGGGAAGAAAGCTGCAAAGAAAGCCGTGGCTGTTGCGAAAGCCACTCATTATAGTGATGTCAACGAAAAGCTCGCGTCGCGCGATGGTGAGCGGTATTTGTTCCGACTTGCTAAAACCCGCCATCGCCAAACCGAGGATATCGAAAAGTTCTTTGGCATCAATGATGAGAGCGGTCATCTTCTGACAGACCGCAAAAAGGCGCTGAAGCGATGACGTGTTTACTTTGAGGAAATTTCCACTATGGGATTTCCTCATCCGACCATCCCTTCTGTGGCTTCTGTTCACGGTCCCGTTCACAAGATCACCGTGGAGGAAACAGAATGAAGATGAAGCCATGCAAGGCAACAGGACCGGATGGTCTGGCAGCCGATGTTTGGAAGTCGAAGCTCTGGTATCCTGCTGAGTGGTTGACTGAGTTCTTCAACCAGGTAGTAAAGGAGAAGAAAGTACCGGAGTGTTGGCACAACAGTACGATGATTCCGATTTGGAAGAAGAACGGCAGTCCTGCAGACTGCTCCAATTACCGTCCGATTCGCTTGCTTTCGCATAGCATGAAGATCTTCGAGCGAATCCTCGATAGAAGAATCCGTGAAATCGTCAAGCTCTCCGACAACCAGTGCGGCTTTGTGTCTGGTTGTGGGACCATTGATGCTATACACGCCGCCCGCCTCCTGGTGGAGAAGCATCGCGAGAGACAGAAGCCGGTGCATATAGCCTTTCTCGACTTAGAGAAGGCTTTCGACCGCGTACCGCGTGAGGTTATATGGTACGCCTTGCGACAACACAACGTACCTGAGGAACTAATAGAGTGGGTGCGGATGCTCTACTCTTGCCCAAAGAGTAGAGTGCAAGCAGCAGCTGGAACGGGTCTAAGTCTACTCAAGTCTCAATATCTACATGCGAAACAGCTAGCAGCATAAGAATGCCATAGATGAGCAGTCGAAGGTTTCGTGGAAAGCCATAAATGACCACTTCGTTAGGCACACCAAGGGTGTGCCTAAATGAAATCCAAAATTTCATAAATCGTAAATTGTAATTACGAAAAAACCGTCATAAATCGTAAATCCTAAACCGCAAATCGTAAGAGGTGTCTAACGTGTAGTGGCGATATATTTCTAAAGTTTTTCTGTTAACAACACTTGAAGGCAATGGTAACATTTATTTGTAGCGCTACTTTAAGTTTAAGCTGAATAGTTTTCTAACCAACTGGACTTCCTTAAAATCTTTTAGACACATTTCATACCGAAATGGGTGCTTTCTAATGGTAAGAATGAGTAAATGAATTGCTCATTTGAAAACATCGTCTTAAATGGGACGGCGCGTGGAGCGCAGCCGAGGAGGTGACTGCCGTTACGGTCACCGCTCTCCCTCTTGGTTATGACTCTCGCTTAGGGCAACCGAGCCTTCCATCCTTCCGGGGACGATGCATTGCTACAGGGTTGTCTGGGAAGGATAAGCCACTCACGTGTTCATCGTCTGGCCACCGCAACTTATTGCTTGGCCAAATACGTACGCATTCAAATCACCTCCACGACATCTCTAGAAATATGCACATAGAATAAGCAGCGCACTTCAAAAGGGAGTTCTTGGTCCGTCCTTTACACTTTATCTTAAATGGTGACCAAAAAATAGCACAACCATAAAATTCCCATCCTTTTCGCTTGCGTGTCAATCTAGTTTCGCGGGAACAATCGGAACAAGTCACTGTGAAACTAAAGAATAAATAAATAAATAAATAAATGTTTTCGATCGTTGACCAACTCAGCAGAAATAACGTTTGCTCAAGTTATCCAGGAAAGGTACCGTACTGAGAAACGCATGACACAGTCCTATCCTATGGCGCACAGGAAGGGCTGCTCTTTTCTGCATTTCGAAATAAACCCAAGGGAACTCCTGTTGCAGGCAGACAGGAATGAATCAGTACCATCATTTTCTAGTGTGTGTAGTCACATTATGTTTTTTAATGAAACAAACATCACTTTGGTCTAGTACATTGCTGCTCCAGCGCTCGCTTTCAATAATGAATGCTTTTCTTTTCATGGCTTCGCTTCAATACTGTTTGCCAGTGTCAGTTATGAACAGCATAGATTATGAACAACCCGATTATATAGTGGTTACTTAGCGAGTAGAATAGATTCAGGGAATGTCGTCTTTTTTCATGTACAAGTCGACCTCGCATGTTTACGTGGACCAAAATGAAGCTGTCCTCCCCGACAATTTGAATACAGGTGCCTTGCTAGTACCCGAGCGAAAAAAGCAAACAACACAATCTCTTAGTGAGGAATTTATTTTCCAATTAATTGTGGTCCCTGCTTCTCCTTCCGAACAGGTTTGATCCCAAGCCTTAGTTGCACATAATATATTATTATAATATTAAAGAGCATAATCAAACAGGTCATTGTAATGTTGTTCGCGAATCAAATCACATTTACGAGGACTTACGATTTACGGTCCAAATTATCGTAAATCGTAAAGCATAAAAAATTTGCCAAAAACACCGTAAATCGTAAAATCGTAAGTCACAAGTTAATTACGCACAACCCTGTCGCACACTTATGTTTAGAAGCGATTCATATAAGATATCCTGGGAGAAGGGATATCCATACGCCACTTATGCAGTTCTAGAATCAGGGCTGTATTGGCCCTGGCTTACTGACTGAGTGGTAGAGGAGAGGAATTATGTAGGTCTTCGAAGACTGCTCACGATCATTAGTTGGTAGTCAAATCGCCGAATGAGCGCGTTCTCTACCAGGCGCAATCTAAATGCTTCAGCCGCTTACGGCAGGTGTTCAAGAGTTGACAAAGTGAAAAACTGACATCTCACAGCGACTATTACGTAATGCCGTTCCAACGATGCCTTAGTCGCACCATAGTGAACTCGAACGCCTAACTCATATTGCAATCCTAGCACGCCAGGAGCGACATTGTAAAGACTCACCCAATAAGGCGGTAAAGGTTCGATGCAAATGAGGCACCGATCTTTGAACTCTGTTGTTAATTGCAGTGAGGGTAGTTCGCTCTCTATCACCATTTGCTTTCCGAGTTTTTAGTTGAGAGGAGGTAACGAAGGCCAGGGTAGGGTCAGAGTTTCAGAGTGTTGATGGTTTATGGATTAACCGGTAAGCATTTCAGCCCTCTTTATCACCCCTTAGTTCGCTTTTGAGAAGCGTAATGTGTACACTTGTGGCGGAAATTAACCGTAATTTTTGTTCAGCTGCTCGAATTAATCGTTCTGAATGCGGAGCTAAGCCAACGAGTAGGGAGTCCTTGAAATGTGCGTAAGTTCACGACTTTGATAACACTGCATAAAAGTCTCCGCCACGCAGCGGAAGTCGCAAAGGCTACCAGCTGTCGCGCGTGATATTTGACTTCTGCAAATCTGAGTTCCGATATCAGTGAAAAGCTCGTAGCCTTTGCACCTTTTTCTGAAGGGGCGTGTAGCGCAGTCGGAGGAAGTGCCGTCTGTCGCTGCACCAGATACCGATTCTTTCTTCGGATTTCCCGTCCAAGCCAACCAAACCTTCCATCTTTTTGGAGTTGACGAATTGGTACCAGACTTGTTTGGGGAGGATGAAACGCTGATTTGTTCATCGGCAGGCCACTGCAGGGGTAAATACGCATTCAAATCGAACTCACGACATTCCCCAGAAGTAGAAAGCGTGCATTCGAAAAGGGATTGTGCTATCGCGGAGACCATCTAAATGCGCATTTGGCTTACACACTGAACTGCTATGGCCGCCCGTCAGTGTTTTATCCTTTCCATCCAATTCTGGTAAAAAATTCACCTTCCGCTAAGGAGCGGTGGAGAGAGCATGTTGGACCCAAACCGAGTTCAAAGCAGAAAGTATTCGCGACAAGCGGTGTCATCCTTGACTGCGCTACCACGCGCCCGACTTAAAGGATATCCTGCTATGTATAATCCAAGTACTCCGAATGTCACGTTGCTTGTCACGGCGAGGGGGAGCCAAGCCAAATGACATGTTGGGCACAGCGGTCAGCCGGCTGCTCCTTTGAACTTACCATGGGCGATTGCCAGCAAGCCTATAGCCTTGGCTACCGATCATTCATACGACCTACAGGCCGCCGAAGGTTTGGTTGGGAGCCTCGCCTCAAACCCTGTTTATACAACACATTGGCCGTAGTGGTTTTTCTTTTCTTCTTTATTCTTTCTTATCTTTATCAAGTAAAGATTAGATTGAAGTATAACATCTTATTGGATTGCGTGATTTAGGATTCCGTCTCCGAAGAGATTCCTATGAAACATGTCCACCATCCTCGCATTCTGCGATTTATACTCCAGAATCACATTCAGATTCTTCTTCTTTTTCTTCAGCGTTCTTTGTCTTCAGCGTTCCATATATAGCGGGGCCCACTATTCTGGTGTCATGACACCACCTTCCCGCTCCAGCGCTGGATGGATCAGGGTAGACAACAGCAACCTTCAACTCCATTTGTAAGGTATCAGACCAGCGCTGCTTCGGACGCCCTCGATCCCATTTCCCAAGCATTTCGAAGTTAAGACCAATCGTAGCCTATCGGCCTATCGGCGCTGTCTTCTTTCCTATGCAGAACGTGGCCTTACCATCGTAAGCGAGCTTCGCGCATCTTGTCCGCTATCGGCCCGACACCGAACTTTTGCCGAATGACATTGCTTCGGATGCGGTCCATGCGCGTGACTCCAGCCGTCCAGCGCAGCATCTTCGTCTCCATGACGCTAAGGGCGTTTCAGCTTCCTTGGTCGCTGGCCAACACTCAGCGCCATACATTTTTACCGGCCGGACGACTGCTGTGTAGATATTCGACTTCAGGTGTTCGGGTATCTTCCTATCGCAGAGCACGCCAGTCAGCGAACGCGACTTGGACATTAAGCTGCACTCACGCGTGAATTCACTTCAACCATCAGATTGCCATCAGATGCTACTGCTGATCCCAAGTACTTAAAAACCAAAGTGCGTGGGAGTTCGACGCCGTTAACCTTCATGGAGCTGGACTCAATCCGTCGTCCGTCGTTGGATATCTTCACGTTCCACTTGAGTACAAGCCACTGCAAGTGATCACACCAAGCTTGCACCTCTCCCTCGAGTTCATCTTTATCTTCCCATTCGAGCATAAAGCAACGTGCGAGCGACAGGCTTCTGAAAATCTCGTATGATGGCATCCATGACGACGACAAAGAGTGGGGAAAGCGCGTGTTGCGACTGAGAACCCATGATCGGTCTATAAGGTCGATCGATATTGTTGGCATAATCAAGCACTTCCACCTACTGTGAATCTCTCCCTCCATCGAAAGGTCTCGCGTGACTCCCACCTCAATCGATAGTCGATATCGACGGTCGTCGATAATACTGATTGGTGTCGAATCGATAGTACAAATCGATAATGGCCGTCCGATCAAAGCCCCCTCTATGAAAGCCACCCGTTAGCCATCGTATCCACGTACTCCCACGCGAACCGATCGAAATGCAACGAAAATTGATAGCACAATCAAAAATTTTGATTGACAGGGGTCTTTTGACCCTACCTACACTACCGGACATGTTCCTCCACTCATTCGCCGGAAATCCCGGAAAGGTCGACATAGACGTAGCGGTTGAAGTTTCCTGCCCTCTTACTTGCCCATATTTGGGTTTCCGACACTTCCAGTAACACCGTTTTGTTTATAACGAAAAGCTCAATCGAATGGTGTCATTCTCGACCAATTTCGAAAAGATCGATTTTTGACAATATCGAGGACGTGGGCACCCTAGGCCGAGCTGCGCGGACGATGACGTCATCGAAAACCGTTATTTTCGAAATTGGCCACATTTCCTCGTGCAAACTTCGCCCAATAGTCTATGGCTTTTGTCATACCATCGCTCACTCCGAGCGACGCCTAATGACATGCACCCATATCGATCCCATCGCGCCGCCCGATCGATATGGGAGCATATATAAGGCATCGCTCGGGGTGAGCGATGGTATGACAAAGGCCTATGCGTTATTTGGGGCGCTTATTACGAATCCGACGTCCGTTTTTGAAAATTCGCCGATTTCAGCAGGTTACTTCCCGTTTGAGGGTGGTCGGGTTAGGACCACAGATCACCCTCAGTTATCGGTATGGCCGTCTCCTGCCGTAATCGTCTGAATGAACTTTGTCATCGTGTTCGGCACCCCGAATAAGTCCCTGCCCCTATACGAAGTCAGCGCCCCAAATATCCCCTAGACGATTTTGGAAGAAGTTTGCACGAGGAAATTTGGCCAATTTCGAAAAGGTCGATTTTTGATGACGTCATCGACCGCTGGACAGAAAGGTCCCACTGCGAGTGTCAAACACTCAAACCTGGGCTAGTAAGAGCGCAAAGAACTCTAATCGCTATCTTCCGCCGGTTTAAACAGGCAGCTGAGGCTAACCATAAGACCTGAATTATACTCCTGCGGGAGCATCCGCGGAAGGGCGGGAAGACTCCTCACCTGGCCAATCGCCGCGCCTCGCCACGCCCGCCTCCGCCGTGCTCCATTGGACCGCGGACGTTCCGCGGATGCTCCCGCGGGAGTATAACAGAGGCCTAAGGCAGTTTAGACAGCTGAAAAGTTCTGTGCTCGTCACCGTAAAGTACCTTCAATGCTCTGTTAGCATAAGCATTTTGAAACCGTTAGCTTGCCGCGTCTTCTCCCAGTGGTCCACCGAAATCAAAAAAAAAATGCGTCACGCAATCCTCACCTGCATTTTCGCACCGCTGTAACATTGCCATCCTCCTAAGCTAAGTCATTCTACTTTAGTACGCTAATAGAACGTTCTACTGCCTTCAAGACCCAACAACGGCAGATGCTCTCCGCGCTGTTACTCGCCCAGATTACAGTTTTTTCCAGTCTAAATGACACCATTCAATTCTTCAGCATGAAAAGCTCTATCGAATGGTATCAAGCATGGCCAACTCGAAGACATCGATTTTTTTGATGACGTCATCGTCCGTCTGTGAAGGCCAGGAGCGGTCTCGTTCTCGATGCGAAATTGTCAAGAAATCTGTTTTTATTGTTTGTTTGTTTAATTGTTTTCAAATTCGGCCGAAATTGAGACCATTCGATAGCGCATTTCACACTGAACAGAACAGTACCATTGCGAGTGTCGAAAACTCAAATCTCTGCGCGCAAGAACTCAAGAAATTTTAACCGCTATCTTCCGCCACTCTAAATTGGCAGATGGGGTTAAGGCACTTCAGGAAGCTAGGGAGTTGTGAGCATGTCGCCGTTTAGTACATTAATTGTCCTGCTCGGCTACGCGTTTGTAGGCCGTTAGGTCTCCGTGTCTTCCTGCAGAGGTCGACTGAAATCCGAAAAAATCGTGTCACACAAGGCTAACCTGCATGTTCGCGCCCCTGTAACTTCACCTGATCATAAACTACACCGTTCCGCTTTAGCGTACTACTACATCGTTTCACTGCCTACAAGACCCACGAGTTGCAGCCGAAACGATTCGGACTTGACAGAGTTATTGCGCTCCAAGCACGGCCGCGCGTGCAATTTGAAAACGGTCGCTCCCACTCGATTGATAGGTTCGATCTTATATGCATTGTGCTCGGCGCACTCCAAAGGCTCGCTGGACAGTCTTAGAGAAATTATTGAATAAGGCGGCTGCAAAATTGTGATAAAACTTCCCAAACGCTCACTCTTCAAGCTGTCGCTCGATCGCTCTACAGGTTGTCGGACCCACTCGATTGATTCTGTCGGGCCTATATGTGTTGTTCAACTCTATTGAGGTCTATAGGTCGTAAGATAGAGCTTGAGCTGTGAGCTCAAGTATATGTCTCTTTTTACAAGTACTTATTTTTAAAAAAGTTATTTAAAAAGGCCGCTTTGGACCGTTCCAAAGCGGACTATGTTGACCTTTCCGGGATTTCCGGCGAATGAACGGAGGAACGTGTCTGGTACTGTACATATCGAAGCGGGATCCCTCGCCACACGACGAAGACTGATAGATACTCGGCATCAGTCTTCGTCGTTTGAACGTGAGCGTCACTCTGACAGTTTTTACATGCGCCGGGCGGTTGCCTTCAGTGGTTAGACGCGATTTACTGGTTTACATAATATAGTCGCATGATACGAGCAACGCTTCAACGTATGCATATCGATCGTGAGACGACTGCTGGGATCCAGAATAGGTATCTCATTCGTCGTCCGTCGTGCGTCGAGATTCAGAGGACGCGTCCCAGGCGTCATTCATTGTGCGCTTGCGTTCAGAAGCGCTACAGGCTTCACTCAACGTGAGTCCGGATTCAGAAATCATTTAGACGCATGTTGCACCAAGAACGTGGTGCAGCATGCATCTAGATTCAGAACACATGTCATATCCGTCATCCCAAGTGCATTGGTACTCAGAAGCCATGTCACGGACGTTTTGTGACATACTATGGATTCGTGCGTTCTCCATCGTGCGTTGGGATTCAAAAACGTGCCAAGTGAAATGGACATATGCGTATTTGTCGGTCGTTTGGACCCACGAGGTGCGGACCATGCGTTCAACCAAACGGCGCCGGAGGATTACTGTAGAGCATTAATGACAGGTTATGAGGTGGTGCGAGTTCGAGTCCCGCCTAGCGTTAGAGTTTCGATCGCAACAAAACATCGTTATGAGGGCTTACAACCTCAGTACCAGCCGCCCGAGGCTAAAATAAAATGAAATGGATTCTCCACATTTCGATATTGCTATGTATATCCCTAAGGCCTTTGTCATACCATCGCTCACCCCGAGCGAGGCCTAATGATATGCTCCCATATCGATCGGGCGGCGCGATAAAATCGATATGGGTGCATATCATTAGGGGTCGCTCGGGGTGAGCGATGGTATGACAAAGGCCTAAACTTGAAAGTTTTCCACTTCCATTAAGGACTCACCAAAGGCAACAACTGCTCTTGAGTTGATTACTTACGAGAATATTATGAGGCGAACTAATTGGACCAATTTCAGCGGTATAGTCCGGAAAGTCAACATAAATTCAAGCATTAATCATACCACTTTATCTGCATTAAATAGACGGCATATACAGAATTGCAAGTTATCGTATTAAAGCTAGCTCGCTTTGATAGATGCCTTTGAAATAAATATTTTAATGACATGTGTCATAAGAAAGTCTGCAAACAGGATTCTGTGGAAAGAGTTGTCATTAAATCAATGATTTATTTCATTTTATTTATTCAATACATTCGCGATAAGCGCAAACACAAGAAAAAAGTATTCCAACAACAGAACAACGTGAAGAAACATAAAGCGAATCGAACACATGTAAAGCAACTAAATGATGACACACGTAGAGCAAATCAAGCCAGTGTCAGATCTGTGAATAATTAGGTCATGAATAAAGAGCCTGGTTAGCCAAACCAAATAAACCGGGAAGACTGTAAAGTGTTAAACTTCATAACTCAACTGCGACTTCTTAAGAGATCGCTCAAGCTGACCTAGCGAAAAGGAGGACGGCTTACATCTCGTCGCCTTCAGGTATGCGCTAGCTGCCCTATGCGGAAAAAGCGACACCTTCAACTTACTCCTAGGCCGACAGATGATAATCTTCTCCGGCTCCCCCTTAGTTTGAGAAGCACGCAGATTAAAGAATTTAGAGCCTCCGAAGCGCGAGTAATGGATTAACTTATAAACCCTACAAATATCAAAAATTTTCCTGCGAGAAGCCAATGTGTGAAGACCCAGGTATTTATTTCTTATCGATGCTTTAGGTACCTTAGAGTAAAGGAACCCGCCAATGCGAATAAGAACCTTGCGAGTGTAGTTATTCTGTACCTTTTCTATAAGGTTTATAAGAGTTTTCTTACTGGGGGAAAAACCGAGGTGGATGACTCCACCAGCGGTCGAACGTAAGTCTTATAAGCCCTAAGCAACACACTGTTATTCTTGGTGGTAAGGCCCTTGAATATCTGATAGGTCCTATGCTGCACGTCTGCAACAAATGGTCACATGCTCCGAGAAATCAAGCTTGGCATCGTAGTGAAACCCTAAGTCTTTGACAGAGCCCACGGCCGCGATAGGAAAACTGTCAATGGAATATTCACGTGTGTCCAGCGATTGTCCGCGGCTCAGTGACATACAAACAGTTTTGCTCGGAGACAATGGAAGCTGCCAGACCCTGCTCCATAGGACCAGCGCGTTAACAGCCTCCTGAAGACTTCTAGCGTCGCCTGAACTGATAATTGTCCTATAGAGCTTAATGTCGTCCGCATACATCTTGATAGTAACCCCACTGGGTTCAACCATCCTAGGCAAGTCCGAGGTATAGAGATTGAACAAAATCGGTGATAGAACACCACCTTGAGGTACCCCGCTACCGGCCGACCTGACGTCAGAATAGACTGACCTAGGCGGACTTAAAACGTTCGATTACTCAAAAACTCTCTTATCCAATTCACAATGACATAGTGAAAGTTAAACCTATTCAATTTGAGAAGAAGTTTCTTGTGAGAAACACGATCAAACGCCTTAGAAAAGTCAAAGTAAACTACATCACAACTGAGCCTCCTATCCAAAGCGTCACCCCAGTCCTTGAGGCATTCCAGCAGATTCGTCTCAATCGAACGTCCTTTCATAAATCCATACTGTCCAGTAGGAAAGATCCCAGCTCCTTCTGCAAACTCCATAATGTGTGTCCTAAGAACCTTCTTAAAGAGTCTACAAAATATAGAGGTAACACTAACAGGCCTGTAGTTTTCAGGGTTCGAGTGATCGCCTTTTTAAAAAATAGGTGTAATAGAAGAATGCTTCCAGCGCGCAGGGATCTGAGAATGCATAAGAGACTGATTAAAAATGTATGCCAACGGAGAACAAATAACATCAGTAACCATCTGAATAAAAGTGGAATGGAGTGGAATGCCGTCAGGAGTGACCGAGGAGGATGAAGGCCAACACTTTAGAAGGCGCAGGAGCACAGCGCTATCAAACCAAGGGAAACTTCCCATTACAGCCTCGAAATAGATAGGAACAACCGGTGTGAGACCGTCATCCTCAATAAAAACCTTAGCGAATTCATCCGCCAGTATTTCCACTCTATCCGAGTCTGACACCGCTTGCCTATTCCCAACCCTGAGACAACCAACACCTCTTCTATCCTGAAGTCTACTATTAAGGAACCCATAAAACCTACGAGAATTCCCAGAGTCTAGAGCTTTAGCCTCTACGTAACTATTCAACATACGAAGTTTTTTAAATCAAAATCGGTATTATACCTATCGAACTCAACCCAGTCGGCGGTTCGTATAGCTTCGAGAAATAAGCACTCGCTATGACTTACCATTTTACGCAGATGAGTTGGAAGACGAACACCACTGCCTGATGCTACTCTCTTCAGAGGGACGAGTTTCACAATGGCGTCTTGTATTACACTTAGAGAGAGTTCATATTTCGCATTGACGTCCTCCTAACTCTCCAATAAATTTATCTATCTAACCTGAGAAAGATAGGTGCTGATTATGATAGCATCATAATCAGCACACGAGTATAGTCTGCGGTATTTCAGGGGTCTCTGCTCAGCATTAGCGCTGAGAACCATAATATCAAAAGAGATACTATTGTGATCGCTTGTCCCAATAGGAGGCCCAACGCAAAGGTCATCTATGAGTTCGAGCCTACTGGTAAGTACCAAATCCAGAATATTGTGACCCTTTGTGGTTTCATGAACAAGGGAGAAGAGTCCATGCGAGCTGACAAGGCTCCGTAGCCCAGAGGAGCATGAATTAGTAACCACACCAACGGTTCCATCGGCAGGAAGCTGGAAATCCGGCATGTTGAAATCACCCAGTACGATAGCTTCCAAGTCATTCGATATAAGATCACTGATAATATTGAACAAGCGTTCATTCATACTCGCATCACAGGAGGGGGCTCGATATACTACAACTAGGCGCACACCTCCGCTAGGATTGAGTACATCTACACAAAGTAGCTCGAAGGCGTTTTTTACCGATTCAGACACGATTATCCTGAGGCGACGACTGCACAAACGCGACCGCGCAAACGCTACTCCCCCACCAGATCTAGCTTCACGATCGCAACGGAATATTTCATAATCCAACAAATAATGACCAAAAAGGGATGAGAAAGTGATGGTTGACTTCAACCAGGTTTCAGAAAATGCGTAGATATCAAATCGATTGCCCAAAACTAAGCTGATATAGTGCCGATTCTTAGACACAGTCATGACATTAGCATACATACATTTGATAACACTCCTAGAACTGGCAAGAGGATAATCCGTACCTGAACAACCAAACGATGAAAATCTTCACTAGAGGAACCCGGAGCTGCGTCACCGTACTCGCGAATGGCCTTGAGGACTAACCCGGGGACTCGCAGCAGCGGTGCTGGCACGCGACGGTGTATCACAAGGACACACCGCCCGTTGGCGCCATTGGTACCACTACCAGTAAGCCCCCGTTCGCCCCTCCTCAACTTCTCCGGCGATAGAGATTCCCGAAGGAAGACCCTACCGTTAGCGAAGTGGCGGAGGCGCGATACGCTGAAACACTGATGCCTGTAATACAACTTTAATAAGTCTGTTTTTTCCTATCATAGGCTTGCCAAGCCTGTAGACAGAGACGGGATTGCACTCAATCCATAGGAAGTCGAGAAGATTACATATACTAGAGTAGTCATAATTCATCTTAGTTCTTAAGCTTCTACCTGCCAGCTCGGGTATATTACCAACTACAATGGAGCGCCTCCTCTCTATCTCCTGATATGACATCAACGAACTCTCCACAGGAAAATTAACATCGGATGCAGAATTCGGTTGTAATTGTTTAACTGCACTAGAATCATGGCTCACCACAGTCTGGGTAGATCTGTTCGACTCAGGAGAGCGCTTCAGCAAATCTAGTTTGGAACGAAGATTGGTGTTATCCTGGTATAAACGTGAGATCTGCGCGACAAGTTCCTCAATAACATTTTTAATACAGGTTGGAATTGCCTCAGCTTTGAGGAGCTGTCGGAAATGCTTATCCAAGGCATCGCTCATCCCGTTGTCCAGTGGAGCCACCACATCAGACGGAGACGATGATCCATTCTCTTTGACCGACATCATAAACAGCTCGCGGAACAACTAAACGAAGACACGGACCACAAGCGAGGCAGATAAGCAGTTAAACAGAATTGACCTTGACGAGTGGCAACGAAAACACCAATAACAATGTGCAACCCTGCCACTAGGTTGCTCGCACTCCAAGCTCGAACCGGACGACGCCAATAGTCTAGACCAGAATATGTCAGCAAGAGAGCACAATATCAGTTGTCGACAGAGCACCTTGCAGCGTTCTCGAGCGGCCAGAGAGATGACGAGAGAACACGAGCGTCAGCACAGGCGCAGACGTCAATACCTCAAACTTGGGTAATTAAACCCTTGGGTAATGATAAGGTGTCTTTGTACAATGTTGTGCGTATGTATACGGCAAAATATTTTGCGTCATGCCTGTATGTCGCGAATTGAAGGGCGAAGCCAGATTGATTTTAGGATGAGATTTTGAAAGCGTGAAGGAACTGCTAGAGGGCAAATGTTCTTGAAATTGTTGGTTGATTAGATCGTGGATTACGCAGGCAGCACGAACCATCGGTTGTAGAAACGAAGCATAAAAGGTGCTAGTTTCGATCAACCGAACATAGGTTTCTGCTGGTAGTTATGGGGCAGCGGTCCCATGGTGCCGTGGAGTCACCGTGCTTGTGAGGGGCGTTCACGCTCAACGTCGAGTGCCTGGTCTGGTTCCAGACCAAATACCACTGTAGGATGATACCATTGGCGTAGGTGCATGTCCTATCGCGGTTAACGCCAGCTTTCCAATTCGACGCTTGTTACAATCTGTTGTTCATGCCATACAGTATACACTATAGTAATTCTGGAAGCACAAAGCTTCTCATGACCTTCCGATCGTGTCAGTGATAAGAAATCAGGAAAGAAGTCAGTGTGGGAGACTTCTGGGCACATCCCTCCATCCCACCATATATAAAGGAGGAAGGCATTAGTCACTGTCTGAAGCGCTTTGCTAGTGTCTGAATCGGTTCACCTTAAACCCATATCTGAACATTCGTTGTATCGCCACCGTCCACGATAAGCACCACAACATGGCAGAGTTAGGTTCTTTTAGAATATTTTAGATCCCATGAAAAGGTAGGCAAAAGACCCTTGTTAGCAAAAGGCTCTCGGTCAACGAACAAGATTTATTGCAACAGTTAACACAAAACCGGAACACGCGAAAATGATGACGATGACAACTGGGCAAGTATATGAGAGGCGGCCAAAATGGGTACTGGTACTGCCGGCCTGAGTGTGAGCGGGATGAATGGAACGCGAATCGACGATGCGGCTGGTAACGGACGTCCTCGGGCTAGCTGCAGAAGCGAACAGTCGACGTGGCGTGCGGGTGGCGTACTACCGGCACAGGTGGACGAGAACTGCTGACGACGATTCCGCAATGAGGTGGACCCAGCTCAAGGACGCAACGACGGCTGATGATGGAGCGGCGACGTGGGAGTGGGCACGAGCCTAAACTACACAAACCCCTAGCTGCACTGACGCAGTGCCAGAAAGGGACACTGAACGCACCACGCCCGGCAACTACCTCGGGCGCGGTGGCAGCAGCTACCGGGACCTCCCCCTAACCACAAGGGACCGAGGAGTCCGCTAAGCGAGGTGCTAGCGAGGCACACCACGTCCGGCAACGACCTCGGACGTGGCGTCAACAATGACCGGGGTCTTTCTTTCGGATGCTGCCACAATCAGAAAAGCGGGCGACCGAGACCCAGGAAAACAGAGACGACGGCCAGAAGAACGGCGGCCGGGAAACAGGAGACAAGCGGCGGCCAGAAGAACAAGCGGCCGGGACACAGGAGACGGCGGCGGCCAGAAGAACCAACGCCCCGCCACGGGAGAGGACGAAGACTGACCGCTCTCCCCTTTTCCAGAACCTTCTCGGCGTTCGCGCGCCGCGGCTCCCGCCGTCCGCGATTGCGGACAGCGCGCCGCCATTGACGCGCAAACTCGATTCACCTAGTCTCCCTTAATCCTAACTTGTTGTCTCTCTCTTATCCTAACTGCAGCGTGGCATGCAGCGGTTTCGAACCGGTGTTGACTGCAACGACGCCTGCACTTGCGAACGACCGTCGGTGTTGATCACAAACGAGCACCCCCCCCCCCATGATGAGGTTTCCACACTATGAGGTCTTGGACAATTGCCAACCCACATTATGACGTTTTAGACCTACCGGCTCGAACCACGACGACTGGACAGAAATGTGAGACATTTCTCTAGGTTTGACGAGCTGCAATAGGCTGTGAACACAACGATAGACGAGAAGGAGTGCTGAGGACATTCTTCTGCGTGCTGTACTGAGATGTGAGTGGTACCAAGCCAGGAATCAATCACATTTCTCTAGGCTTGACGAGCTGCAATAGGCTGTGAACACAACGATAGACGAAGGAGTGCTGAGGACATTCTTCTGCCTGCTATACTGAGATGTGAGTGGTACCAAGCTAGGAATCAAGAGGAGTAGGCGCAAGTTTCAACGTGATCGACGCTATGGATGCTCCATTACCCAGCGTTGGTTTCCGGCGAAGCCGGCAACCGACGCTGGGTGAGGAAGCATCCGTAGCTAGGTTTGGGCTACGTCCCTAGCGTGGCCCGTCATACCCGACATCGGCGGAGTTGGCTAGCCCGGCGCGGCCCGCAGATGCGATGCCGGCGAAGCCGGCTAGCCTAGCGTGGCCCGCACACCGCACACTCCAGCACACTCCTGCCCTCATCATTGATGATGAAGAACTTATCGACGTCCTCGGTCTGGCGATGGTGATTCTTTGCGAGTCGGTAGAGATACCGCTCACCATCACACGACTCGAGCTTTTCGTTGACATCACTATAATGGGTGGCTTTCGCAACAGCGACGACTTTCTTTGCAGCCTTCGCGTTCTTATAATTCTCCCATTTTTCGGCTGTTTTGTCGCCGAGAAACGTATGACAAAGCGATTTCTCTCACACCTTCGCTTTCACATCTTCCGTACACAGCCATATCTGCTTTTTGACCTTGCGTCTTCCAGGCTTTGCAGCGCCAAGCTCCGAACTTGAAGCTTGACGTACCGCGTCGGTAGCTTTCTTCCAGGTTTCATCGACAGCCGTGACTGTTGTGACCGAACGCGAGAAACTATAGCTGCTTCTTTCTCTTTCATTCGCACCACTTGATTCTAGTTGCACCTCAGCGCTCAACCTGCTTCAACCTCGGAGGTATGACCTTTAAAGTGCAGACCAGCGGTCGATGCTGTGTGGAGACCGTCTCATACGGCACGATCTTCGCGTCTGTGACAAGGCTTCGGTCGCGATCCTTCACAAGGACGAAGTCAATCTGCGTTTTGGAACTCCCATTATAATACGAACTGAGGTGGAAGCCGCGTTTCCGAAACACGATGTTCACAATGGTGAGGTTATGCGACTTCGCATATTCAATGATACGCTCACCATCGGCGGCAAGATATAGCCGAATCCACCATGGCAGCTGTAACAGTCTTTTTTGGCAAGTAGGTGTCCATTAAGATGTCCAGCCCCAACGATGACGTTTTTCGATGGTGCCTCTGCTGTCTGTTCATCAAGCAGGCTCCTTGGCTCGATCGGAGCAGCTAGTCTGCGGAGCATACGCAGAGAAGAAGTGATAGAGTTGCTCCTTAGTGGCGACAACGATCTTCATCGATCGATCGTCAAAGCGTTCAACTTAATCGAGTCTCGGTCCAACACCACTCGTGGTCCTGGGACTTCCACATAAGACGTCCTCGTCCTATGCCCCTTGACTTGCGGCAGGACCACCTCGTCTCCTGCACCGCACAAAATTCAACTCTTTTTCGCTCTAGTGCTTCTGCCAAGTCGCAAGCGGCCCGTCAACGTACCCACATTCAGCGTAGCCACGCGGGTTCTGCTACCGTTACAGGACTTTCGAACTAGCTCAGTTGTCCCCGATGCCGTCCCCGCATCAGGGACACACGCATACTTCTCACACTCGCCGGGCTCTGCGAGTGCGTGTCGGCTCCCGCGGACGCCGTAGCACTATCTCGTTACTTACATAACGTCATCAAACATGTAATGTGACATGGAATCTTCGAAGGCCGGGCTGTTCTGTCGCCTGCACTCGACTGTCCATGCTTAGCTTAGCCCGCAAAGCGAGCAGGTCCCAGTGGCACCACGACTCCATCACCCAAATTTGAGGATTACTAACAGATTCAACAGGCGTTTCAAAAACGTTGTTATGTGCTATAAAGGTGGGATCGTAGGCAATCAAATAAAGCGGTTTGATAGTTAATAAATGAACGCAGGAAGCAAACAAGTAAGTTGTGGTAGAATGTGGTGATAAGGATCTGAGAACGATGTATGAAAACCCGCAGAAATGTGTTCTGCTTTGGTGAATGAATAGTTCCTTCCTATCCGGTCAACAACTCCAAATAACACATAGCTAAGTTCTGCAGATTGTAGAGGTGGAATTTGTTTTATTCCGCGTAGCTTACGACCTTTACTGCTAGTGGTCTCCTGGTCTTAGAATCTTGATATTGGTGTTTAACGTGTTTACAGTACTTTTGTGATATGAGGTTGCTAGGTGGACCTATCTATTGGCGTTATGTTTCTACAGTCTTGCCTCTTCAGAGGCCTAAAAATTGTTTGAGTACGAGCTCATCGAGGCCAACAAAAATAAATAAAAGACTGCCAATAAAGCAACAGCGATTTTCTTATTTATTTATTTATTGGTCAACATCAGCAATGACACACATATGGCGAACAACGGAAGATTTTAGAAAGTGTCTGGCTCATTACAAAAAAAGCAATGGAAAAGGAGACCAAGAGGGAAAGAGGAAGAGAGAAAAAGAGAAGAAAAAAGGGAAGAATTCTTGGCAACTGCGAAACTGAACACAGCCTGAATCGTGGCTGGCGAAGTGTCGACAAAGCAGCTAGTGAAGCCTTGGCAAAACATGACATTGGAAAGCGCATTAGCGCATCACATCATTACCTGACGAAACAACTACAACTAGGCAGAACATACGGTCTAAACTAGGAGCGGGCCCCGTTTCTCAAGGGCTTCTTTAAGCTGGTACGCACCATGAAGGCTGCCCTAGGGAGTCGTGAACAACTTTTGACTTTTTGCGACGGACAATTGGGACGTGATGCGGGATAGTGGTTTTCTTGACGAAAAACGCACCTATGTACCATGGGATCCCGATCCAGGTACATGCCCACGCGGAATGACCCGTGGTGGCCGCGCCTCTGGCCTGCACGACTACGGATGGTCAGTGTTCGGCCCGTAGAGGTACGGCGAACGTGCACATGGCCGTTGCCGAGTCGCCGGTTGCCGCTGTGGGGTGCGTAGACGGAGAGCAGGTGCCGCCGCCGATGGTGGCGCGGCCAAGGGGCGACGTCGGTGGCGGTCCCGGGCACCGGCAAACGTAGACGCCCCAAGGGACTTGGTGGGGATTGCCTCCGGGATGGTGTTGAAGCAGACGCGTGAGCGACGAACCCCCGCGCAGCGAGATCCTGGATGGCGGTAGGTGACGATGTGTGCTGACGTCTACAGGGGTTTGGTGGAGACTGCCGCCGGGGTGGTGTTGGAGAAGGCGCGTGAGCGACTGGACCTTGAGCGGCTAGATCCTGGGTGACAGGACCCTGAGCGGCCGGTGGACTACGTGGTGGCGAGCGATGAGGCGACCGGAAAGAACTATCTCGAAGGTGACGACGACAGGTTCCATCGAGCAGGCGACACAAGCCCTCAAACCGCGAGGGACGACGGCGATGTTGAAGCCCGACCGCTCGGCGGGAACGACAGTAGCAGGACTCGCCGCCGATCCGGTCCGAGACGACAGAAGCACGCACTCTCTGCGTCTCTGTCATCTTCTCGAAGGCTCCACGACGGCGACGTGTCGATCGACACAATTGACCTGTTTGACCCGGTCGATCGACTCGACTGGCCCAGCGACGGTGACGAGTGAGAACATGTCGGACGTGACTCACGACGTGTTGTTCAATATATGATTTGGACTTTATTTGTGCAAAATAGTATATAAAAATGTCACCATAGCAGTTTTTTACCTTCGACCATTTTTACAAAGGTGAATGATATTTTACTGGCTATTTAGTTAAACACGTGTCATAATTCGGAATAAAATGTTACTTCGAAGATAAAGCATGATGTTAAGAAAAGGCGGCAATCTAAGGGAACCGGCGACCTCACACCTGACAAGAACAAGCACTATCCCCGCCGCCAACGCCGCTGCTTTCTCACAACTCGCCCAGGAATTTCATTTTGCAATTTTGAAACCCATATTCGTAGTCAGCATTCCACGCTCTTTCTAATGACCCTGGTCGCCACTTGATGGTCAAAACCCTTCCCTAGTTAGTACTAAATGTAAACATGACCTAAAAGAAATCTATGGATAAGAGTGCATGGGTGTAACTACATCAACATTCCATCGGCTCTTGAGAGGAACAAAATCTTCAGTTTACACACCCTTGCTTCCAATACATAATTTAACCACAATCTATAAGTTGATCAATGCTATTTCGGATCCTCCTCTTTAGGAATTTTATTCACTACCTTGAAGTGGCCAGATGAACATGCAAGTTCCAAAAGTCAGGAGTAATATAGGGTCGACAATTTTCGCAAATTGAGTTGGAACTGAATCTCGAAGCAAACCATTTTGCCAAAATCGCTAAGGCAAAACAAAAGACTTGTTCATAGATATCTCCAGGGCATTGATTAGCACATTGTTTCCTATTGTTGCCGTTGTCTGTCGTTGATCTAACATTATATGTTCTATTCGTTCTGTTCTGGTTTTTAACGCACATGTTCTGTTTGTTCTATATTTTTGCATCGATCTCTGCATATAAATAAATAAATAAACCATATTTCCATACCGATGATATGTACAAACGTGGGGTTGACAATATTAAATCAAAGCACATAATATAACTGGTGATGAGCATGCAGATGGCTAGCTGACGTTATCTCACCATTAATTTATTACATGACTTCCTCAGGAAATTACTTTATTGAAAAGGCTGGCGTCTTATGTTGTTTGAGATGAAATTGGACACCTAATTTTTCTACGTTTTAACACCTTTGTCCAGTGTGTCTAAATCAAACGCTAGTCACTAGTTCTAAGTGAATTAAATTTTTGTAGAAGATAAAGAGCCAAAAGGCAGGAAATCGTGCATGAACAAATGTCAAACTTCTTATAAATGGTAGTTAAGCAAATAGGCATCGCTGTGCACCAGACATGTCCGTGGCGCGTTTCCGAGCAGGCATATCTCCTCAGATCCTCTGTATGTGGTTCCTGGATAGAAGTCAAATAATCGCTTTGTGCAGTTCAGACTATCAGTGTCACGATCAGATCTTTTTGCTATCTACGTTTGAGCACCTAATATCTGTTTCGTGGGGAAGGCGTCTGGAGATGTCGCCAAAATGTGCACAGGTAGCTTATTCCGGTCATTCCTTTGCCCAATTCAGCACAAAATCTCAACGTTGCGGTAGGAAACGCCAGATAATTAATCACACTGCTGATGCAGAACTTCTGTTAAGAACTCGCCCACTCTTGATCCTAACAGTTATTGCGGTCAGCATCAGTCAGCATAGGCACCTGCATAAGCCTCTTTCCAGGCCGTATCTGAAAGGTGTCATCCCAGAGTAGGAGAGTACAATCGTTGCTTTGCTTGGTTGACGCACGCCATCCTTGCTCCCCATGTCGGCCATAGAATTGACCTGTACTATTTTGTTGAACTTGGATCTCGTTGCATGCAGCTGTGCAACACGTGATGAGTAAATTTTATCCTCGTATAAACATAAATACAAACGCAAATAAACAAGATAATGTGCGAATACAGAACGTGCTATCACATGCGAGATGCGATTATGATAACGGGACCCAAACAGATGAGATCGTGCAGCAAGCGCAACAGAAGCGAGTGAAGTGTAAGATCGCCGACATATGCAGGTGCGATGAAAGATATGAAGAGACGTGTCAGTGGTGGGAGAACAGAAAAGAAACATTCAGCATGAACATTATGGCGCTGAGGAAAAGCAAAGGCAAAAGGGGTCCGTCCAGCCACGCTGTCGCGACGGCTGCGAATTTCTTTTCTGCCTGCAGGTAACCGGACTCGTGCTCTGAAAAGCGCTGAGCTGTTCAGTGGACCTCGCTGAAAGCCGTGGAGGAGGGAGTGTGGGGCGTGAGATCGTGTGGACACGAGCACGGAGGGACACCGACCGGACGACGTGTGGTGGCGATGAGTGATGAGGGGAAACAGAAAGCAGGTGATCGCGATGTACCGTTAGTGGAAAGGCACTGTCGAGTCGTACTCCAGACGCAGTTGTCGCATTTTCTCGTGAATGCCCGTGCTCGTCTCGTCATCTACCCCGTCCACGTCCAAGTGCTCGGCGGAGGACGTCTTCCTGAAGCACTTCTATCGTGAGCAAAATTCCACGTTCCATTCTCATGGTGGCTGCGCTTTAAGACAGATAGTGACGGTCTGCTACTATGGAGTAGGCCAGCTCCTTGAAAGTTTGCCAGATCGTGCTGAATGTCTTTCAGCATCTGACTTTGAAAAAGTATATCTACTCGAAAGCCTATCTGCAGGTATAGCACAAACCATGGAATGATGTTCAGATTCTTCTCGATTTCAGATATTCACTGGATTTGTAATAGGACAGAGATTCGGTGCAGATTCAGTTGCTCACCTTCGGTGGTATGGCCAAGTGATTCGCGCTAACGGAGACACTGTTCTAAAGATTAGCCTTAAAATCCGAGCGCACCATGCTTGTGATAGCAGCTTAAGACATCCGAAAGCTTAAACCGCAGTCTATATTGCTACATACAGATTCTATGGTTATATCCAAGTACTCGCGTAATTTCCATTCGACTTTGAACATCTGAATCGAAATATTCGAAAATTGTTGCGTTTTGAATGAACTCGAATTTGATTACTCAAAAAAAACCGCGCAGTTCAAACACAATCCATTTCTAATGCTCCGAATACTTGAAAACTTGCTGAGAGCATAGTCATAATAGAGACATTCTCTCCAAACAGAAACGGTACTCCTAGGGCAAGCGTCGGCTGATGCAAAGCAAGAAGATTTCTCCTAAAGACTTGTGTCTCCATGTGCTTCGTCAACATGGAGGGCGCAGCTTCGTTTGCGGAGTTCGACATGCTATGAACGTGGAATTGAATCCTATAAAGTTTTGAATGACGATTGCCCTGCAGTAAAAATAAATGTCTTCTGGGAGCAGATTTCGAATCTATCAGGACGGGTTCAATTTTTCTTACCGATTTCAGTAAAAGGTCATGATTCGACATATTTTTCTACATGGCGGAGCGATATTTGTGTCTAAACTGTACCCTATTGAATTTTGATGTTAATTGATGGTAGTTCCCAACGATGATTAAACACATTTACGACAAAATGAGCCACCGGTGGCTTATAACTTTTCGCGCTATTTTTTGTTCTCCTGCCGGCGGTTTTTTATAGATGTCTTTTCTGTTGCCTAATCACTTGTGCTAGAAGAATATCCAACAGGAATAAGCAAGAAAATGTCGTTGCATTCATTACATATATCGAATTTGAAAAATTTTACTAGGAAGGAGACCGATTCCACAATCAAATCAATTCAATTCAGTCTTTTTGGTCAAAATTTCTCTCAGGGAAGATTATTTGGGGTGCTAATCACGAATCTGACATCGGTTTTCAAAATTTCGCTCAATCACCGTAGGTTACGGCGGTACAGGTGAATAAGGTTGTCGTAGTCATCGTCACCGATTTCGCCCAAACTTCGTCTACGAGACCATGACTTCGACAGTCTGTATGTACCACTTTTGGCCGAAACTTCGAAAACCGATGCCAGATCCGAGATTAGCGCCCCAAATAACCTTCTTGGGCGAAATTGGGCGATTTGGGCTGACTTGAATTGATTTGCTTCTAGAGTTGGCCTTCTTCCTAGTAAATTTTTTAAATTCGACACGAGGAACTAAAGCAACGACATTTTTCTGGCTTATGCCTGTCGGACATTCTCTCATCACAGTGATTAGGGAACAAAAGAAACACTTATAAAAAAGTGCACGAAACAAAAAAGTGGTCTGCAAGGGACCTTATGAACCACCGGCGGATCATAGTGCGCGCGTGTAGAATGCCACGCGGTTCTCTGCCGCAAAACGCGATTGTCGTCAATGTGTTAAGAATGGAAGGTTTGTCCAACAACATTTCGAGAATTTTACAGTAAGAAGTCTTTCTGAAGCGATTTTCGACACGATAATGGGGGGGGGGGTGTGGTATTCAAAATCATAATTTTTCTTGAAAGTAAAAAGTTTTCTATGTGACAGAGACGACTAATGGGAGAAATGTTTCCAAATAAAATTTTAAGCCTTGGTTAATATACAGAAAAATTTTTCTGTAATGATTTTTTAAATGATTACGAAGTTCGATTTACATTCGACTATAGCCGAGAACCGCCGAAAAATCAAACTTAGTCAACAGATACTGATACTTTTTGGGTGTTTTTAGCATCAAGGAATTGCTTTTTTTATGTTTTCTGATGCTCTATTAGGATTTCAAGAAGTCCGAAAACCTTCCGAGTTATAAATGAGCAAGTGCAGGCAAATCTTCTCTGACTTCGTCGGCTGTGTTGTCATGAAAATAAAATTTTCTCTACCTGAAGCAGGCAACATATGAAGGTGAAATTTTGCTCATCGAATAGAAAATCATTTAATTTAACAAAGAGGGAAGTTTTAAATTCGAACCCCTTATCATTTGCTATCGTAGATTGCTGCCAAAGAACTTCATTTTTTACTTGATAACAGCCAGGGCTCGGAATTTCGCGGGGTAGAATCTCATCTCTTAACGTTGCCTCGTGCAGGTAGAAAATAAAGAATTTGTGCTAACCACAGACAAAATTAATCACGAGATAACAGGGTACCCTTGTGTTTACCTTTCATATCTGATAAAGTTACTGCTAGGATTCAAAGCAGCATAGTTCGAGCCCAGTTGCGAAATGATGTCGTTTTAGTCAACATACCAAACAACAATATTAAACGTCAGCCGGTCAGGAATAGGCTCTACGAAAACCAGTGCTTATCAGAAAGTTGTCTCATGTGCATACGGCAAGATCCGAGAATGTTCTCGGGAGGGAGCAGTCTATCAGATTGAGTGCCAGGCATGTAGCTGCACATATGTGGGGGAAACAGGGAGAAAACTAGCCATTCCAGCTAGAGAGCACATGGCTAGTAAACAACGTGGTAACATCAGAACACCTCTAGGAAAGCACAGGCGGTAGCGACTTTGAGATTAGGTGCAAGGTGTTGGCGGTAGAAACAGAAATATCGGCAAGCAAGGCATTGAAGGCTTTCTGGATTTTTGCAAGAAACACTGGCATGAACGACCGTCAGGAGCGCCCGTCAGTTACGAATGGTTTTCTGCTCTTTGTGTCAAAATGCGAGCTGGAGAATGGGAAGGGCGGATGTGCAGGTCATTATCCTTATCCATTCGCATGTTCTCTCCGCCGCTGTACACTAAGTCTCATTCGCCTGGTCCTACTAACAGAGAGGTGCGGCTCTTTAGGTGGATCACGCGTAAGTTTATCCCTCTTTTAGTGGATTTTCAGAAGTGATTTCTCCAAGAAAGCGCAACTGCTAGAGTGGGGATAGAGCTTGGTGGGGTAAATCGCATATCTAATACTTGCACCACGTTCAGGCGTCTCAGGAAGACGGAAGCGTCGAAACGTTAGGCCTGGCAATAAAGATTCACCACAACAACCTCGAACGCCACAAAGCAAAAATAATAACAACATTAGTCGCAATGTTTTATGGGGCGCAATTTCAGGTTAGGATGTCGCTGGTTCAGGAAAAAGAAGGTGACGCACCATGGCGATCCGTTAAAATCGGCAAAAATTTAATTTGCCCTGATTAATCCGAAGCTGCTCTGGAAAATCTCATTTTTAAATGAAGAATAAGAACACAGTATTCAAAACCTTATAGATTCAATTCCGTTCACGTAATACTTCCTCTTCGCTGAATAAAGATGAACGCGAATCTCCACAATGTCGAAGACATACATTGGATAGCAGCTTATAAAGAGATGCAGTAGCCACCTTAAAGCCGAAAAATTACGAGAAGATCCTGCCTCATAATCAAAACATAGCAGGACCCCACTTCGATTCTCGAACCTCAGGCATGACCTTGCAATTCTCGGAAATGGTAATAGGAGAGAAACTGCTTGATGCATCGAAAGAATACTCGAGAGCATCCGGCTTTCTGTATTCTTTTGGGACCAATACTAGGGCACTCCGAGGTTAGACCCATGCCACGTTTGGGTGAGAGGCGTCCGCAAGGACTAGAAGAGATCGTGTTTGAGGCCACATGCCTCGCGGCTTGTGAGAAACGCCATTTGGGTTTCTGGCCTAGTCGAACAACAGAGACAGTGGTGATTGAGCTGTCTGCAAGGAGTGGCTGAAAAGACCATGAGATGTGGCAGTGTGTTGCAAACAGCTGTTGGACAACGTTGAAAACTAAAAGGATTCAGAAAAAATCGAAAATGGGAGGAGTCCCAGCGCTTTCCCTGGTATGCCATCTCTTCATGGAAAATAATGGCAACCTTGGAAGAGGTCCTCGTACTCGCGGGCCCTGATTAATAACTGCATCTTAGTAGGTGACTGGGACAAATAAGGGTGGCTTATGTCAGCAATGTAAATCCATTTATCTTGCTAGAAGGGGTAGATGGAAGAGGAGGCAATGTGCCAAGCTTTGAGAAATATTCTACAGCAAGTTCGTCAAAGAAGGAGAGAGAGAAAAGGTGGTGACCGCGTCTTTATGCCCTTCAGTCATACACACCAGAGAACACCTTGTAAAATCAACTTCAACTTTTAATCGGTGGAGATGCATAGGTTGTGTTAGGCAGTTAGCACAAAGTGAAGTTTAACTGTTCCTTGATAAGGCAGACTTACAGGAGAGCATTAGGTTATCTACTCGGCGATAGGATAATGAAGGAGCACATAAAGCGCACAAATTGAACGGAAGCAATTATCCACGTCTTTGCGTTCTCAGAAAATGACGCAGGAAAGCTGGTAGCTTTTATAAATCTAGTGGAAAGTTTCGAAGTTAAAGTACTGCAAAAAATGAAATGAACGTTCCCACCTGTGATAGCGAGCCTCGCCATCGAAACCGCCTCGGAGTTCGTCGATCACACATGCGAGAAGTATTCGCCAAGCTCGAGCCGCTTCACGTGTCTTCTAAGTGAAACGTATGGCAACGTAAGATGACTTTACGTTAGTGCTGAAGATGGTTACGTAAACAGGAGACATGCGGAGAGGGCTACTGACTTTGCAAAGTACTGTTGAGCGTGGTCAAGGTATGGGTGGTATTGTAGTGGATTTGAATTCCCACTAACTGCGATGTGCAGGCGAAGTATTTGCACTGCCTCCTCGAAAGACGTCCAGGGGTGGACATCAGTTCTGCGAGAGACGGGGAACGTCGCGCCATGCTTGTCCTTGGATACTTCACTGCTCCTACGCGGCGGCAACGAGTGAATGCGAATAAACTCACAAGGGAACTGTCTGAACGGTACGCCGGAACGGCAAGAATGAGTACTATAGGGAGAATCCCCGTCCTCCAAATTGTAACAGAACATGTTTTCTTTTTGCCGAATGCTTAAGGCAAACGAGTACGAGTGTGTAATGGTTAAGGGTCCGCAGAGCGAGCTTACAACGACAGCGCAAGATTCCGGTGTCGTGGAACGGGTGGCGCAGTCGTAGAGGGGGTGCCTCATGTTCGTGAGGTCGAAGGTTCTGTTCCCATGCTACGCCGCGTTTTTGCACTTTTACCATAGGATCGGATTTCCATGGAGATTTCCATATCTGCACTTGTTTTTGGAGTTTGCAAACAGCGGCCGAATGCCAGAAAAATGCTTCAAACGCAATTTATTAGTGTCGGTGAGGTGAGTGCCACCAGTGTACTCACAGTGTAGAAGGGGACCACATGATCTTCAACTTGACCAACCACCTCGATCAATATTGTCACCTCTGTTATGCTTGCAAGGTCGCGCGAGGAGCTGCTGCCGCCAATACTGACTCTACAAGGCTTGCTGACCCTCGAGTGGCCATTCAATTATTGACACTGAAGTGCGGATCTCCACTGGATGCCGTCCCTTCGAGAGACAAGATGAATCTGGCGGAAAGGATAGCAAGTATCCAACAGGATTTCGAACTGCGACAGCTGGAAATCGACGAAGTGGAGAAGTTGGAGGTAGTGGAAGAAGAGGACCAAGAGTTTCAACCAGAAGAGGATTGTGCCATAGTCAACGCCACTAACCAGTGAAGGCACTATCACGTTTTCGGAACGACAGATCGTTTCGGAGGAAAAGGTTTGACTATACCAGAATTGTTATCCTCTACAAGTTTGAGAACGGGGAAAGTGGACTGTATCGCGATTCCAGGCTGCTTGGGCTACAGCGGAGTACCACTGGGCAGGAACTGTGAAGCAATCTCGCAATAGAGAAAGTACTAGACACTGCGTTAAATTTCTTTGAAAAAAATGAAAATGAAACATAATCATCAACATGGTGTTTGCTTCGAAAACCCGAGTGGAATCGCATGCCCGGAAGACCCGGCCCATGTGATAGTGATGAGTCAGGATGTGAAGAAACTGTAGCCTTCATGCGTTGCCCATACTGTGATCGGTCTTACTGTTTTATGCACTTTGTGTCTGTGTATCATTGGTGCTGAAGTTATTTCATAAATATTTCATACAAAATCGCATTTGGCATATTTCGGACATTGCTGGTGAATTACGAGATGTCGACAAATAATAAGTAATAAAAACATCTTACCGTAGCAAACTCCAAAAACAAGTTCAGATATGGAAATCTCTATGGAAATTCGATCCTATGGTAAAAGTGCAAAAACGCGACGTAGTATAGGAGTCGAACCATCGGCCTCACGGACATGAGGTATACGCTCTACCACTACGCCATAAAGGTCCATGGCACCTCGCTCTTGCGCTGCCGTGATGAGCGCGCTCTGCGGACCCTTAACCATTACACCATCGTACGCGTTTGCCTCAATTATTCGGCAAAAACAAAACATGTTCTGTTACTATTTGGACGACGGGGATTCTCCCTATAGCACTCGTTCTTGCCGTTCCGGCGTACCGTTCAGACAGTTCCCTTGTCAGTTGGGAAATCGTCCCCCGATGCGCTGCAGAAATTCAGACCGTGAGCAGCTGCAGGGCATTATCAAAGCGAAGGGTTGAAGCCCTGGTTGATGTTCTCATGTTCACTACTGTGGTAAGGGGAAGAAGCTCACTAAGGTTACATTGGTATACTCCCGTTCGCCTGGCGACACAGATTTGCAGAACGTGGGCCGGTACGTCGTCCATCGTTGCAGTCACTGGCGTGACATAGTCAGCAGAACTCTGCAGACGGAGACGTTTGCCGAATTTGCCACAGAGTAAGCGGCGCCGTTAGACCTACGTATGTTTTTAGTAGTTTTTCAAGTTTCTTCCGCTTATCTTCACATATTTTCTATACCTTGTGGCCGTGAAGGCTAGATCTGAGATCCTCCACGGTCACAAGGAAGCCATCCTATGACTTGCAATGAGCATCTTTTGTACAAATCAGCCTTATTCCTCCTAGACAAGTCTGGTGCTTCAGCGACCTAGGTGCGATAAAAAACTTGATGGGCATGCACGTGCGGCATCGAACTATGATTCGGCTCGTGAAAATGCGATAGCCGGTGCCTCCTCCGACCGCGCTACATGTGTCCGTGAAAAAAGGCATCTGGCATACCTCCGAGTCGCTCCAGCGACTGTTCGCCTAGATAGTGCTGCGAGGGTAGCTACGCAGTTCGTAGCTTCCCGCTCAACACTATCGCCGCGACCAGTCGCTGGAGCGACTCGGAGGTATGCCAGATGCCAAAAGCGAAACAGTGAAAAAAGTGGGTATTCCATAATATTGTGCTAGACACCTGATAGCAACTTAAAAGCGAAGTGTGTATAGCACACATATGTGGTCAGCGAAACAACAACAATAACAGATGGTTAACTTCGATGTTCATGAGGAAGTTGTTACGTCATGGAACAGGCCTCATGTAGGAAACTGAAGTCCACCGTGCGAGGTTCTTCCCAAAAGGCACACAACTCTGAGAAGTACAGTCACGGAGAGTCGCTTACCTGGACGATTTCGTGCGCACAAATCCTCTCCATTGAAATCTCGCCCAGCCGTTCCCATATGTCGCTAAAACATATCGCTGCGTAGTCTATGTAGCGTATCGCTACGTAGTCTATGTATGTTAAATTTTTCGGTTGATTTAATCTCTTCATTCCAAGCGTTATATTGCGTCAGCATAATTTGCTACACGGAGATTCTTTGAAAACTGTGCGTGAAAGGCGTATTTGAGTTTTTGCTCAACTTTGAAACAAATCTGAAAGATTTCTCTTAAACTGAAGAAGGAGGCTACCTGGTGAACCCGCACGATCTTGCTAGGACGGCATGTGACGTGCCGATTCGCTTCATTCGATCTACACATTCGGTTTCATCGTCCAGCGTCGCCAGAATGTCATCGAAGAATCTGAACCAATCTTGTGTTGCGAGCTGTTCCAGAGTAGTGTCCACTCGAAATGGCGTAGATTCACGTACTTCACCGTCAGCTTGACGTGAGCCTCCATCGTGGCGATGTTTTCTTCGTCCTTATTGAACGCGTCAACGCATAGCGCTTTATAGAAAATCTGAAGAAGGACAACCAACACTACTATAAGATAAGGCGGAGCAGAGCGAAAAAGCCCAAACCGCCATTCAAAGCACAAGAAGATAGGGTCAGATTCCACCCCTTCAAAATAACGCGCTATTGATACAGTAGGCAAGCGTGCCTTAGGGTTCAACACGGAAATGCTTCCATAACACTTATATTGTCACCGGAAAGTAAGCTAAACGAAATAGCTAGGAAACAATGGCTAAAGTGTCCACCATTTACCCCCTCAATTAGTTTGGTCAAGGTGGCTCGTGTTTTTAAAGGTACGCCTTTTAACGATTGTCACACTCAAACTTGGATCTAAATCATCTGAAAGCATTAGGGAGCCTTTTACCTGTGACACAACAAAGGTGAATCGCGTAGCTTCCTATTATTTATTTTGTTACCACTCTTAACAAATGAACGCAATAGTCCACATAAAGTGCGTCCAGACTCAATCGCTGCGCATATAGCTTTTGGATCTACAACAAAACCTATTCCGTGTAGATGTTTAAGTTTGAGCACAGTTGCCACTAATCCTCAACAAAAGCTTTGAACGGTCTACTTTGTAGTTCTAGAGTAACCTCCGCAACTTTAATCGAACCTAGAGAGCCGACTACACAATAGTCGAGGACATACTGCCGACATGGTAAGCTCGTGGTGGTTCATGTACAATTTCTGAGATAACAATAACTCGGGAGAAACACCGAAGAATGCTAACCAAAAGGCAAAAAAGGCTCCTCCGATTTCGCTTGACGCACTCTCTGATGAGGACCGCTATGAGTGCGATTTCTTAATTGAATTTTTGCTTCCTTAATTATTCTCATCATAGTTACTCCGAGGTTTCCGCTCTTTGTCCTTACACTATTTAAGCTTAGCGCATCAGTTTTCAACGGAGTGGTTGCTCATCGTTATAGCGTCGTGTGAACTATGCTAGCTGAGTCCAGAGACCTTCCGTGCCGCTCCTCTGATAGCTTCTACTCATAGAAGAATACAGTGCGATTTCGGCATCAATCCTACCGACAAAGTGACAGCGCCAAGTAAGTAGAATCCAATGTAAGGATTCTGTGGAGTCTCCCGGCACCTTCGATGTAATCTTAGCTGAACCACATGGATAGTATGGCGTTAGAGAAATAAACAACCGGTGTTGTAAAAAATGACAAAACCTCTCGGTCAACCCAGTCGTTTAATATTCTTAAATGCTGATTGGTTGACATAACTTTTAGACTCTTAGACTCATAGTAAAAGCGAGTAGGAGGGTCTACATTCGCGTACTACTTATCAGGGATCCTATCTGGGTCATTCCTTGTTTCGCACGGGCAAAATACAACTCATTTCAAGGCGAGAGTTAACGCAAAAGTGAAGGTGGGCGGTCATGTGCGTTCCCTTTTCTCTACAAGAAGATTACGTAAAAGTGCTGTCTTCAAGTAGTGCCACGCTAAGCCGTGCCCCGCTGCGATTTCCTGTTTTGTTCATTGCACTTTCTACTGTATTTCAGCAGGACATAGTGGCGGCACCGACCTGCTTCACTTTGTTGGAGACAATTTCCAGTTCGAGGAAGATCTTCCGGAAAACACCAGGCGCCTGAGGACGTAGCAGGCGCCACGAGGTAGTCAGCGCCTGCTTTTGGCTGAACGACAACGACGCGATCGAACTCAGTGTGCCTGAAAAAAATAAAAAATCCTTGACGATGACCTCAGAATAGTTTGGGGCTGCTCTTCACCATTCGCGGATTTATATATCAGAAGCAACAGTGGTGTCGCTTATTGCAGTCAGGTTTGATGTATTCAACGAGTTCTATCTCATGCCCGGTAGGTTGAAGTAACGCCAAAAGTAACGAATGTCCTATGTTCAACTGCATCAAGATTTTGAATATTTCTAAGAGCAGCTGGTAATCCTGTTAAAATCATAGGACCGCCGCTGGAAAACCGTACGAATATTGTCTAAAAAAGGTTTGAAGTTTCCTTGATTTTTGAAATACACTTTCAGTTGCACAAAGCCCGAATTCACGGTGTTTTCATTTTAGAGATCAGAGATTTTAGAGATTTTTAGAGACCTAGCGAAACTGGCGCTGAAGCTGTGAGAATTTCAGGTTTCAGGAGAACAGGTTTTCAAAAATAGATATGTACTTGAAGGATTCGCTTGGGATTAGGTTGGAGAGAAATCCTAGTAATCAGGACCTCCACGACCTGGCTGAGGAACAGAACAGTGCTAATCACGCAGAAGAAGGAACCTCATTATGCGCAACTACACCAAACCTATTCTTGTCTGTATTGCTACCTGGCTGCACTGGATCTTCAGTGATAATAGAAGCTGTAAAAGAGGGAGTGAGATCAGGTGGACCTGCTGACTCCACAAGCAATTTCCAAAACGAGTTTTCACCCAGAATTAACGGTGAACATTCTTTCCCGTTCGAGCATTCTAGTGAACCTCGAAGCAACTACAGCACCACGGAATACTTCTCAGTCGTATAGGATGTTATGCAGCTATAGGTCCAGCAAAACGATTCGGTAGGAGAAATGAAACATTCGGCGGTAGTTTTTTGGCACTGGAAATCGACCAAGCAGGATCTAATGCGATCGGGTGAGGGCGCGCTTGCTCCCTATTATTATTCTTTAGAATTCTGTAGAACGAGATACTCTCTTCATGTGTCTCGTTAACTTCGTACTAACGATAGAGGCACAGTATTGTACCAGTTCACCAAACCAATGAGTCGAAACCGACCTCCATGAAAATACCGATCCTAGCAGTACAGGATTTGCACCGTGAAACCCTGCCCTTAGAGCATCACCAGAGAAGACATGAAAAACTTGATGGCCTTTAGGTGCTAAAAAGCTAGCCAATAAAGCGAGATATTTTAATTTGAATACGGATGCTCAACTCGAAAATGTTTCTGGACAAGCGTAGTATATGGAATGCACAAATAACACTCTTTCATCCCGAAATAAGGAAGAAGGTTGGGGGGGGGGGAAGAAATATGCACGGGCATTAGTAAAACGGCATTGGTGGCGATGTCCGTTCCTCCACGTGGTGCCACTGGAAACTACTCGCTCTGCGAGTTAAGCCGAACACGGACACTCGATTGCAGGCGACAGGCTCTTGTGACAGGCCGGCCTACGAAGACCCATGTCACATCACATGGTGTATGAATAGTCATGTTTTCCGAGATTGTGCTACGGCGTCCGCGGGAACCGACGCGCACTCGCAGAGCCCGGCGAGTGTGGAAAGTATGCGAGGGTCCCTGACGCGAGGACGGCATCGGGGGGCAACTGAGCTAGTCCGAAAGTCCCGTAACGTAAGCAGGACCCGCGTGGCAACGCTGAATGTGGGTACGTTGACGGGCCGCTCGTGCGAGTTGGTTGAAGCACTGGAGCGTAGAAGAGTTGATTTCTGTGCGGTGCAGGAGACGAGGTGGTCCTGCCGCAAGTCAAGGGACATAGGACGAGGCTTCAAGGCCGTTCTATGTGGAAGTCCAGGACCACCAGTGGAGTTGGAGTCATCGTCTCCGAACGATTTCGTGACTCGATTGTAAGTGTCCAACGCTTTAACGATCGGTTGATGAAGATCGTTGTCGCCGCTAAGGAGCGACTCTATCACTTCTTCTCTGCGTATGCTCCGCAGACTGGCTACTCCGATCAAGCCAAGGATGAGTTTTGGAGCCTGCTTGATGAGAAGACAGCAGAGGTGCCGTCGAAAGATGTCATCGTAGTCGCTGGTGACCTTAATGGGCACGTCGGCGCGACGAAAGACGGGTACAGCTGTCATGGTGGATTCGGTTACGGGTCGCGTAACGTCGATGGTGAGCGTATCCTTGAATATGCGGAACCGCATAACCTCACCATAGTGAACACCGTATTTCGTAAACGCGACTCCCACCTCATCTCATACTATAGTGGGAACTCCAAGTCTCAGATAGATTTCGTCCTTGTGAAGGATCGAGACCGAAGTCTTGTCACAGACGCGAAGATCGTGCCGTATGAGACGGTCGCCCCACAGCACCGACCGCTGATCTGCACCCTAAAGATCGCCGCTCCAAGGCAGAAGCAGGTTGAGCGATGCGGTGCACCGAGAATCAAGTGGTGGCGAATGAGAGAGAAGGAAGCAGCTGTGATTTCTCGCGTGCGGTTACCGACAGTCACAACTGTCGACGAAACTTGGAAGAAGGCTGCCGACGCGATACGTGAAGCTGCAAGGTTGGAGCTCGGCATCACGGTGCCTGGACGACGCAAGGTCGAAAAGCAGGCGTGGCTGTGGACAGATGACGTGAAAGCAAAAGTTCGAGAGAAGAAGTCGCTCTATCACGTGTTTCTCAGCGACAAGACAGCCGATAACTGGCGGAAGTACCAAGAAGCGAGGAAAGCTGCAAAGAAGGCCGTGGCTGTTGCAAAATCCACTCATTATGGAGATGTCATCGAGAAGCTCGAGTCACGCGATGGTGAGCGGTATGTGTACCGACTCGCAAAGAATCGCCATCGCCAGACCGAGGACATCGAGAAGTTCTTCGGCATCAATGATGAGAACGGCCATCTTCTTACGGACCGCAAGAAGGCATTGAAGCGATGGCGCGATTACTTTGAGGAAATTTCCACTATGGAATTTCCTCACCCGGCCATCCCTTCTGTGGCTTCTGTCCACGGTCCCGTTCACAAGATCACCGTGGAGGAGACAGAAGCGGCTCTGAGGAAGATGAGGCCAGGCAAAGCGACTGGGCCCGACGACGTGGCAGCTGATCTGTGGAAGTCAAAGCTGTGGTACCCTGCTGAGTGGTTGGCGCAGTTCTTTAACCAGGTTGTGGCGGAGAAGAAGGTGCCTGAGTGTTGGCGCCAAAGCACGACGATTCCGATTTGGAAGAAGAAGGGCAGTCCTGCAGACTGCTCCAATTACCGTCCGATTCGCTTGCTCTCGCACAGCATGAAGATCTTTGAGCGAATTGTCGATGGTCGAATTCGTGACATCGCCCAGCTTTCCAGCAATCAGTGCGGCTTCGTGGCTGGCTGTGGCACCATTGATGCCATACATGCCGCCCGCCTCCTGTTAGAGAAGCATCGCGAGAAACAGAAGCCAGTGCATATCGCCTTCCTCGACCTAGAGAAGGCCTTTGACCGCGTACCGCGTGAAGTGATATGGTACGCCCTGCGACGACATGGAGTTCCTGAGGAGCTCATAGAGTGGGTGCGAATCCTTTACTCTTCTCCAAAGAGTAGAGTTCAAGCTGCAGCCGGAACCTCGATGGAGTTCCCCATCTCTGTCGGGGTGCACCAGGGTTCTGCGCTTTCCCCACTCCTTTTTGTTGTCGTGATGGACGCCATTACACGAGATCTTCAGAAGCCAGTCCCCTGGACACTGCTTTATGCTGATGACGTAATGCTCGCTAGCGAAGATAAAGGTGAACTCGAGCGAGAGGTGCAAGCTTGGTGTGATCGCTTGGAGCGGTTTGGACTCAGATTGAACATGAAGAAGACCGAGTATTTAACGACGGACGTTACTGAGTCCAGCTCCATCAAGGTTAACGGCATCGAGCTTCCACGCACTGCGGTCTTTAAGTACCTGGGATCAGCAGTCGTTGGCCAGCGACCAAGGAAGTTGAAACGCGCCTCAGCGTCATGGAGACGAAGATGCTGCGCTGGACGGCAGGAGTCACGCGTATGGACCGCATCCGAAACGATGCTATTCGGCAGAAGTTCGGTGTCGCGCCGATAACTGACAAGATGCGCGAAGCTCGCTTACGATGGTACGGCCACGTTCTGCGTGGAAAGGAAGATAGCGTCCGCAAGATAGGCCTCAAGTTCGAGGTGGTAGGAAAGCGGCCTAGAGGGCGCCCGAAGCAGCGCTGGGCTGATACGTTACATACGGACTTGAAAGCGGCTGGCGTCCACCCTGATCTAGCGCTGGATCGGGAAAGGTGGCGTCATGACACCAGAATAGCGGACCCCGCTACGAAGCGGGACAGACGCTGAAGAAGAAGAAGATTAGTAAAACGGCATTAACGCAGACCTAGATTGAGCTCGTTAGCTAATGGAATTGAAATAAGGATTAGCTTCGTTCAAATGGCTACAGTTTTCGTAGTGGTCCAAGAAGAAATGGCACAAAAAGACTAGGACGAAAGACTGCTTATAATAAGGTCTAATAGAATATGCTACTATCCGGATAGTATTCATCAAGGTAAAGCACCTAACGAAATCTGGAGCACCGAGTTTAGAAGCTAGCAACTGAAGAAAAAATTGCTGCTAGCGGAGAAGAAATTAACCACATTTCTATGATAGCTATAACACTGGAACTAACTTTGTGAAACTATTGACATCGAGCAAACATCACTAAGCAAGCTCTTGGACTTCTACTCGACCGCTCATTTCAAAGCTGCAGTTGTAGTTACGCCTGAGCCATATCCATATATATCCTGACCGTAAAAACACTTAGGTTTTTACAATAACTTTTTACTTTTTTTAAAAATGAATCCGAGTGTCGCAGTCCGAATTAGGAGGGGAGGGCACCACGGCATTTGGATTCAGATTCCCAACATGGACATAAAAACAACGCCACTTGAAAGTGCAAATTTGCTGTAGCTTTGATGAAACTTAACGTAGTTTCGCTGTGGCTTTGATTGAGCTCAACGCGAGACTGTTACACGAAAGGAAAGGGGCTCTTCGGAGTAAACGTAAGCGGATCACGATAAGCATGACCGCGACTTTTCATTCATCTGAGGCTACGCGGAAACTTCCGAACACCTATTTGTTGGATAAACTTTCGTGGAAGCCCATCGCGCACAGGATTCGAAACCCATAGAACCACACGTCCCATCTCGCCTTTGTGACTGAGTTGTCCCCAAAAAAGCGACGTGTATGAGGCTTAGCATGGTCCGTGGCCGTCCTGGGAAATGCTCCGAAAACGTAGCTCAAGTGGGTCTTACCAGACATTTGTGAACAGCCGTATATAATGGACGAACTTGGTTCTTCGGAAGTTCTAAGAGGCTAAGTTCTCGAAAGTCCCAAGAGAATAATAGAGTATAAATCTTCTGGTCGTCGTTGTCCTGATTGTAGAAAGAAACAACCTGGTATCAGTTGGCTTAAAGCAGGCATTGAGATGGATTAGAAAAATGAACCTGAAGCCCTACGCGCACTTTTGCGGAAAGCGGCAGCCCTATCTTTAAGCATAGGGCTGAGGCGACGAATCGCCGCGCGAGGCAAAACTACCCCAGTCCGGACTGCCGCTGATGTGCCGCCTACGAGACAGGCGCGGTATTACTGCCGCAAACGAGGCAGCGGCAGCAATACATCGAGGCACTACTGCCGCTGCAGCCGCTTTGCTGCCTACAATTTCTGTCCGAGCTAGCTCTAGCTCGATCTAGCTGATCGTGGCGGGCCTAGGATGGAATCTGATAATGATAGTGATAATGGAACCACTTTGGTGATGGAGTGGGGGCAATGCTGAGGATGAGTGCCGCATAAGCGGCAGTTTTGCGTCCTGCGAGGCGATTTTGTTGCGTGCCGCGTGCTGCGTTGCCGCAATAGTGTGCGTAGGGCTTTGCGGTGGAATAGGTACGAGTAGTGGAAGAATAACCCAAAAAGCACAACCGCTGTTGCAGCGGCTAGCTAGATTTGACAGGAAGGAATGGATAAGGACAAGAATCGGCATTAATGAGACCCCATATAATAGCTGGGTGCCGTACTTGTATGTATAGCTACAATGAGACGTTGCAGATGCGTTCAATGCGTATCCGTCTTATACAATGAATAAGGATCCCCCAACCTGTGGAAATATCAGTGCTTTATATTTTCCAGACAGTTCACTGACCCCGGAAAGCCTAGATGGTCTGGGCGGAGCGCGAACAACGTTGTTTAAGGCACTGTGGCCCATCCATATGTATGGGTCGTGGTCAACGATTTCGACCAAACTTTGCCCAGAAAGATTATTTAAGGTGGTGATCCTTATGAAATATACATATATGCTCACAACCTGCGAAGGAAAAAAACTTGCGAGGAAAAAAAGAAAAGAAAACCTCGACCTGCAAAGCTTACAGGCCACCTATGGAAGATGATCCCTTACTCACCCCTCAGATATTCTGTGCAACCGCCATTAACAGAAAGTCATTGTCGCTTAGGCTGCTAATAATATATCCCCTTTCCAGTCTACTTAATGTGCATCTCATCTGAAGGTGCTATGATCACCTGGAAATCTTTCCTCATAACAAGGGAAGGATATTAGGTGACAATGGGAATTTGAGATGAGACGTATATCGCTGGATGCGGCTTCGGACTCTGATTCCAAATCTGTGTTCCTTTTCTAATCTGCGCATCTGTGAACGGAGTTATGGACCATTTTCGTAGCAGGCTCCTTTGCTCTCTAGGTCCACGCAGAGCGGGCCAGTCACAAGAGAGCGAGCTCAAGTAGGATTGAAACTGCGCTGCCGGCCGAGCAGTGGTGGCGCAGGCTAGAGGGGCGGCGTGGTGAGACGGGGTGGTTTATGGTACGAGTCCCCTGTGGTGCAGAACATTTGCACTTCCTAAAAAAGATCTCCCACCATGAACCAAAGCTCTCTATGTCAAATGGCGACGTTTGGGCGAAATCGATTATCATGATTCCACCACTCATACTTACATGTGGGTGATCAGTGCCTTGAATAAGCCCCCTTGGGCGAATTCTTTTTCGACACACGGGGTCGGTTAAGACAATATTGCCGACTTATCTTCCACACTATGTTATGATCAGCTGTTGTGTTGGCGTGCCTTTTGGAGAAGTTCGGTCTTTCCTATACTTCACGAGTTCGTAGAAGGCAAGAGAAAAAATGGACAGCAGTTTCGCATCCATCTTGCGAGATGCGCAATGCGGGAGCATCGAGGTAGAGGATGAAGAAGGTATCACCGCGGAATCAGAAGAGAAGAAGGTATCAGCGGCACTCAAACGTTGCACTTGTCGACAACTGGAAGCCATTCAAGGATCACGAAACCATTTCATTCAGTTTTTGTAGATCCCACTAGAGTGAAAGTGATGAACATTCCGGTAGGAACAACATCACAAATACAACCATTAGACGTACATTTCTTCTTGCCATTCAAAGCATGTACGAACGTTTCACCTCTCATGTGTTGACACGCGGTATGAAGTTCTCACTTCACTCCGCGACTCAATTCTCCGAATTGTATCGCTGATTTGCAATCAATTCTCTGCCCCAAGATTCAGAACTTTTCTCTCGTACTCATGGTACGCTGCAGAATACCTGCACTATCACCCCGGGACGTATGATACAACAATTCAACATTGTTTCCCTACTGACATCGTAGAGCAATGCTCTTACAGCTGCTGCACTGATGTATTTTTATCCGCTGCGGGCATTGCCAACAGCTGCTATGTTTTGAACATTCCGTATTGTTATTTCACAGTTGTTAGTGTAACGTTTGTCTTCTCACCATGTTTTCAGCAACTATTCATGACATATTGTACCTTCGTGCCATTATGAAGTTGTCAGTATGAAGACAAGCCTTTTCTGGTGACCTTTTCCGCTGTAATTTGACATAGAGAGATTTGGTTGATTGTGGAAAATCTTTTTTAGGAAGTGCAAAGGTCCTGCACCACAGGGGACTCGAACCATAAACCACCCGTCTCACCACGCCGCCCCTCTACCCCATGCGTCACCACTGGTCGGCCGGCAGCGCCGTTTCAACCCTACTCGAGCTCGCTCTCCTGTGACTGGTCCGCTCTGCGTGGACCTAGAGGGCAAATGAGCCTGCTACGAAGATGGTCCATAACTCCGTTCACAGATGCGTACAGCAGAAATGGAACATACATTTGGTATCAGCGTTCGAAGCCGCATCCAGTGGTACACATCTCACCTGAAAGTCCCATGGTCACCTACAATACCGCTCATAACTAGTGTCGCATTTGGCGTCGGCGACGCTCGCGAGCGTCGCAGCGTCGGAATCCTTGGGAGCAGGAAATTTGGGAAACCGAGCACACCGCTGGATTCGGCCTGTCGAGTAGATTTCAGATATCTAACTAACATTTATCCTACTTCAAATTTGACCTAGTTGCAGTGCTTTGTTTTATCTCGCCGTTGACTACTCCAGTTCCTCTTAGTTCACACTGTCTGATTTCAGAACAAACGACATATTCGGAATCCTCATTCAAAGACCTTTTCAAAGGTGAGGTAATTAAATAGGTGATCTCGTCGAGTATCTCCTTTCACCTAAATATTGCGAACTGCAGAGTGTTCTCGCCCTGTTCCGAGATAATTACACCCACAGGATACGTTTGGCAAATGACCCGCCTGCTCCACTCACAAGTTGCAAGAGAGTTCATTTTTCTCAAAATTTCGTACCAAATCTAGATTCAGTGTTTTATTGCGACCTCGTCGATAGTAAACACTGTTTCATTTGGTGCTTCCTGCAATTAAATGCAGAAAACGATTTCTTCAATTTCGATTACCCATTTTCCCGACAACAAGCTCACCTAATAGGTCTATTTCTCTGATACTTTAGGTGTGGTAGAATTTCTTGACGGTGATAAAGAAGCAGGTCCTAGAACTCGAACGGCTGCCCTAATTTCCCCCCTCAAACTCACCTGTTTCGCCTGCTGCACTGAATTTTTTGAATCTAGAAGCGGCTGTAACTGTTTTTGGAAGCAAATTGAAAAAGCGGGTTTTCTCCATTGTGTACAATCCTTATCTGGCTTTGGTATAGTAATAGTGGTTAGCACTGACTTTCTTCAGATCAGCTGCTTTTGAGCGCTTAAAAGCGGTAAAAATTTATATATTTTGTCATTTTCTTCCATAACCCTTTCAGTTTAAATTAATTTGAAAAATAGACACGAAAGTGCTTTTATCCATGAGGAGAGCTTTCCGCTGATGAAATATAGTGAATTTTTGAAGTGTCAGAATTTTTGTTCTTTCCATCTACCAGATTGTTTGCTGGGATTGCTGGTCGACCTCGCACAACGCTCCTCAGTCGGGCCGCCGACCTGCCGTCCTAGCATTTAGGTGTGAATGCCAGCGGTACCACGATACATGCGTTCAGCAATAAGGCAGGCAATAGTAAGCCATCCCCCGGCAGTGCTGCTTATTACAGGTTTTTTCGGTTTCGCTCGCCTTTTAAGTACATATTCGTGCTCTGTATCTTTCCATGCTAACTAGCATGGAAAGACGTCTTTGTCGTGAGAATAGGTGTTACTTTTTGTTAAATAATTTCTAATTTAGAATGGGTTGCCATTGGAATCTAGATCCAAAGCTTTATAAATATTCATATCCTGCCAAGGTTGCCGATTTGCTCCACCACTTTAAGAAAAGTTCTATTGTGTAGTAACACTTATTGACTTTATTTCATTTCATGGTTCATAATTTCTTATATGAGTAAAGATTTCGCGTGAAACTAGATTAGGGAACAGTTTTCCTTAACAAAACAGAATCGATCATATGAATGAGAAATGTTAATTTAAAGATAAGCATCTATACCCTATAATTCTTAGCGTTACTCCATGATGTCAATACAAAATGAGATATCCCACACAACAAACATCCAGATAATGTCGTTGACTCATGTCGAATACGTATTTAGCAGTTTATATACCATTTTCACGTCGAACGTTGTCGACACTTCCAAATCATATTGGACTTCCTTCTATGCTAGCTTAAGGCTTTGGATATTAAAGCGAACTTGTTCAAATCGAAATGAGCTTCATGAAAATAGAGACTCTCCAAAAAGATAGAATAATTTTGTTATAATTTTTGTTTAAGGAAAATTTTAGTGTAACTTTCTTGGGTGTTCAAATCATTTTCCAATAAGTAAAGCGTAGTTTGAAATTTTTATTTTTTTAAGGAAAAATAATGATTTAGAGCTTGTTTTAGACAGCAGGAAGGCATCCATTTTCCTGTGCCAAAACAAAGATTGTGCCATGTTCTCGCCCGAAATGTCGGAATTTTTATTCGACTGGTAGCAAAATTTCTCTTTGCATGGAATTTCATAAGTTTCATAACTGCAAACGGTGTAACATAAACAATTATAAAAAATACATATGTCCTAACTTTGATGCTGCATATAAGCCGTATTTACACAATCAATCAAATAAACATTGCGACTTGCTTTTCGAGTGCATGGCGTTATCCAATCTTATAATGCACTACATGATTGCTACCTTAATGTTCTTTAAAATAATTTAAAATTTACTTTCCTCAAAAACCAAAATTTTTATAAAACTAGTACCTAATTGGGGCAGGTGAACTAAAAAATAGAGGATAAATATACCGAATTTTTCACGAAGAAAAAATTATTCTAACCAACTTATTCAGTGTGTAATTTAACCTGTAGAAAGCTCATTTCGATTTGGAGGTCGTTCGCTTTAATTTCAGAAGCATAAAGTCTTTTTAGAAGATTGTCCAATTTTATGGGAAAAGTGTACCACTCGACGAGAAACCAGCATATTCCAATTTTGTACGCCGAAACTGCTGATGAAGAGCACGAATATGTACTTAAAAGGCGAGCGAAACCGAAAAAACCTGTAACAAGCAGCACTGCCGGGGGATGG